>LR990641.1:40635907-41136782 GCA_905147715.2 Xestia xanthographa | reverse complement strand
AGGATTTTGTATTTGGTACAAAAATATCCAACACCCAAGTTCAATGACTATTACTGCTAAACTAATAAAGTTACCTTAATCGCTATAGTTTTCCTTTAAAGTTCATGAAATGCACTATTATCATGAATTTTCCAGATTTTAGCTTTAGGTGGCAAGCCAGCAGTTTAGCTTTTAGAGGGGGGGGGGGGGGGGGGGGGGACGCCCTACCGGAACAAAAATTTGCACTTTAAAGTTCAATATTTCGTAAATGGAGCATTAAATCCAACATCACATGTAGGGAACTACCCTAAAAATAATATTTTCTAAAATTTTATTTTACCACTTTGTGGGCGTAATTTATATACACACCTCTACAAAATTACAGCTTTCTAGTACTAACGGTCTCTTAGCAAAACCTTGAACAGACAGACAGACAGACGGACATGACGAAACTATAAGGGTTCGTTGTCAAGACTACGGAATCCTAAAAAACACTAAAATGCAGTTTAAGAAGGAAAATTGTATGTACGGAAGCTCGTTGATCGTCCATGCGCGTGCCTTGGGCGCGGATGAGATATAGAAAGAAGTCGTCATCGGGCACAGTGCCTCCCGGCTGGTCGGCGCGCGAGCGCTGCACCGGCGGCTCGTTGCGCGCGCGCACCTGCGGCTGCTGCTGTTGCTGTTTCGGCCTTGGCTTGTTCTCAACGTAAACGCGCGGGAGTTCCGTACGCTGGTCTTCCAGCCTAGAGCCCTGGAAAATTTATCATTTTATAATTGTCAGAATGCCTTTAAAGCATCTATTTAAGGCACCGGTCTACTATTAAATGCTATATACGGCATCCGACTTCAGCGTTTACGTTCCGATCGACGTCTGAACGCCAGGCAGCAGCGTCAGCGGTCAATACATCTCATAGCGAACGACGACGTTTCGTTCACAACAGTAGTCGACAAATAGTGCTCGCGTGTAGTCGTGTGATATAAAATGGATATAAATTCATCGCACACGAAGATGCCCTATATATTACATTTGACTGATTCAATAAATAATTCGTCTTTTTCTTTATCAAATTTCGACATTTCGTACTGACGCCAAATACGACATTCACGCTACAATGCTTCGAAATAACTAGACGCGGCCCAAAGCGTTTGAATGCCGCCTACGGCGTCCACACGCCAACGTCAGCGTGTGAAAGAAACGACATCAGTACATTTCTATAGTAAGCATCGTGACGCGGCGTACGGCGTGACTCTGTACGCGGCCGACGGCGTTTAAAAAGACCATAGCCTTAATGTGCGTAACATAAACGTCGCGGCAGACCTCTTAGATGATGACGGGACGAGCTGGACAAAACCGATGGCCTACATTAGCCCTGGATAATAACAACTGGAAGTCATGGGGAGATGCTAAATGCCGTCAACCTGGCACAAATAATCCAGGATCCGTGGATTCTACTGAAAAAAAGTCTGTGTATACATACTTGGACGCGAGCGATCATCTCCAAAAAGTCATCTTCCGGCTTAGTACGGGTGGTGTGCTGCGGGCGCAGTCCCGGCAGGGAGGTACCTGGGGCGGGATCTTTGACCGGTCCCTTTTGAACGGGGCCAAGCTCTGCGCGCTGCGAGTCGATGCGCTCCGATTGTAGGCTGTTTATCATTTCGAGCATAGTATCGCTCGACCTGGCACAATGGAAAGTCGCTCGTTATTCACTATAGCTAACATACTTTGTTGACAGCATAATATTAAAGATAAAGATTTCAACTTGTTGAAATTGGAACATGAGTCACCGCTTATAGAATGAACATTGCGCAGATCTCGTTGGCCGATCTATGTCCCGAGATCCACTCTTACACATCCGTCATATGGATGTCGATACTCTAATATTTATTGCCTTTAGGTTTTATGCAGTGACGCTGCATACATATATCAGAACGAAAGCGAATAAAAAATTCGACACCAACATTCTAAGTATAGATTCCACTCAATATTGAATATTTTTCTTTCAAATAAAAAGAAACACTGCAGTCTGCACTAGCAGAAATTACCCAAGACCGAACTGGCACCAATGTCATACTCATTTAATATGTAATACTCTATTACATACGAGTACGTGCGCGTACAATTAGCGCCGCTTCAAATGCGTAACGTACAAATATCCGACAATACAGATGCACACGGCTCCACTAGCTGTTTTACTGATTCGCAGTACTACAATTTACATATCAGCCGAAAACACTTTTTCCAAAAACACACTGAAAACGTTTTCCGAGCAAGTTCATGTGAAATTAAAATAATTAAGATACATACAATATTCCAATTTTGAAAAGTTAAGTACACACCCCTTGAAATCTTCGTCATAGGCCTTCATAATATAAATCTAGTCTAGTTATTAATAAAACTTTAAATATTGGCCGCGGACACTTGACAACCTGCGTGATATAAAGATGAGACAAAGAGTATGACAATGGGCTTTATGTCGAAAGATATTGTATCAAAATGAGCAACACACATGAACACGGTGTCGTCACTCGTCACCTGTGCCGGAGACAGCGAGAGGCACACGTTGTTGGAAATAGTAGATAAGTGTTTGTTTCGACTAGATATGGAGATCATAATGAGATAAGAGACGAGTGTCCGTTCGCGTTGGCTTGATAATGAAATCGGTCAAGAGACAAGCTTCACAAGGGCTCCGCGTTTGAGAAATGTGATAGTGTGCAGTAATGAATTCGCGCAACAGATAGGCGCGCGGACAAGGCGTTCGGTTACCTACCTAGATTAGTATCAAGACTGTTATCGTTTATTGTCGTTCAGCCTTCGGGCAGACGATATCTATCAAACTCAAAATCATTTATTTCAATTAGACCATTACGGCACTTTTGAATGTCAATAAAGCAAAAAAAAGCGAAGCTACAGTCACAATGCATTATAACTTGAGAAAGTACTGTAGTTGCCTATTCCCTAGCATATAGATCTCTATGGAGAAGAACAGGCAAGGAACTCCATGGACACTCTTTTCAATCAAAATATTGTTAAAAAACTTGGTTACATCATTCTTGTTGAGATTATACATATATGTGAGAACGTTGTAGAAAGATGTGCACATTAAGAGCGTCCAAACTAAAGTTTAAATCAACAATTTAAAAATAATAGTACATTATGATATAAATGCGGTAAGTTGAAAATTACAGCCGAGGCGATATTGCTTTCTTGTAGAAAGCAGAGGCTGTAATTATCAAAGCGCACGTATGTCATACGACGTTTTATAACATATTTGCGAGGAAATAAATAAAACCTGGAAATTAGCGATGCGCGCGCATTTGCACTTTTTTTTAAGGTAAAGACACAAAAAACAGCCAGTATTACTAATAAAGTAAATTAATATTTTTGTGGTTTTGTTACAGATGAATGGTAGTAATTTATTGTCAAAATTTATTAAATTAAAGAACTAAATGATTATTTATTATATTTCATCTCCCAAAGTTAATTTTATTCATAAAATGTTGACCACTTTTCTGACATAAAGCTTTGCTAAGATTTAGAAAAGCATCGTTCGTTTTAGACGGAGCATCTCGATAAACCGTGCATTTAACATTACATTACTGCACAAGTACGTAATGAGATACAATACGATATTGAAATGGGTGAAATAAAAGACCCTTTACGAGCAAATGTGTTATAAAATAATTAAAACGAACCGTGGCAGCTAAGAGATGACCAGTCCCGACTGACAGCGCCCGTTCACGAACATGACGCATGGATCAGCGCCATTCTACTCAACCATATTGAAGGGAACTAAATGACCCGACGCACCCGCCACCATCAGCGAGACATTTGAGCGAGCATGACATTCTCTCAGCCACCAAGGCATACTCAAGTCAATGAAAGATAACTAAATGCAAATGGTAGCTTTACAGTACATGGTACTCACACATGTGCTATGCAATTATATAATACTAGCTGATACCCGCGGCTTCGCCCGCCCGCAAATTATATACTAAAACCTTCCTCTTGAATCACTCTCTAACTCTATCTATTAAAAAAAACCGCATCAAAATCCGTTGCGTAGTTTTAAAGATCTAAGCATACATAGGGACAGACAGACGTGGGCGACTTTGTTTTATAATATGTAGTGATAGTGACTAAGAGATGGAATCTATGCAATGCAAGGATATTTTTACAATTTTCTGCAGCTACCTTAATTATTTGCCCAATTAGTTTTCCCCTATGGTTGTGGAGCAGGACCAGCATTAAGCCAAGCATTTTTATCATCAATGTAATCCCCAACTTATAATATGCTTGCCTACATAGTGTGCGTTTTATAAATCATCTCATTCAGTTGTAGAATGTGGGGCGGTATTTTATTTTAACATTTTAAACAGTACCCCATGAAAGATGAATCTATTTTAGCTAGCCTGAAACCTGGCTGAACAGTTGGTCCATATTTCTAGTATTATAGTGGTGTCTGTCACCTCTTTTACTGAATAAATGCAGATTTTTCATAATGTACATGATGTTTTCATAGATGTATTGACAAGGTACTGTCATGATCATTAATTTCCTTAAACAGTTCTCTTAGAGAATCGCGTTTACGTAATTATAGTACATTACGATATTGGTGCGTTAAGATGGTTATAACATGCGAGGCGGAATTTCAGCCCGAGCCGAAGGCGAGGGCGTAATTGAGCCGAGCATGTTATAACCAATACGCACGTATATCGTACGACGTTTTTTAACACATTTGCGAGGAAACAGAAAAAAAAGATATTCACAATACAAGTACAAAGAAAATAAAATTTGAGAAAAATGGCGCGAGGATTGTTTTCTGCCGTGGCTGCGTGAAAATGTTGGCAAAGACGCTAGAGCATGCAGCCAAGTTTTTAAATTACCGAATAAACTGTTTTCTTTTTTTTTAAATAAACTCAATCTGTGAATGCACACTGTTGCTTTCCCGCCATTTTAACAGCGCGCTAGCGCTGCCTACTGTAACTGACTGGCGCCGCGCGGCGATTAGTTTGAAATTTGAATAGCAACAGCGCGCTGCTCACGATCAGTTCCATATTTGAAATGGCAAAGAATAGGTACTGTTATGGAATTTGTATGGACTATAACTTAACTATTTGCTTTGGTAACACACGCGTTTTTTATGACCCGCTTTACATATTTAAAACCGGTGGAATTACATCAGCTTTACGAGCAAGGGTGTTAACAATATAATTATGGCTCCAATGACTCTTTTCTGCAGAATAAATATAAATTGGATGTCTGCAGCCCGTCCCCATAGTAAAATACCGTTTGACATAATACTATGAAAATAACTAAAATAGACTAGCCTCGCCGTATCAACTATTTTCTAACAGCATATGCTGCTGAGCTCAGCCCTCCTGAAAGAGATGTTAAATGAGGACCCGATTGTAGCTTTGAGTCGAACGTAACTCCCAAGAAAACTGTTTCATCGACATATTCAAGTTTCTCTTGATTTAATACTGTGTCAAAATCACTACTTTTGACATTTGGTAAAGCAAATCTCAAACACTTAGTTTTTTTCCTAAATATTAAAGAAGTATCGTCAGCAAACGCCATTTGCGGGTGGTTGTTAAATAAATGGGGTAGGTCATTAATGTATACTAAAAAGAGGAAGGGACCCAATATCGAAACTTGTGGTACACTAATTTTTACTTTTAAACGCATCGAATTGAGACCTTTTACTTGTACATGCTGCTGTCTATCATTCAAATACCATTTTACTAAACTGAGCGCAAGTTTACCTAAACCGTAATGGTCAAGTTTCAAGATCAGGGTTTCGTGATTTACGCAATCAAATGCCTTCAAAAGGTCACAGAAGATGCCTATGGCATCGTGTGCCTCTTCCAACGCAGTACATATGTGTCTTAATAAAGTGACACCGGCGTCAGTCGTACAACGTCCTATAGTGAAACGATACTGTTGCTCGTGTAAGATTTTATTGGTGTTAAAATTGTTAAGCATTACATTGAGCATTATCTTTTCAAACACCTTGCTGAAAACCGGCAACACGGATACGGGCCTATAGTTATTGGTGTCTTTACTGTCCCCGGATTTAAAGCGGTATTACCTTAATGAAATTCATTAGGTCTGGGAAGACCTCTTGATCCACACACAAATTAAATATTGAGGCTAAATACGGTGCTACAGTCTCAACAATTGGGGTACTAGCGTTGATACACATACCCCGTAGATCTTCGGTTAATTTGGTCTTGATTTGCTTAATAGTTATTTATGCAACTGTTGTATAATGAGGGGTGTTAAAACACGAATGTGGGTCTATCACACAAGGCGAAGCCGAGTGTGATAATAGTATCACATGAGTGTTTTAATACCTAATTATGTACAGTTCCATACAAGACTTTATCTACATCCATGATATGAATCCTCCATATAAAAGTTTCTGAAACCATATGGTGTTGTAGTGTTGTAAGAAGTCTATGTAAATTAATGGAAAGATTAATTGCTGAGTATTTATAATAATATATCAGAGGCTGAGGCTGCATATCGCGAGATATGCAGCCTCAGGGAATATTTCCTAGGAACCGATGTGGGAATTCATCGAGATGTCGTCACGATGGACAAGGGCTTCACCCCGCTCTCCTTGGCTAAAGAGAACTGGCGCAAACCTCCAGTGCTTGACACTAACGATCGCAGGGAGGTATGGCAGAGTAAGGAGCTTCACGGACGCTTTTTCCGGGCCCTCCATGGGCCCGATGTAGACCTATCAGCGTCCGTAGCCTGGCTACGTTCCGGAGACCTATTCGGAGAAACTGAAGGTTTTGTCTGTGCAATAATGGATGAAGTTATGATGACGAATAACTACCGGAGATTTATTGTGAAGGATGGTACGGTTGACATATATGTCGGGCATGCCACCGTCCAGGCGAATCAATCCGTCACATTATCTCCGGGTGTTCTCGTCTAGCTAACGGAGAGTACCTGCATAGACACAACCTTGTAGCCAGGATTATCCATCAGCAACTTGCTCTAAAATACAACCTTGTGGAATCGGAAGTGCCTTACTATAGGTATGTGCCCGACCCAGTTCTCGATAATGGCTGTATCACGTTGTACTGGGATCAATCCATCATCACTGACAGGACTATTGTAGCCAATAAGCCTGATATAGTGGTGGTGGATCGATCAGAGCGGCGCGCAATGATTGTTGACATAACGGTCCCACATGATGAGAACCTCGTGAAAGCCGAGAAAGATAAACAAATCAAGTATCTTGACTTGGCTCGCGAGGTTGTTGACATGTGGGAAGTGGACTCAGCAATCATTGTGCCGATAGTCGTATCAGCCCATGGCTTAATTGCCAAGAGCCTCGATCAATACCTGAGGAGGCTCTCGTTAGGCAGCTGGATCAAGGGCTTGATTCAGAAAGCGGTACTCCTGGACACAGCTCGTATTGTTAGGAGGTTCCTCTCTCTGGAGCCCTGACCACCGGTAGCTTGGACCCTGTTCCCGATACCGGTGGGCTACAATTTTTTATATTTTTAAATGTTTTTTATATATTTTTTAATTAATATTTAAAAATGTAGCAAATTTGTTTATAAATGAATAAAGGAATATAATAATAAATTAATTTCTCAAAAAACTTAGTATTAATATTTTACAGAAAAATAGTTTGGCAGTATTAATTTCTAATAAGTGGCTGTAGCAACTGCAACCGAACTAGGCAATGCCTGTATTTCGGTTTTCAGCTCCTTTTCCCTCGATATTTCAACAATAAAATGCCAACAAAGAAATATGGTTGGTTATACTACTAATTAAATTTTGAATGACTTAAAACTAACTTAAATGCTCCATTGTTTAAAATTTAAATTACCCACAATATAAAAAGCAATGGTCTGTATGTGAGTGCGAAGTGTTTACGAGTGTGTGAACTAGTAGGTGATTTATGTGGAGTTTGAGTGATGTGGGTGCGTGCGTGTGTTGGTGGTTGTGAGTATGTGAGGGTGAATGTGTGTGATTGAAGTGCATGACTACATACAAACCATGTCTAAGTAATAATATAATTATTTACATTTTGGATTGTACAATTTTTAAAATGCGCGAAGCTTAGTTAGTACTAGTCAATAAGACAATAGAAGGTACGAGTGACAATTTAGTTAATCTCGTCAACTTCGAGGTATCTTCTAGCTCTCAAGCAATTAACTGTAAAAAAGGGGCTGAGCAGAATTCCTTAAAATTGTTTCACCAGAATATTCAGGGACTTTCTTCCAAAGAACTAGAAATAGAACTATTTTTAGAAAAAACTAAGTTTGATATTATCTGTTTTACTGAACATTGGATGAAAGATTATGAAGTAATGCAAATAAATTATGAGAATTACAATGTGAGCAGTTGCTTTAACCGAAAATCTAAGATGCGTGGGGGTTCATTAATCCTAGTAAAAAATTGTATTAAATCTAAGTCTCGTAATGATATAGTCGATCTATCGGTTGAACATAGCATTGAATTGTCTTGTGTTGAGCTAGATAAGCATGTAATAGTGTGCGTTTACAGACCCCCTAATTACCTGAACTATTCTATCTTTGAGTCAGTAATGGAAGATGCTTTGGCAAAACTTGTAACTGGTAATAAACCAATAATTATCTGTGGTGACTTTAATGTTAATATCATAGAGAATAATGTGAATAGCAGTAGATTCTTAAGTCTCTTTAAATCATTTAACTTGTCAAATGTGTTTTCAGAACCAACTCGAATTACTACAAATACTGCTACATGTATAGATAATGTTTTTTGTTGCTGCGATTACCTAAATAAATCCATCGTAAATTACCTGCCTTCAGATCATAGTGGTCAGACGGTTACTTTCGCGTACAATAGACAATTACAAAGAATTCAGATACAAACTAGACTAATAACACCCAGCAATCTAGACAAATTTAATAATAATTTAATTAGCAAGTTAAGTATACCGGGTCATATTAGAAACAATGCAAATGTATTTTATGAAGAATTATTTTCGGTAGTGCACACTGAATTTAATAATACTTTAAAAAAGAAATCTAAAACTATTGGCCCAAAGTTTATTTTCAGTGACTGGGCAACACAGGGTATTCGGAAAAGTAGGGAACGATTGTTTGAGCTGTACGGCCTTAAGCCTTATATCAACACTGAAGCTTTTAATAAATATGTTGCTACTTACTCGAAAATTTTTAAAAACACTTGCAAGGTAGCCAAATCCTTATTAATTAGCAACAAGATTAAACGAGCCGACAACAAAATAAAGACGGTTTGGAAAATTATCAACAGTGAAACAAATAGAAATAAAAAACAAGGTAATGACTTCACACTAGAGACAACGCGTGGCCTTGTGAGCTCCAACAATGAAGTTGCTCAAGAATTTGTAAATTTCTTTACCAGTATGACAGTATCCCACTTAAAACTACTGAAACCTTAAATTCCTCTCCCTTGCTCTCTATTGATTTATTGAAAGCAAACGTTTCAGCCTGTCCAAATGAATTTAAATTTCAACATATAAACCCCATAACAGTCATAAAAGGTTTTAAGCAAATCAAGGTCAAATTAACGGAAGATCTATGGGGTATGTCTATCAAAGCTTGTACCTCAATTATTGAGACTGTAGCGCCGTATTTAGCCTCAATATTTAATTTGTGCGTGGATCAAGGGGTCTTCCCGGATCTAATGAAATTCAGTAAGGTAATACCGCTTTTTAAATCCGGGGACAGTAAAGACACCAATAACTATAGGCCCGTATCCGTGTTGCCGGTTTTCAGCAAGGTGTTTGAAAAGATAATGCTCAATCAAATGCTTAACCATTTTAACACTAATAAAATATTACACGAGCAACAGTATGGTTTCACCAAAGGACGTTGTACAACTGACGCCGGTGTCACTTTATTAAAACACATATTTACTGCGTGGGAAGAGGCACAAGATGCCATAGGAATCTACTGTGACCTTTCGAAGGCATTTGATTGCGTAAATCACGAAACCCTGATCTTGAAACTTCAGCATTACGGTTTAGGTAAACTTGCGCTCAGTTTAATAAAATCGTATTTGCATGATAGACAGCAGCAGGTACAAATAAATGGAGTCAACTCAATTGGTTTAAAAGTAAAAATGGGTGTACCACAAGGTTCGATATTGGGTCCCTTCCTCTTTTTAGTATATATTAATGACCTACCCCATCTATTTAACAACCATCCGCATATGGTGTTGTTTGCTGACGATACTTCTTTAATATTTAAAATAAACAGACGTGCCACTAATCTTGATGACGTAAATAACGCCCTACTGCAGGTCCACAATTGGTTTACCGCTAATAATTTAGTACTAAATGGGAAAAAAACTAAATGCATTAGATTTGCTCTACCAAATGTCAAAAGTAGTGATTGTGACATAATATTGAATCAAGAGAAACTAGAATTTGTCGATAAAACGGTTTTCTTGGGAATCACGCTCGACTCAAGGTTACAATGGGGTCCTCATCTAACATCTCTTGCAGGACGGCTAAGTTCAGCAGCATATGCTGTTAGAAAAATCCGTCAATTTACTGATGTTGATACCGCGAGGCTGGTCTATTTTAGTTATTTTCATAGTATTATGTCATACGGTATTTTACTATGGGGACGGGCTGCAGACATCGAGTCTATATTTATTCTGCAGAAAAGAGCCATCAGAGCCATTTATGAATTACGTAGACGCGATTCTCTAAGAGAACTGTTTAAGGAAATTAATATCATGACAGTACCTTGTCAATACATCTATGAAAACATCATGTACGTTAGAAAAAATCGGCATTTATTCAGTAAGAGAGGGGACAGACACCACTATAACACTAGAAATAGGGACCAACTAGTTCAGCCAGGTTTCAGGCTTGCTAAAGTGGATTCATCTTTCATGGGGTACTGTTTGAAATGTTACAATAAAATACCTCCCCACATTCTTCAACTGAATGAGACGAAATTTAAATCTTGTATAAAACGCACACTATTTAAGCAAGCATATTATAAGTTGGGGGATTACATTGATGATAAAAATGCTTGGCTAAATGCTGGTCCTGCTCCACAACCATAGGTGGGGGGGGGGGGGGGGGGGGGGGGCAAACTAATTGTTTGTACTTGTCGGGCATTATTTGAGTCCATCGTCACGTAAAGAAGAAGATGAAGAATTGATTCCCATGTTAATGTATTGTGGAAGCTGCAGAAGATTGTAAAAATATACTTGCATTGTATAGATTCCAGTTCTTAGTATTATATAATTGCATAGCACATGTGTGAGTACTTTGTACTGTTCAGCCACCATTTACATTTATTTATCTTTCATTGACTTGAATATGCCTTGGTAGCTGAGAGAATGTCATGCTCACTTAGATGTCTCGCTGATGGTGGCCGGTGTGTCGGGTCATTTAGTTCCCTTCAATATGGTTGAGTTGAATGGCGCCGGTACATGCGTCATGTCTGTGAACGGGCGCTGTCAGTTGGGACTGGTCATCTCTTAGCTGCCAAGGTTCATTTTAATTACTTTATTCATAAATTTTTGACCTAATCTTTTACTCTGGATGCTCTTAGTGTGCACGTCTTTTTACATCGTTCTCACATATATGTATAATCTCAAAATTAATGATGTAACCAATATTTTGTAACAATATTTTGATTTTAAAAGAGTGTCCATGGAGTTTCTTGCCCGTTCTTCTCCATAGAGATCTACGCTAGGGCATTCCCTGGCATTCCCAGTTGCCCATTGGCAACTACAGTACTTTCTCAAGTTATTATGCCTTGTGACTGGGACTGTAGCTTTGATTTTCTTTTTTGTATTTTTGACTTTCAAAACTGCCGTAATGGTCTAATTGAAATAAATTGAGTTGAGTTTGAGTTTGAGTTTGCTTGTATCACTCATTTTTGTAAACAACAAAGTACATAATGCAATACTAATTTGACATTTTACATTTAAATTTTATATTTTTGATTTTACATGCTGAAATTTAAATTCATTTGAACAGGCTGAAACGTTCGCCTTCAATAAATCTATAGAGAGCAAGGGAGAGGAATTTAAGGGTTCTGTTATTGACTTGTTAAAAAAATACATCATTTTTTAAATTTTATTTAAATCTATAACATAAATGATATTAATGATAGAAGGGAAAAAATCTTATTAAGATTTTTTTAAATAATAAAGACAATTTTAAATTGAAAAAAAAAATTGAAATGAGTCACGTGACTAGAAATGCGCCAAAATCGGTCGCCACGTTAGCGACGTCACAATGTTAACAGTACATTTTGATACAAGTGCAGAAAGTTTGTTATTGCATTCAAGGCGGAATTATAACACCCGAGCCGTAGGCGAGGGTGTTTTTGAGCCAAGAACTGCAATAACAAATGTCCACGTGTATCAAACGAAGTTTTTCAATACACGTTTGAAGAAATAAAATAAAATAACGAAAAATATTTTTGTCACGAACTAAGAAATTATGATTTTAATTTTCTTTTTTTTTCGCGCTTTGCTTCGCCAGGTTGAAGCAGAGGCAAAGGTATGAATCCGTTAAACAGCCTAATATAAAAAATAAGATTTATTTTATATTTTTGAATTCAGAACACAAATAAATGTTAATTTGTGTATAAAAGTAACTAATAGTTATAATAATCATGTTTATCTATGATATTCTATTTATAAACACAATTTGAATATTCAAAAAATATTTATGCCGTAAAGAGGCGTAGTGCTTTGTCAAAATTAAAAAAAAAAACATTCACCTCAAACTATATAGTCATTGAACCAATTTGGACTAAGTATAGGTATAGTTATCTGTGGCAATTTTCATTCTCGCACACGTGCGGGAAAATGGAAAAAATCGCACGCGTGTGAAATACATTGCATGTTGTACCTAATCGTAGTGCGTTAAAGACCATTTTTCGAGGAAGTGTATTGAAAAGGAATTGCTCAACAATACAGATCCACGGATCAAGCCAACTGGCTAACCTCATATAATCGATCGCGTAAAAAAGCTGTTCTTTGAGTGAAAAATCTATTTTTGTTCTATCGGAAATCACTGTGAAACACACTGTGATTCATTGTGGACAACATACTCGTACTATTGAATTTGACCTTACCCTTGCCATTTCATTAGTGCGCTCACAGGTGAAATGTACTGATGGAGATAAACGCACCGTAATGAAGGTATTTCGCGGAAGTCATCGTAGGAGTTTCTGCGAACTTGTCGACCGTTATTATCACATGGAATGTCCTATTCGCGAGCAGGTTTTCATTTTATAACTTGACCTAGATTTTGCATTTCCAGTTGGACTTGTATTTAAGGAGCACTTTATAGAACTTAACACGTGTGCATCAGGGCATTATAACGGTACAGGTGAGTGTACTTACCCTTTCCCGGAGCCCGGCAGGTACGTCTTGTTGGTGGGCACCGCCTTGGACTTCGGAACATTTTCCTTGTTGCTGTTCAACGTGGCGCGTTGCTCCTCCATTCTGCCAGACTGACAACGGAGGACGAGATCGAAAAACGACTCGGGGTTATCTTCAGACTCAGTGTGCTCGATCTTTTTCTTAGGCTGACTCTCTTTTTCTTCCTCGGACCTCTTGGGGTCCGGAGTGATCTGAGGACAGAAAATATAATTAAAAAATACAGGACGGGCACGGCGCGGTAAGATATGTACGTTACGAATTTGAGGTAGGGTTTTTTTAATCAACTTTTTATCATACTTTTGTATGTAGCCTTACTATTGTTGTACAAATAATGGTTGTGGGTAGATAGATTCTAGACAGTTCTCAATGCACATGACATATATTATCTGCAGTAATTCTAGTTTAACCAAACTAGATACTAGCCATATCTAAGTATGGCTGTGAAAGCAATATTATTGTCATTTATCAGCACTAATTGAGGACAGCTCTTGACGTTACTCAAATGTACAAGAAGGGGTCAATGGAACATCTCGATATTGTTGGTATTTGCTTGTATTGCACAAGGAGTTTGTGGTACTCCACCCAGTTCAGTTTTGGCCGCAGCAAATTCATCTGTAAGAGATACCAACCTTGATAAGACACCATTCATAAAGTCTGAGAAAAAATAGACAACAGCTGCCTATTTTTAATGTTTTAAATTGGAATACAAACATTACTGGGGGAGTGAGTACATACAGGAACAGTCACAAAATATGTCTGATTGAACTACTATGGTTCTGTGACGAACAGCCTAAGTGTATGAACATGTCAATGGATGATAAAAAGTGCGTGTGGTGTGAGGTCACTTTGTTAAAACTCTTTGAAAACGTAAACGAAATCAAAAGAAATGGAGGACTGAGAGCCCGAATTTTTATCAAGGTCATAACTTTCAAACAACAAAAAGGGGTGACCTGTTCGTACCTTCACAAATTTTTATCAAGGTCATAACTTTCAAACAACAAAAAGGGGTGACCTGTTCGTACCTTCACAAATTTTTATCAAGGTCATAACTTTCAAACAACAAAAAGGGGTGACCTGTTCGTACCTTCACAAATTTTTATCAAGGTCATAACTTTCAAACAACAAAAAGGGGTGACCTGTTCGTACCTTCACAAATTTTTATCAAGGTCATAACTTTCAAACAACAAAAAGGGGTGACCTGTTCGTACCTTCACAAATTTTTATCAAGGTCATAACTTTCAAACAACAAAAAGGGGTGACCTGTTCGTACCTTCACAAATTTGCACCATTTATTTAGAAGCATATAGGATTTCGAACAGTAGCTGTAAGTTAATGGTTTCATTTTATTTGCGTAATAAACGTGTATGAGAATTGAGGGTCCATTTTGAACGAAGATATACAAAGTAGGACAGTGTTTTGAGATAATATCTAAGTTTTCACAAATCTTGTTTGGCATTAGCTTAGGTTTTGGCATAAAGACTTTTTCTGTAGTGTCCATAGTTTATCAGGCCCTCAATCGTCTATGTAAGGACTGAGGGCCCAACTTTACACTCCATAACTCGTTTATTTGACTTTCACAAAATCTGATTCCAACTTTCACAATTCTTTGGGAATGTTCACTAAATCCTAAGCACGTTTTCAAGAGAGAGAAGAGTTTTAACAGAGTGGCCCTCACACCACACGCACATGATGACGATGGTTATGTATGATTAGAGTGCGTTCGTTCCAGTAAGTAGTGCAGCACAGCACTGGTAGTCTAGCAATAGCACAAAGCAGCAAACAAATACGCACGCACAATCACGCACGCCAAACTACAGAACGCAACATGACATACAACCTTAGTTTTTTTTTTTTAAAACCTCTCATGCCAGCGGGCAACAAAAGATTTGTCATGCATGACCACCGAAGAAACGGAAGAGAATCGAAAATCTTTTGTTCATCTGTCATTTTGCTGTCATTGAATCGACAAAATGACAGATGAACAAAAGATTTGTCGATTCTCTTTCGTTTCTAAACCACCGTAGAAACGAAAGAGAATCGACAAATCTTTCCGTTTTTCCGCTTAGCATGACCACTCATGCTAAGCGGGATGGGGATTTTTTGGGATTAGTGTTGTTCCTATCATAAAAGTTGTTCGTAATGAGGTTTAAGGTTGGCAAAAACCAAGCTTGAATGTGTAAGCAGGTTACTATGGATGTCACACCTGTATCAAGGAGAGCTGTTCCATGCTCTGCCTACGGACCCTCAAAGCGTTGAAGGGCGTCCGGGGGGCGGAGTCGTCGTCGGAGGGGGGCGCGGGGGGCGACTCGGCTTCAACTGGCAGGCCTAGCACTTTGCGCAGATCACTGATGTTCATCTGCGCTGTGGCCATGCCCAGCACGTCGCCCAACTGCAGAGAAACAAAGTGGCTAATTGTTATTATGTAAGAGCGAATACACACAACCATAGTTTAAACAGGAGTCTAGAATGTTATAGTACATTGTGTATTAAGGGCGGTAAGTAAGGAATCACGATCGAGGCTCTAGTAGAAGCCCGAAGTCGAAGACTGAGGGCTTTTTGAGTCGAGGCTCGTAATTCCCGTACCGCCCGTGATACATACAATGTTTTTCATCACATTTGCGAGTAAATAAATAAAATTATAGGGCAGAAAAACTTATTTATTCAAATTTATAGTCACTGTACAATAAGTAAAATTAAGGCAAACGTTTTTTTCGGGGAGTCTTATTGTTTGAGACAAATTATTAGTAACATTTTTTTCTTTATTAGAAATTGTGATATTTTACTTAAAATTAAAACAAAATTATGAAATACAGCTCTAATACACAAGTCAGCACAGCTCAACTAGTATTACGAAATTCGTGATTTTTTTCTAAGCGGATGGCGGGCTTTTAACCCACACCACAGATAATACAAATGTTTCGTTTAGAAACAGGGCCTACCCCATGGCACACTAGCGCCACTTTAGTAAAAAAATCAGAACTCGTTAAATACAAATATAATATAAAATCTGATAGACAAAATCAATGCTTTAGAGTTCTAGATTATTGACGTCTATTTAATTCATTAAAATATACTTCACTGTAGTTACAGTTAGAAAAATTGCTAAAAACGGCCGTTTTTTTCCATTTTGTATCTGTAACGACAGCGAGCTATGTTTCAATGAGATAGGCAGACGTAAATAATTTAGAAGACCAAAAGATTGATTTGGTCTATCAGATTTTATATTAATTGTGTATTTAACGAGTTCTGATTTTTTTACTAAAGTGGCGCTAGTGTGCATGGGGTAGGCCCTTAAGGGTAAATACGTATACAGCCATGACGGTGTAAAAGTACCTAATAATATATGTAGCGAGATTGCAATAAAATTCCTGTATTAATAACATTTTAAGACAATTTTTTAATTTCAATTAGATGTAAACTCCTTGAACTTGAACCTGCATAACCTGTGTGCAGTGCTACAAATAAAAAAAAAAACTTACCGACCTTGGGCTTCATGGGAAGAAAAAGGGTCGAGGGTTTTATACGGGGCATTGCGGCCAAGTTAACCTGCATGTAATGATACTGTTTACGTGCAAATGTGATGAAAAATAATTAGACGAGACGAGAGACATTAAATTATAGGGCTGCATGGTTTTTTGCCGCTTGGATGTCACTGTGAGTCGGGCGCGGTTAGTAAAAAAAAAAAAAATTGTGAAATGTATTTGAAAAAAAAAAGATTATTAGTGATGATGGCCACGCATCAATACCTTATATCGCTTATTCTGTAATACTTTGTAGTATCACAGAATATACGAAGTTGTACAAGTGTATTTGCTATGTCAACACAAATGTATATTTTTGTTAAGTATTTGTCTTGCTTTTATGAAAGAGTCATTCGATCAAGCATTTTTTAACTTGGATATTTGAATTCTGTGAATTTCGCTAACGTCGTTAGCGTGTCCAATATCGGTATTTAAGATAAGGTATCATAAAAAGCAACACAAAACGATTTAGTTCAACTTTTTCTAACTGTTACATTGGTTACGTGGTTACGGACAAGTTATATTGGTAAGAAGTATAACAAAGAAATTGTTGTACATAAGTACATATAGGAATAGTACATTTTGATACAAGTAGATAAAGTTTGATATTGCGTTCGAGGCGGAATTAACACATGAGCCGTAGGCGAGGCTGTTATTGAGCCGAGAACTGCAATAACAAATGTCTACGTGTATCAAACGACGTTTTTCAATACACTTTTGAAGAAATAAAAAAACCGGCCAGGTGCGAGTCGGACTCGCACACGAAGGGTTCCGTACCATTGACTATATTCAGTATTTGTTGTTATAGCGGCAACAGAAATACATCATCTGTGAAAATTTCAACTGTCTAGCTGTCACGGTTCATGAGATACAGCCTGGTGACAGACGGTCAGACGGACAGACAGCGAAGTCTTAGTAATAGGGTTCCGTTTTTACCCTTTGGGTACGGAACCCTAAAAAAATAATGACGAATTTTGACGACCCGAATGGCGCAGCGCTAGTAAGGCTGCCTTACGTTCTTAGGGTCCCGGGTTCGAATCCTGGTCGGAGCAAATAAAATGTGTGATAAGCAATGGACATTATTTTGTTTCCGAGTCATGGATGTTTATATATGTATATAATAAGTATGTATTTACAAACAAAAAGTATCTATGTAGTATATCAACTATCTGGTGTACACGACACAAGCCTCGTTGCTTAGTGTGGCACTAGATAGCCCTGTGTGTAATGTCTAGCAATATTTATTTATTATTTAATGAAGATTTTTTTTGTCTGGAGACTATGTTTTTAATTTTTTTTTATTCCGCATTTACTTTCGCCAAGTTGAAGGAGAAGCAAAGGCATGAAGCCGTTAAAAATATTTCCTTTTTGTATTTAGAACACAAATAAATGCTAATTTGTCTATAAAAGTAAAGTTTTAAATAATCATGTTAATCTATGATATTCTATTTAT
The DNA here is from genome assembly GCA_905147715.2 of Xestia xanthographa. Taxonomy (NCBI): domain Eukaryota; kingdom Metazoa; phylum Arthropoda; class Insecta; order Lepidoptera; family Noctuidae; genus Xestia; species Xestia xanthographa. The sequence goes on along the minus strand of LR990641.1, from coordinate 41,118,412 downwards.
AACACAATTTGAATATTCAAAAATTATTTACGCCGTAAAGACGCACATTGCTTTGCCGAAGTTAAAAACAATACCTTCAACTATAGGCATTGAACCGATTTGAACTTCGTGTAAGTATATGTTATCTGTGGATTTTTTTCTTTGGGAAATGAAGAAAACGCACGCGTATGAAATACATTGCATATTGAACCTAATCGTAGTGCGATAAGAACCCGTTGTAGAGGAAGTGTTTTGAAAAAAAAAAAAATATGCCGGCCGTATACATAATCTCCTCCTTTGTTAGAAGTCGGTGTAAAAACGCGCGCTGTTGTATACGCTGCCCGGGCTAAGCCTAGTTTACACACACCGTCTTACATAGCCACTAAACCGGACATCACAAAATATAATGATCACCATAACTAAAACCAATCACAAGATTACTTGTAGTTCCTCATCAGCGGCAAGCTTGGTAAACCGCAACCACTTGAGCCATTGACCGGCGGCGGCGCGACCGGGCGGTACAATGGCCAACCGGATTTATTATAAAACGCACAACAACACAACACTAGCCTTCAAACATCAAATCGGAACAAACTATCAATCAAAATTGAAAACAATAAATAAACCTTGTCGCAGTTAGCGCACGCACTGATTGTACACGATGTATCAAGTGTAATTGTGTAATGGAATCATCATTAATTGAACTATCGATCGACGTCCGACGTGTAGAGCCCCCCTAGTCTAACATACTACGCACACATCGCGTCGCGCATCCTTCCCATCAATCCTACCTAACACAGAAATACATTCATTAATTGGAAATCGATTTTAGATAATCATTATTAATTACTAGCACTTCGCCCGCGACTTATTCCGCGAAAATTGTGATAGTTCAGCTAATTTGCATGATATCAATATAATGTATAGCATAGCCTATGTTACTCGGTAAAAATGTAGCTTTATAATATTGAAATAATTTTTAAAATCGGTCCAGTAGTTTTTAAGTTTATTCGTTACATACAAAAATACAAAACTGTCCTCTTTACAATATTAGTGTAGAAGTATAGACATGCATAAAAAAGCACTACTTGCATCAATGTTCACTTCTACATTGCTGTTGTAATCTCTAGCACTTACGTCTAACTTCCATTTCTCGGCAGTGATATACGATGCTGCGTTTAATTATGCAAATATAAGATTCAATTACGTTGGTGGCGCGACCCCGTCGCCAGCTAATTTGGATGCAATCTGAAGAGCCCTTCCATGCACCAATCACTGCGCCGGGCCTCAGCCGGCCGGTGCCACGAGATGCACTTTAATCGGATATTGAATGATATCAAACGATGACAAACAGTATGAGCTCTTTACCGACAATTAAAGATTAATTCGTTATAAGATTTGTAGAGCCGCGGATACTTTATTTCCTTACATAAATGAGCTTATATATTATAATAATGCCGGGAAATTACGTTTGGTAACCCGCAGACACTTGTAGCTGTAGGGTTTTGCGGTCTAACGAAGGGCGCATGCGTGCGTGAGTTTAGACTTACCAACCGAGTGTTTTAGATTTCGGCGGGAAGGCTTCGTGATCGGTCGGGGGTATTCGGGGGTACTCGGCGGGTCGGCTGACAAGCTTGTCTGTGTTGAGGGTGTACCAATGCTCCACGTGAGGAATGCAGCTGCAGGCGTTCGCCAACAATTTTATTAAGACTGCCGGCAAGTCGACTGTTGCATACTTTATGCTCAAGTATTTCTTTGACCTGTGGTTAATGAACAGCTTATCGCAATACACTGGTTCATCGAGCATTTGTTTGCTCTAATATTGTCCGGCTCTGTTTTTAAACTACCTTTGATATTATCGCTTTATTGAAATTAGTAATGACGAGTGTAGTTAGACCGACTACTGATACGTAAGATGCCACGTCAAATGGGCGGTTCATTTACTTGCCAGCATTTTCGTTACCTAACGCACGTGTAGCTATCTGTGGCAGGCCCCAACGATATTTATCAACAGGCGATAGCTTTTCATAAAGCCATTATTTTGTACCGAAAATAAACCTGTTTTTTTATATCCCATAACTCTAGGGTATGATTGAGACCATATCAAAGAATCAACTGGCATATGAATTATGTTTCAATCATCCTTTTTTTTTTTTTCATTCAAAATAATTCGCCAGTCACGATTATTAACGTAAAACACCCACGTGAAATATGACAACGTCGCATTTAGCTTTAAATATGAATGATTGGTTTGAATTAAAATGAATCAAGTACTCGTATTTATCAATGAAACTTAGATACATAAATGATTGATGATATCTCCGAAACTATGCATTTTTGGACCACCTATTCTAGGTGTTTTAGTATTATTTTTACCTACAGAATATAACCCTAGAGTTATGGGATATAAAAAAAAAAGGTTGTATAAATAAGATATATTTTGTGCTTCGACAGTTTTTGATTAAATCATGTTTCGACTAGCGGGCCCCTTATGATTATTTTCATTGTTATTTATTATACTTTCAGATCGCCCAATAGTGCTGGGAGTTAGAAACTATTATGTACCGTACAAATCCAAAATTTCGACTTTCTGTGAGCTATACTTCCCGACTACATTCTACAATTCAAATATACTGCAATTATACCTAGTCATGGTTCGGTGATGCGTTTGAACAGGCCTCTATACACTGCTCCTTAATTTCTTAAAGAATGTTGAAAAAGATTGTAAAAAGGTGTATTTACAAATTTGTTGTTAATGAGATGACAACAAGTTGATGGGTGATGCTACAGTCCTTTCAAAGTTATTTAACTTCTGATTCGGCATCACTAGCTAAGTCACAGTGATCTTAGGTGATGTCAGCACCACAATGATCTTTATTCTCATTACGATAAGGTTGCTGTTGAGTTGCTAATGTCAGTGTTCTAATAACTGTGAAAGGTCCGTCGGGCTAAATGAATGGAAATAGAGACGTTCGTATGGTGTAATCATGATTGATCTAAATCTATACTTTGTTTATTTTATGTTAACTCTCATGACACGCCAAGATGCTCTTTTAGCAATTTTGATGTTTATCCTGTTTTGTTTACTGAGTTTAGGTTTTAAATAGAAATAGTAGTTAATTGTCGAATTTACCTTTTGCATCAGTACTAAAATATCATGTTTGGAGTTTTTTATGTAAAATATCGGAATAATTTTAAAGATAGCTAATTATTGCATTATTTTTGAACATATAATAATGAACATTAATATTGCTAATTACTATACGATTCACAATAATTAAGTGTGTAGCTGCTACAGACCCATTCAATAATTGAAATCCTTTTTATGAGCTGTCCAAAGCGATTCCCAATTAGATGTGTTATAGCAATAGCAACTTGTGACATCACTAATTTACCTTTTCATTAACTCAATTATTTACTCACTTTAAATATTTTTAGTCTATTGCAAATGAAGGTGTTTTCTTTGGGATCTTGTGTCTTGGAATGATTGGTTAATGGTGTCAACTGTCAAGCACCAAACTACTAGAGTGGTGAATATAAAAATGTTGACGGATGGAGAGGAAGACCAAGGACACGATGGATGGATTACAGCGTAACGGTTGACAGTGGAAATAGAAGAAAAAATGTGTTGCGCCGACCACAAGGAACACGCGACAAGGACAGGAAGGAGATGATGATGGTGTTAACTAGGTACCTAATTATAGTTGTAACAGTTTAGTGTGTTACTGTTCATGAGAATATACAGCCTAGAAACTGTACAGAATATGACAGCAGACATAGTAACTATACGAACAAACAAACATAATATTACAAGACTGTCTCATTCAAATTATTAACTATATGAACAAACAAAGATATTTTATTACAAGACAGTCTCATTCAAATAATTAACTATACGAACAAACAAAGATATTACAAGACAGTCTCATTCAAATAATTCTCTGCTCTCAGCCCAGACGGTTCATTTGTGTTCATTTCATGATACGTTAAAACAATGTGTTACCGGCATTATGTATGTTACAACAACTGTGTTAGATGTACAGTCAGTGATAAAAGTTGCAAACCATTGGTATTTTCATATTTTAATGAAACATACGTAATTACGTCAAAACGCTTTTTTCTGCACTTCATTTATTTAACCCAGCGGTCGGCAACCCTCGGCCCGCGGACGTCTTACTTGCGGCCCGTAAAAGTTTTGTAAATAAGTTATAATAACCAAAATAAAAATAAATGCATGAACGAACCACAATCGACCGTATAGTGTAGATCCAGCCTTAAGGACACTAGTCGATATTTTTTCCATAGAAATTTCGGGACGGAATTACTCCACTGTTGGACACTGTACATCCAAACTCCAAAGTTATACATGATATCGTTTTGTCTCATTATTAATTTTATCTGTGCGGAAACAGAATAGTAAAATAAAAAGAGTTGCGAGCTACCAAAGATTCGTTTTACTTTTTATTGCCAATTTTAACGCAACTTTGGGCGTAAATTAGTAATAAAAGAAGTGTCAAATTTCCAAAACAAGTCTGTACTGACAAAGCACAATTATCAAAGAATTCAATCAATTTGATTTGTACTTGATTTATGCGCTGGCTTTTTCATTAAACTCGATTTTCCAAAGGTCTTTTCGTATTTTTTTACGCTACTTACTATGAATTATCTTGCATCTCACTGAGCTCATTCTGTCGGGTATGATGCCAGTTGAGACAGCGTGCATTTTGGGCACGCGCACCAGTGAGTTCGACCCCGCGACTAGTGCAACCTTAACAACGCGCTTTTCATTTTTTCTATGGGATATGACCAATTATACGTACCTACGTAGGTATATTGGGCTTCTAGGGTTAATATCACAAGTGCGGGCCGCCTCTAGTTTATTTTGCCACCTTGTGGCCCTTGCCTGCCAAAAGGTTGCCGACCGCTGATTAACCCATATATTCTACATAAATTTTGTCTACTGTTTTCGTTCCTCTTTTACACTCGAGACAAGTTGTGTGGTAGCTTATATTCCCCAGCAGATACACCAACATTCTGATAAATATGCGTTGATGCTGATCTAATAACTCCGCTCATAACTTTGTAAGACAGTTTGAAGTTTAGGTAAGAAAAACTTAATAAATAACTTGATAAAAGTAGAGTTTCTAACAGCAATGACAAATGTGCCTTTTTTCGCCGCCTAAGGCTGCGTTTCCACCAGAGATGTGCGAGGATGCGTAGCGAGGGACGTGTTTGTAAAGAACCAATAGAATCGCTTCATTTACCTCGCCTCGGTCAGCACAGCTCTGGTGAGCTAAACGGCTCAGCGGAGCTAGATTTTTGCGCATACAAAACAAGCGAGGGATGTGTGCGAGGGATGTGTACGAGGGATGTGTTGCGAGGTTTGCGCTTATTGTGAGTGTGTTTGAGAAGTGTTCCACAAACACGGAAACTTTTTAACGGCATCAATTAATTTTTCGTCCATTATGCCACGCAACCGTACGACATGCGTACGACTACAAGCGCTAACGACAGCAAAGTGAGACGTGAGCGGCTGGCACCCAGGCAGGCGTGCGCGTTACTCCGCTCCCACTACACCGCACCCCCGTCGACACATTTCACAGCTTCGCAACGTATCCTCGCACCACACATTAATGCGCATTTTCACAGCACAGCTAGACATCCTCGCACGACACATTTCCATCGCACACGCAGCCTAAGGCTGCGTTTCCACCACATGAGCGAAGATGCGTAGCTAGGGATGTGTGTGAAACCAACCAATAATGTCGCTTCTTTTTCAGAGTTTGAGGTATTCTAGCTATGTGATTGGTTAGTTCCACACACATCCCTCGCTACGCATCCTCGCTCATCTCTGGTGGAAACGCAGCCTAAGAGTGAAGCTAGTAACACAGTTGAAGCTTGTACGTATAACAAAGATCATACAAAATTAAGATTCATGTATCAGTGTATATTTACTAATGCACGATACGATTTTATTTAATAATGCAAGTTTACGTCTTCAATAAAGGAGATCACGATTGGAACAAAAATACCAAAATTTGAAAGTCAATAAGCTACCTACTGACTTTCAAATTTTGCTTAAAGTTTATGTTTCGGAAGAAGGCATCATGGAAAACATTTTATAATAATAAATGATAGCTAAGCTGTACAACCAATACTTGTGTTGTTTTTAAAGATTAAAAAAGGTGTATTTTTCTGTAATAGTAAGGAATATTACAGAAGAATACACCTTTTTTAATCTTGGTTAATCATGCAAAGTTATTTATTTTATAGGTCCTTTTTTAGTGTTTAGGGAATGTCAAATTGGTCCCATTTAAAAATGTTGATGATCTGATGATGGATTCCGGAGATAAACAGTGTCACCCCTCAACGGATGGACCGTATTTAAAGATATTCGCTGTTGGTTACATTAATATTGCAAAACTAGTCTATCATTGACATTCTGAGGGTCTGAACATGTCTCTTGGACACAAAAAGTGTAAATCTTCAATGGATTAGAATCGTGAGAGACTTAGTTTCGTGGGGATATTCTAGTTTGTTGCAGGACGATGTATATACACCTCTGTAGATGTGTGTACGATGTTACAGTTACTACGGTTAGTGCTACTATTGTCGTACCGCAACCTCGTTACCTTGCTCAAAACTCACTTCTTTGGATATGTTATAGTGTTCATTGGCGAAGTATAGCGCTTTCTCGTGGTTGCCGAGTGCGGCGTGAGCGTTGCCAAGGGACCACGCTGCGCGGCCTTCTCCGACTCGGTCGTGAAGGCGGCGCGCGGCCGCCAGGTGGCGCGCATGGTACTGCTCGGCGGCGCGGTACTCGCGCAGCAGCGTGTACGTGTTGCCCAGAGAGTAGCACGCCTGCGCCTCCACCGCAGCGTCACCGAGCTCCTCCGCCAGCGAGAGTGTGCGTCTGAAAACAGCCACATCGCGCTATTATACGACCGTACCATACCTGGCCGACACAGAGAGCCCTCTGATGGCACCAACCCAATATGAACCTTGTTGTGAGGTGAATTTTACAGAGGTGTCAGTGGCAGCCACCCAAAAACAATGGTAATGTCATTAAAAGTTACAGTTGTTTTAACTGTGATGCCAAACTCGGACGCAAAGTAACTGTGAAACGATAGTACAGACGCCAGCACATCAAGCTTCCAAAACTGTCAAATTTTCCCAATCAACCTTGAACCTAATGCTCTAGCGACAAAGTTGAAAATGTATTAATTATATTTGACAGATTGTAGTAGCTTGATGTGCCGTGTGTACAAAATTAAACTTTTTCTAAATCTCGATGTTTCACATTAATGTATGTTTGCGCTTAAGAGGATGCATTCTGAGAGTTGACACCGTCGCATAAAACTGTCAAATATTGCTCTGTTTTAATCAATTGAGTAATGTTACTGAAAATATGAAATAAGTCCTATTTATATGACAACGAGAGCACAAAATGCCAGAGCTTCTAGAGACGGTACTACTAATACATATCACGGCGCCGAAGTACATTGAACGCATAGTTCCTGCCACGGGAGCCTTCGAAGCCGTAAGTTTCTGTACGTTCGGGTCGTAAAGTACGTGAGGCAACATTTGGTCTGTTTGGAAAATGTTAATTAGGCTGTCTCCGCGCACTATGAATAATACTGACACACTTTTAGATACATTTTCAAATCTATCTCAACTTCAAGCAAGCAACACTTGTGTGTGTGGGCATGAAACTCTATGGAAGATGTCAGAACGGCTGCGTGGCCCACACGTGGTGTGGCTAGCGGTCTGACTTCTTCCATGAGGCCCATACACTACAGCGTGTGTAGTAGTACAGAGTGCGTGCACATACGCCGAGCGCATGCCAAGCTTACAAAAAAAATAATGTCTTAAAGTTTCGTGTTTTCTGAGAATTCATAGTGAATAGTCACACAATGGTGGTGTCGATTCTGTTGTGGACAATTTAAACTTAATTTAGACTATTGCTATTTTTTACTAAAAGGCAGTGCGATAAAAGGACGGCTATAGCTATGAACTAAGTTAGGGTGCGTGCAGACTATATAACATAACATTGCTATATAACATGTTCCAGATAATGTGGACACTGAATGTTATAAATGTCAATGTCAATTTCATAATGTGAACGTGTTATAAAACACAAGTTATATAATATGTTATATAGTCTGTACGCACCCTTAGAGATGTCAAACTAGTTTATGCCTTGCGCTTCACCCTGTTTTTATTCGACATGTTTTTACGTGCACCCTTCATTTTTATGGAAATATTAGTTCCAACTAAATTTGAAAGCTCTAAATAACGCCCGTCTCTTTCTCGTTTTATTAGAGAGAAAAAGATAGCAATAGCCTAAATTAAGTTTAGTTTGTGCACAACAGAATCGACACCAATATCGGATTACTTTGCTTAAATTTACATTTTTAGAATACATTTCAGTTTATGCAATGTTTATGTACAGTCGTCAGCGCATCAAGTTACTACAAACTATCAAATGTTCTCATTCCATTTTGAACTTAACCTTCAACATGTTCGCAAATTATTTGGAGAAATTTGACAGTTTGTGGTAACTTGATGTACTGGCGACTGTACATAAAAAACAGTCGGTTTAAAACACATGCAAAGCGCGCTGTAGCTTTTTTAAATTACAGAAAAAACAAGACATGTACATGACAAGGCAGTACTAAACAAGACATTCGACAGGCGGCGCTTACGAATACAAGACATGTAGACTAAGTACAACATTATATCAAGTAGTACCTACCTACACAATTCTTTAAGCAAGAGCGGCGCGTGCAGCGTGGCGTTGTAGGAAAAGTCATATTGTATATCTGCGATTTCGATTTAAATAAATGTCATGGAGCCTGTAATGCCAGAAGGGTTGCTACTGAGAAATTCCTGATGGAAAAACCCAATGACAATTTGCCCGACCTGGGAATCGAACCCCTCATGCTCAGCTGTCGCGATTGCGAACACTAGATCAACGTAACGAGGCAGGCGATTGCGATTTAATTCATGAGTTTTTATTAAACACAATGTTCGGTTTGCGCATGGCTTTAAACATGTTTATTTTGTAATTATATTAAGGCCATGTTCACCGAAAAGATAACAGTCTGATTATCTAAAAACAGCTGTTTATAACACATTTTCATGTTCACCAAAGCAAATCAACCGATTAAACACGCTAATCAACTGTTTTCTCTAACCGAGGTGGGAGAGGTTGTTTAAAGTCCCGGTTAGTAGTTAATCGGTGTATTTTGACGTTTGTAAATTGCAAATTTAACAAATTTTTAGGTTACATGCAGTCTGCTTTGAATTATATTTTGGAAGAGAATGACGTTATGGACAAGTTTGAAACCGTTGAAAGACTTTTGCGAACTCCTCGTTTGTATTCCACCAGACAACACTACTTCACACTAAACTAGTGACAATTTCTTTTTCGTCATGCGTAAAATTAGCAATGCGCTTCTTATCCATTGTATTTAATTTAAAAACTATTTATGCGTAAAACTTCAACAACAGATAATTTGATGGTTATAGAACTGTCATCTCAGGTATAATCTTGTATTAAGCCTCCTTTACACGTCTGCAGATGCGTCTGAAAACCTTTGATCTGTTCCAAAAAAACCGACGACAATCGGATTCGAGGCGGACGCACCCGCGGACGTAAAATACCTAAAACAGATGCACAAATTACCCCTTCTATACGGCGGCGGACGCATCCGAAGACGACGTCTGCAGATGCATCTGCAGACGTGTAGAGGAGGCTTTATTATATAGTGTATTATCTATGGGTATAATGCAATTATTTCAAGATGTTTCGCATTTGTACGGTTATTACGTGTTAAGTTACCCACCTTATTTGACTGTATTATAATCATTCGGTCTTTTCTTTCATTCCTAAAACGCTCGTTTACATAACCGAGCTAGAATAAGTTGTGGTGAACACCAAAATTCCCACGTCATGTTTAAACAACTGTTTACGTTTAGCGGGCCGATTACGAAACAGTCAGTTATTTTAATGTTGGTGAACTTGGCCCTAAGTCTATTCTTATTCAATATTTGTATGTTTATATTTCGCTACGCAAACAGAATCCATATCCGCAACTCCCGAAAGCCAAAACCAGCAGAAAAGCGAGACAATACGTTGGTACAGTACGATTCAAACTTAATGGCGGCTCGGAACATCGTACGTTCCGCTGCGCAGATCGCAATTTTTAGGTATCAGCGGGACGTAGAGGGACGTGCCGGCGGCGGGGCACATCCCCGCGCGCTCTCTCTCTCACCCGCACTCGCCCTACGCGTCTTCGCTTGAGTGTGTGAGTTATGTCCGTATGCAGCACACGCGCGCGAATTTCTGCTTACGTACAGTCGAGCTCATAATAATTTTTTGTTGTTTGTTAACTGTTTAGTTGTTTTTTTGTTATTGTTTTGTTAAGTTTTTTTTATTATTGTTCCGTTCGTTGTTTGTTGTCATAAAATAGATTTAAAATACAATGGTGTCGATTCTGTTGTGCACAAACTAAACTTAATTTAGGCTATTGCTATATTTTTCTCTCTAATAAAACGAGAAAGAGACGGACGTAATTTAGAGCTGTCAAATTTAAATGGAATTAATATTTCCATACAAATGAAGGGTGTACCGTGTACGTAAAAAACATGTCGATTAAAAACACGGTGAAGCACAAGGCATAAACTAGTTTGACATCTCTAACTTAGTTTGTAGCTATAGCCGTCCTTTTCTCGCACTGCCTTTTAGTAAAAAATAGCAATAGCCTAAATTAAGTTTAGTTTGTGCACAACAGAATCGATACCATTATTTCTTATATTTTTCATAAAACCTATTTTATTTTTCCTTGAACCCAGGGAGGGTTGTTGGGGTACTTGACAAACTAACATATTAATACTTAGTATACGGCACTAAAACATTCACAAGTTTCAGTTATAAATATATTACTTAACGAGCATAATGATTTTCGACTTGACTGTACATGCGCATACCTGCACTAGCAGCTAACTTCCGAGCCGCCATTAAGTTTGAATCGTACTGTATCTGGTATGATTACGAATTATGTTCCGTAAAAGCATTTCCATCTATAACGTGTTTTCTGATATTCAAGAGTGCCTGTAGTGGTTAAATGCTTTGAGTTTAACATTATATATATCCTTTTAAAAAGTGGTTGGAACCAATTTTTAACATACGTACATATAGATGTTTAGAGCAAGCAGCATTTGGAATTTAAATCGCAATCGCAAACAAGAGCTTTTCCGCGAGGATTCCGGGTACCAATAGAAACATAAACTTCAATAACTTTAGTAGTTTTTTTAGTACACTTTTTTCTTTCTTCTTTGTATTTTTATCTAAATCGGTTCAGCAGTTTTGCCATGAGAAACGTAACAAACAGACAAACAGAGAGAGCTACTTTTGCATTTACGCTATTAGACTGGATTTTATGAATTGGGTTCAGTTAGCAAAGTGGGCATGTGTAGCGTGTAGTAGTGCAGTAGCCGACCTCACCGTGCAATATACTCATGCATAATGTGCATAAAAACTACTGTTACACGCGTCTACTGTTACGTAACCCACTACTGCAGAAATATCAACTTATTTAAATATTGCGCACAGCTCGCTTACGTATTACTAGAATATAAACACATATTATTAGTAATACAGTTTCTCTTGTCTACGCTAAGTGCGAAAAACAGCATGCTAATTTAAATCCTAGCGTGCTTACTACAGCTCTCTAATTATAGTCGCATTTGGCAATCTACGCGCAGTATTTGAGTGTTTGTTTATACGATACGATCATGCAGTTTCAAACAACTACTAATACAACTGAATCCCTGATATGTTTCGTAAATTCCGATAGATTTCGCAGGCATACCAATTTCTGATATCTTCCACATGACCAACAAAAAAATTAAGAAGTTGCATGGTCATAAACTAGACAGGGCGGGCTCTATTTATAAACGCTGATTTAAGTAAAGAAACGAAAGTCGCTAATCATGACTTACGTTCAAACAGCGATTATGAATAAAGCCCACTGGCATCAGTGGTACGTACTTGTAATGTTCAGCAGCATTCTCGAACTGTCCGAGGAATATGTGCGAGTTGCCCAGGTTGCTGTTGGCGCGCCTCTCGGCCGCCTTGTCGCCGAACTCGCGCGCTATCTGCAGGCGCTCGGTGTGGAACCGGATGGCGCGGGCGAAGTCGCCGAGCAGGTAGCAGGTGTTGCCCAGGTTGCCGCAGGCGCGACCCATCGCCTGCCGGTCGCCGAGGCTGCGCATCAGCTCGAGATTCTCTCTGAAGAGTTATGGTGATAAAAGAAATTAGTTGAAATTATTATATACATATATAAGATAAGCATGCCTGTTTTTGCCGACTCAACCAACACGTACAAGAATACCAAAATGTGACTTGGATTATTCGCTCTCAGGGTAGGTGGAGCGATCAAGACAAATAATCAGGAATTGCTCAATCTTGACCACAATCGTGAATATTAGGAAAAATCCGTGATGAAAAAAGCGAACACTATGGCATCTGACATTTCTGAAGATCTTACTCTAGATGAACGCCTCTAGCGGCGAATTCATGCGCGATAGCCCCCATTGCACGTCATTGATATAAAATCATTTTAATTCCGTTTTATTTTATTTCCGTAATAATTTTATAGTTTGTTCTAAAGATAAAAGTGAGAATGGATGAAATATGGATAATAAAAAAAAAACGAAAATGAAAGTATTTTTTTACTTTTTACTTCACTCCCTCGACATGTATAATAAATCCACGACTTAACAAGGCAACGTCTTTACGTCAACAGATGTAGAAACACACTAAACAGTTACGCGCGCTATGCTTACTGTATGGGCGAAGAGGGGATGTGAAGGGAGCGGGAAGGGACCATCTCACCTGGCGGCAAGAAGTATTTTGTTATTATTTAGGGTCTCAGGTATAAGAATGCGGTCATAGTTGCTGTCACTCGGATTTGCATACTCAACTACCTCTAGCGCCTGCACTATAATGCAGTGTTTATACAAAACCTAACAGGTGCCGTGAAGTAGCTCTGAACGCCATGTTACGAGAGATTAAGAGGGCTTCTCACTTTACGGCTGTCATTATAGGAGAGCGTATCAGTGTTGGCAAAGATACAATATGCTTACCTTTATATTTAAATTTAGCTTTATATAGTATAAAATAACACTCACCGAAGTATTATATTATCTGTGCACTCACTATCCGTAACGTAGGTAGTATATATGTTTTAAAGTGTTATGAGATGATGAATAATCTAATTATAGCTTTAGTGACACATAATGAATGTGACCTTTAAAGTAAAAGCAATAAGGAATATGCAACAAATACAAAACTTTTTTTATTTCATAAAAATTCCTTGTATTGGCCCATAAAAAGAACAAAATTTTTATGGGCCAATACAAGGATTTTTTATGAAATAAAAAAAGTAAAAAAAACAAGTAAGCAAGTAAAAGTCAAGTTTAGTAAAATTAATCAAGAGCACCACAAGGTGCACTTGATTAATTATTTAGTCTATTATCTTATTTTTCTCATTTAGTCTAGTCTAGTAGTTAGTATTAGTCACGGACGTTTGAACGACAAGCAGTAGTTGAAATTAACTTTTAATTATACAGGGTGTAAAAGACCTCATCACGAAGCTGTCAACCGAGCATTCTGTACATCAAACTAAGTAACTTTACGCAAAAATTGTTGCTGGTAAACGACTTTTTTTTTTGGGTGAAAAATCATGTTTTGTGGTAGAACTCAATGTAACGCACTCAAAACATTGTGCTGATGGATGGATCGAATAGTACGGGGGTCGTGGAGGTGTTTAAAGTGAAAATCTTTCATTAAAAACTTGTATTTAAAAAAGTTGTAAATAACTCGGAACTTTGACCCACAATATCTCCGTAACTAGAAGGTTCCCAGGTATGGTGTAGAACAAAAAAATGATCACAATGACGAGGAGAACAAGTGTCTTTTGGCTTCGTTAAGAGGTGTTTTACACCTTTTATACTAGATAACAGACTACTGCGTTGTTCTTCCAAGGTCCACAACGGATTTATGAGAAACTATTCATATTCTGGAACATTTAACTTTTAATTTAATACATTGATAATAAACTTACATAAATTATACAGAATGTCGATGGTTTGCCAGCAGAGACAGGGTTACGTTTTTTCTAAACTCCAGGAGAATGAATGTATCAAAATAAAAGGAAAGCCAATAGTACAAGATGCACTTACTCATAATAGGCGACTGCTTGCATGAGGCACTCGCGCACTTCTTGCGGGAAGTGGCCCGGGTCGTTCTGCCCCACTCGGCCCAGCTGCTTGCCCTGCGCGTGGTACACGTTGCCCAGGTTGTAGAGCGCGCGCCCTTCGCTCAGCTTGTCCCCCAAGGCGCGCGAGATCTCAAGGTGCTGCTTGCAGCATTGTATCGCTTCTGCAAACTTGCCCATCACTTTTAATGTGTTCCCTAAGTTTCCCGAAGCTTTTGCTTCTCCTAATTTGTCATTCATTGTCCTGGAATCAGAGAAAATATCAAAGAATTTAGTTCATCTAATACAGTGTTAAACTATGATAGATTCCAGGAACTCCCAATGACATTTATCTCAATCTGTAATTATAACTTAGATAAAATGTTGTTGTGAAATCAGTAACATATCAGTAAAAGTTTCTATCAGACATCTGCATTTTACTGGGAATATTATGTTATTATATATATCAATATTGATCAGATCAGTGTTAATACAGTAGGACCTTGGTAATCCGGAGAGGCAAAAACAAGACCCTTTCCGGATTATCGAAGCGTCCGGATTATAGTATGCCATATTTAATGGTAATACAACACATGTTTAACCTTAGTTTCTTTAATCAATTTTTAAATTAAAGCATAAAGACAAAAATGTCATGTGTTTTTCGTACACCGGGACCACAATCTCTAACAAACTTTAAGATTTTGTCTTTGTTTTTCTTTGTTGCCTACAGTTGACCTGCCTATACCAAACTTCCGAGCAATGACAGGGTAGCTGTCACCTTTATCTAACATTTCTATAATCCGCAATTTGTCTTTTAATGTTAATGTTGAATGTTTACGTCGCGGCGCCATAATGTTAGCGAGCGCGCTAAATGGGGAAGGCTGGTCAAAGCTGATTGTAGATGGCGTGTCCATCGCTTAGACTCAATCTGACCAATGGGATCTTTTGAAATATAAAATGACATTGACAGATTTTCAACCAATGACTATGTTAGGTTCATGCGGTGCTAGCACCATTAGTTCCACAAGTTGCCCACCCCATTGACACTGTATGTACTACACGATACACGAAAGGCGATAAACAAAAGACTGACGACGCATTGGTTCATGGCAGCCCGCACCTAGACCCGCGAAGTCCATTGCCCGGCCGGATTACAGCGATCACCGAACAAGCGGGAGTCCAGATTACCGAGGCCCTACTGTAGTTAGATAAACAAAATGTTAAACTCTACTTACCTAGCTAACGTTAAGTCATGCTTATGATACTGCATAGCCATATTATAGTCTCCGAGATAAAAGTATGCATTCCCTAGCTGGCTGTATATCGCGCTGAGTGTCCGGAGGTCGTCCGTGCCTGCCTGGATGGCAGCTTGGAAGAAGGCCACGCCGGCGCGGCAGTCCCCGGCCTTGCACAGGCGCTCGCCTTCCAGCGCCAGCTCCAAGCACATGGAGCCCCCATCGCAGCTCTGGGACAAAATACAACATAATAATCAATTAGATTTCATTGAATGTGTAGGTGGTGTGGCATGTACTCTTGACTTTTGATCTTTTAATTATTGTCTCACCTTAGTTACAGGCCTCACTATAGCAAATAGTTCACTAATTTCACGTAATATTACTTTGTGCTATGTAATGTTTCTGACTGTTAGAAAAGTACACCCACTATGTTGTAGCCAATCTAAGAGAAACATGTACCAATGTATGTGTCATTCTGTAATTCTCATTGAACACAGTTTCATCAAATTATCATAATAAATACATAACACCATGTAAACAACACTTATTTACTTGGTTCTGTGACTCATTAAACGTTATGATGAATGCTCGATTGGACAAGGAAATATAATTGAAACCAGTATGACTCGTTCACTTTAACCAATTAACAAGTCTGTTCTATGATCAGGGTCATTTGCTATTGGAGTGAGATGCTTTTTATTGCAATATGGTAATTGCACATTCTTTTACCATTTACATATTAGAATTTGGTGCCAAGTTATTTACATAAATTGCAATGAAGTATTAAGAGCCGTCATTACTGTATTATGATGTATGACACTTTGTTAGTATTGTATAAATGGGTGATATGTCTGGAATATAAACGTTGGTAGGTAGTCTGTTTCCTGCAAAAATAATTAGGTACTAATGTCAATATTATATTTACAAGAGACTTCTATTACAAACATATATTTAAAAGTTAAAGAAGAAGGTCAGTGTTTAAACAATTCCAAGTGTTCCAAGTGTTCAAACCCTTAATCTGTGAGACAAAGGAAGCTAAAATGATAATTTCAATGAGTTCTAAATATAGAACATCACTGGATAAGTGAGCACTAAAACAAAACTGCACACAAATCAGTCATTCATGATCAGCACTGCAAGTACGTAGCAATCGATAATGATCAAATCGATACGATTCGATAAATCCGACTTTACGATTGGTTAAAAACTCTTTTTATCGAGAATAACTGTCAGATTTATCGAATCGTATCGAATCGAGTGCTACGTACTTGCACTGCTGAATTGATAAAGAAGAACATTTTTAAAGTCTTGTGTTTACTATATCCTGTTATAATAAAAAATATATCACTGTACATTCAATTGGCCAATCATCAAATACAGCAACAGGTAGAAAAGTTTAGATAGCTTAAGGTGATTGGTAGCTAGACTAATAAAATTGCCTAGCTTTAAATAGTGTTTGATCACAACATATTTTACTGCTATTTTGATCAATTAAAAATAACTGTTATCTTTTGGCCAGGCACAAAATTAGCTTACATGTCCTTATGACGTTTATAGTTATACCAATAAAGAAAAATCCAAAAAGTTTACTGATTGTTTAGGGAAGTACAAAAAGTTTGAAAAGCGTCAACATCCTTTGTGTCAAACATGTTTAATGAGTCTCGCCGAGCTCTATTATCTTATCATAGCTAAGGAGTCGCGGGCATTCATTAGTGCACGTTCATCGCTCCCACGGGCTCCAGGCGGGAATACTACGTCGCATGCGGATGTCCACGCATAGAGGTCACAGTTTCCGTATTAGGACTAATAAGTTCCCCTTTGTAATGAGTCACTGCTAAACTAAATTAAGGAGAAAACAAGCTGATTTTACAGCAGCGCCCAGTCACGTTTAACATTGTGTAAAAGACAACACATATACATAAGTAGAAATATTACATTAGAAGCGAGTGCAAATAACACAATACGCTAAACTTACTTGTGCGTCAGTTGAAAGGTTCTCGGCACTAGCACTCACAGACATCCTCCGCGTTTGTTAGCAACCAAAAGATAAAGCTAAATTATAAAAATGTCAATACACTAGCAGAATATTCTCATAGTTATTGTTTTTTATTTCTTTGTTATTTTAACTTCGCTGGGCGTGAACAGTCGTTGCTCAAGTAGAACGGCATGGACACAGAACATATATACCCTAAAGGGGGCATGGATCATTCATTTATTCAATACCTACTCTATCTATAACTTTACCACTGACAGTGTTGCCAACTCAACTACTTAAAAATGTGCTAGATTGGTGTAAAAAATATGCCAAATATATGCTAACCTTCTCCAAAAATTGCCAACATAATTAATACGTGTCAGTATTTAGCAAGAAATTAAATCAGGGGAATAGAATATAAATGTCCTGATTTTCATCAACATCTGCTGATGTGGAAGGCTGAGAGCTAGAGTCGTAACTCTTTTTGGTTCCTATACAGAGTAGTACTTTGTCTAGAACAGTGTAATAATAACAGCACTTTCCTGCTATTTTTAGGCCACTAACGGTTTCGGAGAAGAGTATCGATTTCAATTTTTATTTCAAGAAAGGTTGTGATTTACATTCTTTTCATGTTTTCTAAAAATAAATGTGTTACAAAATATGCTCTATACTAAAAGTTAAAATTTAACTTTTAGTATAGAGCATATTTTGTAAAAGTCATTTAATGCTAAACAAGAACAAAATATGCCAAATGGCAAATTTAGCATATAATATATGCTACAATTGGCAACGCTGACCACAGAGCATCTAACTCTACTTAAAGATCAGTGTTGCCAGATGAAATCTGAAGAAATCAGTAGAAAAATAAAAAAATTAGAAGTAGATCGAAGGAAAAATCAGTAAAAGTCATACCCGCATGAGGTAAAAAGGACTTGAGCTTGAATAGGGTAGATGACAAAAAATCTAATAAGTCCGTCAGACAGATTTCCAAAAAATACTGGACACAATTTTTTTTTCACGTAAGTAAACAAAAATGAAGACGATACAGTGCGTCGAAAACTCGTTTGACGTCACAGGTCCCCTCTCATGTTCTTTGACACGTTTTATCTTATATAGACGGAAATAAGGTTTTTTTTTTCATTTAATTATTTCCCATGGAGTTTCTTGCCCCTTCTTCTCCATACAGATCTAAGCTATGGAATGGGCAACTACAGTACTTTCAGTTTTTATGCCTTGTGACTGGGTTTTTATGCCTTGTGACCAGAATGGCAGACTCAGTAAGTAGTACCACAGGTCTTTTTTATCTGTAGTGTGTGCGCACTACAGATAAAAAATACCACGAATTAACAAAACTTGTAGAATATAATGTCATGTTATTAGGCCCATGATGACAATAACTAGATGATACGATGTGATTTGAGAAAAAGCAGGTAGATTTCCAATCGAGGCAGTAGATCAGTAGATTTTTTCTAATCAGGTAGATCTACTGCTAAATCAGTAGATCTGGCATCACTGTAAATCTGTGGCAGGGTTGCTAGAATACAGTGCGACATAAAAGAGTAGTAATTAAATATTTGGGAACTAAAATTTTTCATTTTCTGGCAACATCTAAAATGAGTACTTGAGCTGTCAATTCTTCTCGAACGGTTTCGTTTTTCATTAGAATTTTGGTTTTTGTGTGTTATTTCCGTGTGTGGCCAGGAAAACAGCGACATATCATGAATAAGGTAATTCGTGGAGGTGCCCGTGAAATAATGTTTAAGTTTTCATGTGGTGTTTGACCGAATTACAAGCTTGGAAGCTGCTATCCTACTTCGAAGATGTTTGCCATCGTACTATCGAGGACACTCCCGCCTGACCACCACTAAGCTCATTTTTGCTTGCACTCGCAACATAAAAACGCTTCCTAGCCCCACCCCGTTGACTTTGTGTAGAAAAAATGAATGAAAAGATACCGAATCGGCCGAGCGCATTGACGACGCACGCCAAACGAGAGTTATTGTCATTTTGCGCGCCAAAGTTGACGCTTTCCTAATAGGCCCAAACTTTAAGGGGGCGTGGCTCGGCGCCTCCGCATGATTTAAGTGAAAAAAAAATTAAAATGGTCAGGCGGAAAAGACTCCGATAGTACAAGCAGCTTTTACTGGTAAGTAACTATTGAAAGTTGCAGTAAACGTTAATTACAGTTCCCGGCACGTAAGTTGGCAAGGTTTTGGCGTAGTGGGGGCAAGTTCGCGCATCGTGCACTTAGTGGAACAAAAAACTGGTCACTTTTAATGATTGTCATTATGCGGTTATTGCCATCATTTATTTTTAATCATGTAGTTAAACAAAGCAGAGGAATTCGTGACATTTAATAAGTGTTATTAATAAAATATAATATGCATTTTTTTTAATTAAGAAAAAAAAGTATCATTATTAAAAATTATAGGTTTTCGTCGTCACTATCGGTTAATAATACTGTTACCCCTGGCATCAAATTAGAACTACCACTTGAGCTGGCATATTATGTAATAAACATAACAAAAACTAAATTTAAAACAATAAATTTAAAACAATAACAACAACTCGTAATAAAAACTGAATCTAAAACAATAACAATAACTCGTAACAAAAACTTAATTTAAAACTAAAACTGAACTCGTAACTAAAAGTCAACAAAAACAAAGGGCACAACTTTCGTGGCCGCAAGTGTAATCGAGAGCGAACGGAATGTAGACGCGGTGCGGGAGGCAGGAGTCGACTGACGCACCAATCGCGCGCTTGGATCGGCGCTACGTCATACCCCGCGTCCCGCTTGATCACCAAAGAGACCTAAAAAACGACTTCTGCGCATCTAACGACTCTTGCCAAGTTACGTGCCGGGGATTATACAAACGATTATTACATTCAGGGAGCAACATTTTCGATCTAAATAGTATTTACAAATTAGTTGTCTACCATTTTTGAGGTTATGCTAAGATAAACAAATACCATTGTAGTTATAGCGCGACTTAACAACGTTGATAGTAAGGCAAAAACATTTAATGAAATTAATTGCGTATTACCAAATATGTTTTTGCCATACCATATTTGTTGAAGCAACCGACTAGTAGAAAGAAACAATTTTAAAATATTTTCACGCTAAGAACATATGCGCGGGACTTTTTTCGTCGGACTGACAGCAGTTATATTATGAAGATAAAAGCACTAGTTTAAAGTTGTATTATAAGTTTATGTTAATACCATGCTTTGTTTGTTTTAGGTGTTTCTGTAAGCACAGTGCACAGAATTGTGCAAAACGGCGGGTAATTCTCGACACCAGCTAAACACAGAAAGGGTCGTCCCTCGAAGTCCTTCTTATTATATTTGAGTGAACTTGTAGTTTTATTACTATTACGTACCAAATCTATGATCTACGCGGAACTTATTGAAAGCAATGAATTAATAAACATATTTATTTAAAATAATTATTTACTCATTATTCATAGCTAATAAACCAATAATACTATATTCAAGTATCAAAATCAGTAAGGTCGTACTAACTGGGTTGCCACCTGACCGATTGTGGCGCCCTCATTTATTTTCTACTCTTTTATGTCGCACTGTAAGTATCTGAGTATACCCCACATCAATGATATTCTAACAAACAGATATGTTATACACCTACAAAACCACCGAAAAAAGTGTGCCGCGGGGGAGAGCCAGCTCACATACACGCAGTGACGCAGAATAAAGGAAAAACAGGCCAATTGACACGTTTTCGAGTCTTCACGATTGCGCGCTCATAACATATCTGTTTAATTAAATATCATTGCCCCACATACTATTTTTCCGCAAAATGATGCGTTTTGAAACTTGTTTCCCCAGTCTATTTTTCAATCGGGAAATCAAACAAGAGGTTCAGAAAACTATGAGTAATTACAAAAGGTACCGCCTGGAAAACTATGATTATTTACAGAAGGCATTGAATTTTGTGCCTGCTTGGTTATTGCCCGTTCCGGTTAACGAACGACAGTACGACACGGTTCAATCGGCATATTATACGCAATTACGAGAATGACGTAATAATTCATTTATTACGGCCCATCACCAGCCCATTTACAATGAGAGGTTTTCCTTTTGAGGTTTTAAAAAAAAACTTAATTTCCAAGAACTCTATAGATGGCGTTGAACTTACTATGCCAAAGCCAAAACGCTTGAAAAAAAAAACATTGTGTCACGTCCAAAGACATTAAATTATATATATTTAATCTCTTTGGTCACGTCACATACTCTCGTTGACTGACACTTTCATTTGCTTAACCTTCCGAATATAACCAACATTTCGCGGGCTTTGTTAAAATCAGTTTTTTTAGGTTCCGTTCCTTGCATTATCATACTTACTCCTAGTGCCATCTATCCAGCGACTAGGGAAGAGCTAAAAAGAAAATCCCTCATTAATCATTCCCGCTGCGTCGAGTCCCTTTACGTCGAATCATGTTTTTTCTTGGTTTTGGTTTTGATGCACTGTCTTTTGTTTCGCCTCGACATAGCTGTCACAGAGTACAGTCACATTAAAAACGAAACATGCTTTTTAATTAAGGAACCTGAATACGTTTTCGATGAACAGTCGCACTCGCACAGAGCAACATCACGCGTACGCACACATTGAACCACTGAGCGTTCGATTTTATACTTCACTTAAACCCAATGATATTCTAACAAACAGCTAAGATAAACACCTACAAAACCAACGAAAAAAGTTGTGCCGCGTGGGAGAGCCAGCTCACATACACGCAGTGACGCAGAATAAAGGCAAAACAGGCCAATTGGCTCGTTTTCGAGTCTTCACGATTGCGCGCTCACAACATATGTTTTAATAGAATATCACTGCATATACCTGTAATCTTGGTCCTTGATATTTTTTTTATTTTTTTATTTTATGGAATAAGCATATTGTATTTTTTTCTTAATCATTTTTTTTTCATCAATAAGGTACACTAATATCAACCCAAGAAAAGTATTTAAACTTAAGTTCAACGACTGCTTGTCGCTCAAAAATAATATTAAGATTTTACCTTCAAATTAAATTTGTATTGTTTCCTAAGACGTCCGAAGTCCATTATGAGAGGGAGTACACGCTTCGTTCCATGAACAGCTGCTAGATGTCCTTACTTTTCCGCCTAGTAATCGCGCCACTAGCGCCCCCAACGTCATATCTGTGAACTACTTTCAAAAACTGCTTAGAAGCCGCCATGTTGAAGTGTTAGGCCATTGTTCGGCTCATAATGATGCAAAAGTAGGTAGTTATGCACCAGGAAGACCTTACCTAGACTTCGGACGTCTTAGGAAACATAATACAAATTTTATTTGAAGGTAAAATTTTAATATTATGTGTTCCGTTTGACGTCCGAAGTCCATTACGAGAGATAATTATGTTTGTTATCTCCTATGAAAGAAAGGCAACAATGTGAATTAAAACCATTATTATTTTAATCACCTTTTTATAACTTACGTAACGTATAAATAAATAGGTTTTAAAATAGGAACAAAAATCTAGCCATTTATGCACACATCTATACCTACATGTAATAAATCTGTAGAAAAATCATTTTTCTACATCGAAAATATTTCGAAAAAAAATTGCCAGAGTGTTAAAGGATAACAAACAGAACTCATTTCCATCATTTTTGGAATTTTTGTCTGTTTATCTGTTTGTCTGTTTCGATGATCAAGCATCACGCAAAATATACGAAACCAATATAGATAACTTTTATACATAAAAATTGAACGTATCTTGAGGTATTATTTAGTTTTTGTTTCATCGTAATCGGTTAATTCTATCAAAAGATATATTAAAGTTTTCAAGAAGAACTAATCATCAAATGTAAGATACATACATGCAGCGACATCTGTTGAACTAAAATGGTACCAATGACTAAAAATATGCTCACCACATAACTTTTAAATCGACTGACATTTTTTAATCTAAGCTGACCAGCTTTAAAAAAATATAAAGCCTAATATACTGTTACGAGCTGGGTATGGGATAAATTAATTACTACCGACGAGCAACTGAATAACTTTAATAATCACAAAACACTTCAAACTCAATCACAAGTACACTACTGATCACTATTCGCTTAGATATCGCACTCACAAGTTCACTTTGATTCGTCCCGTACTGTAGCCAAAATGATACTGCCTGCTCCCGCAAACACGTCGACTATTTATATGACGACCGAACGTTTGAGAAAGATCCAGAATCTTCTAGTCAATTCATACTAGGTCATTGTCCTACGAGAAACTTCCACAACTTTTGTACAAAGGAAAGAAATAGGTACTTTATGCCCTGGGCGTACGGTCGAAATTACAATGACAACTTCCTGATGTATTTTATAGGTAGTTTGCGAATTTGTACCTACATCATTCGATACATACCTACTACTACCTACCTACTTAGTTGTAGGTACCTACTATTAGAAGCTACTTGTATTGTAGGTATGGGTACGACGTAACACTGCCCCCTCCTTAGACATGCTCGTCCCGAGCATCATTAGGCCCGTAGTATCGCGCCAATCGGTCTACATGGACAATCTTAGGCGCACCTCGTGGACCCTTCTGTATTCGGTAGGTGACATCGTTGATCCTAGTCACGACTCGGTATGGTCCATCCCAGTTTGCTTGTAATTTCGGAGACTTCCCTTTGCTCCGTACTGGGTTATGCAACCACACCAGTGAACTCTCGTCGAAACCCCTACTATTTGCCTTCCGGTCATAACGGGTCTTCATCTTCTGAGACATCTGTTGGCCGGATTGTCTAATATGCTCATAAACATCATTGAACTTGTTACGCAAGTCATTTGCGTAATCTGTTACACTGCGTGGAGCATCAGGGGGAGTTCCAGTGATTAAATCTGCAGGCAACCGTAATTCCCTTCCAAAGTTCGCGAAGGCGGGCGTCACAGTCGTACTTTCGTGGACTGCGCTGCGGTAGGACAGAAGAAACGGCTGTATGTGCTTGTCCCAATCCCTTTGTCTGCTTTCCACGACTTTTGCCAGATATCTTTCCAACGTTTGGTTGAATCGTTCCACCATTCCATCAGATTGTGGGTGGTAAGAGGTGGTTCTGGTTTTGTGGGTACCCATTAATCGACAAGTCTCCTGAAATACTTGCGATTCGAAATTCCTTCCTTGATCGCTGTGTATTTCTAAGGGTACTCCAAAACGACAGAAGACTTCCTGAACCAATTTATCTGCGACAGTTGTAGCTTTTTGATTAGGAATGGCGAAGACTTCTGGCCACTTTGTGAAGTAATCCATGACCACCAATAAGTACTTGTTCCCGCTCTCACTTTCTGGAAATGGTCCCGCAACGTCTAGTGCTATCCGTTCCCAAGGGGCTCCAACGTTGTACACTTTTAATGCTCCTCTGCTGCGTGTTTGGGGTCCTTTCACGGCCGCACAACTGGTACATTTGCGACACCAGTCCTCCACATCATCTCGACAGTGGATCCAGTAAAAGCGTTCTCGAATTTTTAGTAAAGTCCTTTTTACCCCCATATGTCCTCCCGAACATCCATCATGGTACAGCCGTAAAACATCCGGTACCTTAGCTTTAGGGACAACCATTTGTAGATGACAGCTGTCCCCTCGAGCGTTTTCCCATTTACGGCACAAGACTCCATCCTGGATCACCAAGCTGTTCCATTGCGCCCAATAACTCTTCGTGATGGAACTCATCGCAGCCACATCACTCCACTTGGGTTTAGGAGCACCAGCTTTGATCCACTCGAAGATCGGTTTGATGTCCGAGTCATTTTGCTGAGCCTGCTGTAGGGTTTCTTTCCATTCATCGCTAAGATCCGTTCTTAGAATGCTCACAGGCACCACTTCCTTAGACTCCTGTCTGGAACTGTGCTTCCAATCTTCAGGCAAAGGTCTTCTTGACAGTTCGTCTGTTTTGCTGTCGTTTCTCCACTGTTGCTGGGTAGTCATTCCAGCCGCTTTTCTCTGCAGGGGTTGATCTTCTCTCGGTATGCTGCGCTTAGGACAGCTTGACCGAAGATGACCTCTTTCTCCACAATTGTAACACTTGGGGCTGTACCTTTGCGAACGCTGGCGTACAGGTGATGCCACAACTTGCTTTGGGCAGCTTGACTGATCATGATCCCATTCTCTACCTGTGTAGCAGCTAGGGCTGTACCCTCTCGCACGGTCGCGTACAGGTGATGTCACAACCTCCCTGACATGGTGTGTTCGATGGTCTTGCCTCGCTGCCTCAACTTCCAAGGCATGGACCAACGCCTCTTTCAGGGTCTCATGATGCCCAAGTCGTACAGCGGCTCTAACTTCCAAGTCGCGTATTCCGTCGACAAACGCCTGTACCAGATTTCCAGTGATGAGTGCAGGGGCAGACCGGTATGCTTTTCGAACCAGCGTCTCAACTTCCAGGGCCCACTGTTGTAGGTTTTCGGTACTGCGTTGAACACGATCCTTCAACGTAGCACGAAATACGTGCTCCAGATGCGCGTCACCGTATCTGGACTCTAACGCCTCCAGCAGCTGTTCGTAGGTCACATCCTTGCCGAGCGCCTCAAGGATGTTTAGGGCCTGGTCTCGGAGGCCCAAGGTGAGCGCAGTCATGGCTTGCGATTTTGTCCATCCATTCGCCTTCATAACGGCCTCAAATTGAATTTTATAAGCCGACCACGAAGACGTTCCGTCGAATGGAGGCACTTTAAAGCCCCGCGCTGAAGGTGCAGCAACTACTGAAGCCACAGTCACGTCTCCAGACTTCAGTTCTCCCAAAGCCTTCTTCACTCCAGCGATCTGAACTTCGGCCTCTGAGATGCGATTCTCGTGCTGGTGTACCTGGTCCTTCATAATCTTGAGCTCTTTGCCGAAAGTTGCATGAAGATCCTTTATGAGGATCATCTGTTCTTCTTGACGGCGAGCCTGCTCCTCTTTATCTCGTTGCAACTGCTCTTGTAACTGGCGAGCCTGGTCCTCTTGACGGCGAGCCTGCTCCTCTTGACGGCGAGCCTGCTCCTCCTTATCTCGTTGCAACTGCTCCTGTAACTGGCGAGCCTGCTCCTCTTGGCGACGAGCCTGCTCCTCCTTATCTCGTTGCAACTGCTCCTGTAACTGGCGAGACTGCTCCTCTTGACGGCGAGCCTGCTCCTCTTGACGGCGAGCCTGCTCCTCCTTATCTCGTTGCAACTGCTCCTGTAACTGGCGAGCCTGCTCCTCTTGGCGACGAGCCTGCTCCTCCTTATCTCGTTGCAACTGCTCCTGTAACTGGCGAGACTGCTCCTCTTGACGGCGAGCCTGCTCCTCTTGACGGCGAGCCTGCTCCTCTTGACGGCGAGCCTGCTCCTCTTGGCGGCGAGCCTGCTCCTCCTTATCTCGTTGCAACTGCTCCTGTAACTGGCGAGACTGCTCTTCTTGACGGCGAGCCTGCTCCTCTTGACAGCGAGCCTGCTCCTCTTGACGGCGAGCCTGCTCCTGCAGCAGCGCCATTAAAGCTGACAAGTCTGGCGCTACTGATGCTGGAGAAACTCCGGATGGACCAGCGACTGGCACTGACGTAGGCTGGACTCCACCCGGTGTCTGTGTCGGAGAGTCTCCAAACCGCCTTTGGTCCATGTCCTGCTGTCGCTGACTCCTGGTACGGATACCGTCCGTGTTGTCCTTTGGTAGAACTGGCATAATTTATCCCTCACTTCTGGCACCAAATTGTTACGAGCTGGGTATGGGATAAATTAATTACTACCGACGAGCAACTGAATAACTTTAATAATCACAAAACACTTCAAACTCAATCACAAGTACACTACTGATCACTATTCGCTTAGATATCGCACTCACAAGTTCACTTTGATTCGTCCCGTACTGTAGCCAAAATGATACTGCCTGCTCCCGCAAACACGTCGACTATTTATATAACGACCGAACGTTTGAGAAAGATCCAGAATCTTCTAGTCAATTCATACTAGGTCATTGTCCTACGAGAAACTTCCACAACTTTTGTACAAAGGAAAGAAATAGGTACTTTATGCCCTGGGCGTACGGTCGAAATTACAATGACAACTTCCTGATGTATTTTATAGGTAGTTTGCGAATTTGTACCTACATCATTCGATACATACCTACTACTACCTACCTACTTAGTTGTAGGTACCTACTATTAGAAGCTACTTGTATTGTAGGTATGGGTACGACGTAACAATACTTTAGCAGTTTAACATTTTAGTCGATTGATGGCATTGTTCATTTCACTCCATTTTCTGAATCGTATGACTCTCGCCAGTGTCAGTTGTCATTTTTTTTCGGATGGGAAATCATCAAATGACTCCTCCTGCTCTGGGCGGAGCAGGAAGGAGTGTCAGACTTTTACTGACTAAAACCCATCCATGTTCCTTCATCGCCCTTTGTGTTCTGGGGCCACGGTATCTCTTTCGAACAATCCCGCAACCCCGGCAGGCCGATGCCTGCCGGGGTTAAGGCCGTTGCGGGACTGTTAGCGTGGTAGAGTCAGCAAAAAGGAAGGGGTCCGCAAGGACCGATGTCCTTGCGGACCCCTTCCTTTTTGCTGACTCTCTTTAAGGCGCGCGTGGAACACGAACGCGCCGTCGACACGGCCTGTCGTCATGAGACGGATGGACGGCAAGCTAGCCCATAGCCCACCGTCCACAGGCCCGCGCCTACGGTGGCCGGGGGCCACGTGGTGGCCCCCAACGCCCGGGGCATCTCCCGCGGCGGCTGGGGCGTTGAGAGGTTCTCTCCCTCTCACGTTCCGCCACTTCCTTCTCTAGCAATACTGCTTCGCAGAAGGAGGTGACGGCGTCCCATTCTGTCTCGCTCCGGACCATGGCTTGCACCAGGGCCGGACGCGAGAGGTCATCGCCGCCAACGTGTCAGTTGCCTCAAGATTGGTTTTTTAACCGACGAAACAAAAAGAAGGAAGTTCTCAATTCGACGCGTATTTTTTTTATATATGACCACGGATAACTTTTACAGAGAAGTCCGTACAGGGTCCTTTTTTGTGAAAAGCGTAGGTTTTCAATTATAAATGGGACCAACTTTGAGATGTAGGCATCTCAAAATTGCTCCCATTTATAATTGAAAAATCGTGATTGGGCTAATTTCTTGCACCTTTCATGAGAACCTTCGACCTAGCTGGAGTATGACTGTCATCGAGTGTCTAAGGATGAAAACTGTCGAGGTAAGCCCTTTTTTGGAAAAACATAAGTAGATTATTTTAGCGATTAATGCAAATATATCGAAGAAATTAAATTGTTACCCACTTGGATCTATATCTACTAATATTATAAAGCTAAAGAGTTTGTTTGGTTGGTTGAACGCGCTAATTGCAGGAACTAGGTAGGTACTGGTTCGAATTAAAAAAAAACTTTTAGTGTTGAATATCCAGGACGGCTATAGGTTATCTAACATCACGCTATAATTAAAAGGAGCGGAGCATCAATGATAAATGTTGTAAAAACAAGGAAAATTTATTTCTTTTGAGAGCTTCCTTTGCGGGCGCTGCATAAACGGTTAAAGTTACGCAACAATAATGTATTATGGAATTGTCCGTTTTAAAACGTTCTAAAAAAAAACCAAGATAGCATTATGTCTATCATTTAAGGTTGACTCCACTCTCTCTAACCCTCTCTCTCATGTGTCGCAGACGAAGTTGCGTGGGTCAGCTAGTAAAGACTCATGGAAAACTAGTTACTAACTAACCTAACCATCAGGCAGGAAAAGCTATAACTTTTAAAAATCCTGAGCCTCTAGGGGCAGCTGCCTCCTCCTGGCGACGCCCATGACAAGATATACAACTAGAATACAGGGTGTAAAAGACCTCATCACGAAGCGAAGCGGTCAACCAAGCATTCTGTACATCAAATTTTGTAACTTTGCGCAAAAATTATTGCTGGGAAACGACTTTTTTTTTGGGGTGAAAAATCATGTTTTGTGGTAGAACTCAATGTAACGCACTCAAAACATTGTGCTGATTACTGCTGATGGATGGATTGAACAGTACGGTGGTCGTGGAGGTGTTTTAAGTAAAAACCTTTCATTAAAATCATGTATTTAAAAAAAAAAAACTTGTCAAAAAGTTGGAACTTTGACCCCCAATATCTCCCAAGGTTCCCAGGTATGGTGTAGAACAATAAAATGATCGCAATAACGAGGAGAACAAGTGCCTTTCGACTTCGTTAAGAGGTGTTTTACACCCTTTATTTAGTTTAAATTTCGTCAAACTAGTTCAAGCTTGGCTAATGACGTATTTGGCCCGGTTCAGGGGGGGGGGGCAAAGGCAATTGCACCCATTGCCCCCCCCCCCCCCCCCTGTATCCGCGCCTGGCTGAACCTTTAAAGGACTATTTATACCCTTCGATCAATATTAGTATTGATCGAAGATTTATATAAACAACTTATTATATTTTTTAAAATAAAATATGCTGTAAAACCTAAAAGGATTCTGACCCTACTTTTTACAATTTTCTGCGATTAATGTGATGGGAAAAACGTATTAGTGCGAAAATTTTATATGACGACATACCATTTTTCAGACGCCAATCTGGAGATAAATATATTACCTTTAAATTAAGACCATGAATTCTTCACGTAAGTGATTGCTTACACATTAAAATGGTACCTGAAAAACACTGTTATTTTGTTAATAAAGTTATTTTTCTCATCCGGTGATCCAAATTTTTAACCGACTTCCAAAAGGAGGAGGTTCTCAATTCAATTTTTTAGGGTTCCGTAGTCAACTAGGAACCCTTATAGTTTCGCCATGTCTGTCCGTCCGTCTGTCCGTCCTCGCTTAATCTCTGTGACCGTTAGCACTAGAAAGCTGAAATTTGGTACCAATAATTATGTATATCAATCACGCCGACAAAGTGGTAAAATAAAAATTGGAAAAAATGTTTTATTATGATAGCCCCCCTATATGTAAAGTGGGAAGTGATTTTTTTTTAATTTCAACCCTGACGTGTGATATATTGTTGGAAAGGTATTTAAAAATGAATAGGGGTTTTCTAAAATCATTTTTTGATAATGTCAATAATTTCGGAAATAATCGCTCCAAAAGTAAAAAACAATGTGTCCCCCCCCTCTAACTTTTGAACCATAAGTTTAGAAAATATGAAAAAAATCTGAAAAGTAGAACTTTATAAGGACTTTCTAGGAAAATCATTTTGAACTTGATGGAAACAACAGTTTTTGTACAAAAAAGACAAAAAGTTGTACAAAATAATTTCTGGACTAAGTTTGTAGTATTTTCGTATAAGCAAGCATTTTTACATAATGGATACCCACCTTTAAACTCATAAGTGGGAACGCTTATTGTGACGGACGGGAAACTACGGAACCCTACACTGAGCGTGGCCCGACACGCTCTTAGCCGGTTTTTTTTTTTTTTTTTATGTATGTACACCGATTACGCTGACATTTATGATCCGATTTACGTGATTCTTTTTTAGTTTGATGCGGAATAGTTGCCATTTGGTCCCATACAAATTACATAGTTTGGCCCAGTAGTTTTAATTTTATGAAGATTTTTACTTCAGTCGTTTGGTATAATTTCATGTATGTTCACCGATTTCTCCTCCATTTGTGGAGCGATTCTCAAAATTCTTTTTTTATTTTAACGAGTATACTCCTGAAATGGTCGCATTTAAATTAAGTGAAGATCTGATGCTGATCTTCGGAGATATACAATGGAACTCTTCAAAACTAGATGGTAAATCGGTCGTGATTGCTGCAATCGCTTGGGTGTTTATTGTTTATACAACATCATGATGTAACATCACGCCTATATGCTCTGAGGGGTATACAGATGTGTACAATACACCCAAATTTCGATAGTTTAGGTATGTTAAGTTCCATTTATTGGGGATAAGCTTATTACCATGACATGTATTGTTATCAATGTAACATAAATGCATAGCAAATATTTGTATAGGATATTACAAATAAAAATGGAAAAATAAAAAAACTTTTTTGCAAAAAAATAAAACCGACTCCAAAAAACAAAAAAGTGAAAAATAACTTTAGCTTTAGAAGTCGGTGACAAAAAGAAACTAAATGCAAAAAAGTTTTTTTTATTTTTTAAATATACATTGATAACCCACCAAAACGTGCTAGACTAGCTTAGGTTCAAGGAGTTATGTATTCTTTTATTTCGGGTATCTGAGTAGGTGTAGTTACTTACTATTTAATATTGTCATATTAAAGTGCATCCTGTTCATCACTGGACGAATCGTCGTTCTCTATCTCAAAATCTGAGTTATCAGAATCGATAGAGTCGACCAACATAACTTCAATTTCAAAAATAGGCCTTGTGAAAGGTTTTGGTTTAGGGTTATGTTCACTGTGAACGCGTTCACGAGCTTTCCAAAGTGCAAGTGATGACAGCTTTCAGCTGTCATAATGAGAGGTTTTCTTTTTGAGGTATTAAAATAAAACTTAGTTTCCAAGAACTCTATAGATGGCGTTAAACTTACTATGATAGTTGGTGCCAAAGCCCAAAAGGCTTGAAAAAAAAACATTGTGTCACGTCACATACTCTCGTTGACTGACACTTTCATTTGCTTATCCTTCCGAATATAACCTAGTTTTCTCGCGCTTTGTTAAAATCAGTTTTTTTAGGTTCCGTTCCTTGCATTATCACACTAACTCCTAGCGCCATCTATCCAGCGACTAGGGAAGAGCTAAAAATTAAATCCCTCATTGTGATAAATCTAAATCGGAACGCAAAATATAAATGTGAGCAATTGTGTGTGAGCAACTGTGAGCGATTATTTTGTAATTCGGAATGCGGCCTTCAAGCGCCACGGTAAGTGACGGTAACCCCGCGAAATTCAAATTTTCTTACGTTTAAAGTCACACCAACACATCAAACTACTGCATTAGGTAAGTACTGCATTTTAGACGTGTGTAACTCTTTACGGAACCGACTCACTGATCCGGATCTTTGAAGTGATTCAAAAGATTGGTTCAGTAACAACGTTTTAAACGTATCATTTGAATCTGAAACATTTGTAATAAAAACTACTGTAGCTCCAATCAACTCTTCAGTATATTCAAATCCAAGTATTTCATTCCACATAGGCCTGGATGGGCACTTAAGAACGTCGACAAGGGTGCACGGTTCGGTTGGTGGCTTCCATGGAGAAGAACCGGCAAGAAACTCCATGGTTACTCTTTTCAAATTATTTGGTATTACACAATTCTACATTACTTCACGTTTTATACAAAATGCAATAATTACAACACTTATCAGACATAGATTCGACTGTTAGTCGTAACACCACAATTTTTCCCAATGAACAGAGCTCTCTCGGTCGAGTGTCATGTTTTATAAACTACCCCTTCCCGCTTCAACATTGACGGCTAGGCAGTGTTGTCATTTCTCAAATATAAAACGAATTATTAAAATCTTTGAAACCCTACATAATATTTTTGAAAATCATGACATTCGGCCATCCGACACAGTGTGGCCTCCTGGCACACACAACAATCATAGAAATAAAATCATGACATTCTTAAAAGTTAAAAATGAAGAGAGAAAAACAAAAAATACAAACAACAAAAAAAAATATTTCTATACATTACAAATATATATAAAATTTTAAAACTTGACAACATTTTAACTATAATAATAATAATAATCGTTTATTGGACTCAGTAAAAATATAGCCTAATACAATGTCATCCATTAGGGGGTGTACAAAGAAGGCTGCAAAAAAAAACTAAAAGGACGCCTGACTTCCAAACTAGGTAAAGAACCTGTATCTTGGAAATCAGTAAAAAGAGCTAGAGCTTCTGAGCTTGTACATTTAAAGAAAATGTTTTGCAATAAAATAGACAGTAAGAGGAAATATTTTAAGTTAGCTTTACTCAGTTACTTTTGCCAGCATCCTCTAAGCTACTGGACATCGGAGCTATGCAGTTCCAAAATGTATCCATGATCGGATTCTATCAGCTGCAACTTCAGTGATCTTGTATGGACCCGCAAACTTCGACAGAGGCTTTGTACTTTTCTTATCATATCAAAATTAAGTTTTTCGACTTATGGCAACTCTAAATTAGTACTTAGACTTATCGGCGCTAAGCTTATTTGACAAAATGTCATGTAATTTATCTAGTGTATTTATATATCCCAAACATAGCCTCTGCCGCAGTTTTCTGTGTTGAGGCATTAACAGGACTTCTATATAAAGAACGAACTCTGTTTTAAGCTTTCACGGTTTAAAACTAAACTTATCACAACTAACTAACTTTCTTATAAACTAACTATCTAATTAACTAACTTAACTTAATATTGGGAGCTCAAAATAATTAACAATCACGGAATATATCCCGTATAAGTGACAATATAACTAAAGAACGAACTCTTTTAATGTGTGGACTAATTTACAATCATTATTATTTAAAAACGATTTAATTTTACTAAAGAATTTATAAATAATGTTAATAATTAATGTATTCTAAAATCGAAATTATGGTAACGTTATTGAACGTTTTGCTAAAATAATGAATGATAAAAATGGATGTTTAAAGACTAATACTAAAGAATGGTATTGTGTAACTTGTAAAATATGCATGTGATGATTTATGAAATATATCTGACTATGTATTACGCTCAACTTATTTTAAGACCAATAATTGTATATGTACCAATATACAGTAATATGTACCAATAATTATTTTACTTTACTAATTATATTATTTTTATTATTAAAAATAATTATTTTACTTTACTAATTATTTTATATTAATTATTAATAATAATTATTTTACTTTACTTAATAAGTACATGTTAAATTTCACATAGATACGCATTATACAATAATGTAAAATTATATTTGCATGCGCTAAAAAGCCAAAATATCGTTTGTGCCTAAACCACCAACTCTAACATCTGGTAACACCCGTATTTTAAGCAAATAAATAATTCTTATTCTTAACATTACAAATAAATGATTATGATTACGAACAGTGTTGATAGTGCCCTATTGTATGTTTCCCAGACACTTGTCTCAGTCACGTTTAGGCTTGATAGGTTTTAAGATGATCATGAATTTTAAGATGGTTTGATTAAATCTCTCTGCTGACCATTAACTCTGAGACAAGCTACTGCGTTTAAAATATGTTCTAATACCATGTGTATTACAAAAGGTTTTTAAAGTCTTTCAACGTAAAGCTTGTGTCACGGTCAGACACAATCTTAGTTGGAACACCGATGACCGAAGTCATAAACTATTTTCTCAAAGACCTTAACCGTGGTTTTGAGTCGTATGTTCACGTAATTTATTATTAAACTGCGGTGAGGTCTCTGAGATGCAGGAAAGTTAAGTTAATCTTCGGGATCCAAACTATTCCGAGTCTGTGACCTATTCCTAATCGAACAGTTAGTCAGCCAGCCAGCCAACAGCTACCAGTAATTTAACATCTATTTAATAATCCTAATTAATTTATCATAAAATACCCACGAAGACTTTCATCAACAGGTAAAGTACGATTCAACATCTCTTCCAACGGACGTCCGTAACTTTCTTCACTAGGGAAAGTCTTTTCGCTCGAACTATGTAGATATCAATGGGCTTCTCTGCCTTAGCCTTCATTTTCATGGACTTACGCCGGCGCCTCAGAGGTATACCAGACGGGGTACCAAGCTCAACATCAGACGACATCGTCACGGCTCACTGAAACATTGTACATCATTTGAGAAGTAATCCGTTCACACTCGCATAAAAACGATGTCATGTGAATGATCGATCACAATAAGCTTAATTATCATTAATTTTAATTAATTTAATTCTCTATGACAGAAATATCCATATTTTGGGTAATAGGCATAAAAACATTATTATCAATCAAAGACATATACCACACAATAATATTTACCAAATCAAGTCAAATAAGACGTTGGTCTTGGTCAAACAAACAAATAAGAAATTGAACTAAAATATCAATATAAATTAATTAATCAATCAATAAGTGAGCAATCCAACAATGTAAAACACAAAAATGTCATTTGTTTGCTAGGCATTTACATGCTGTTAGCAACACAACATTTAGTTTGAAAGGCCCAGAGGGTATTCCAAAAATGTTGTTTAATTTATTATTATTTATTTATTTATTTAAACGTCATGTACAATAGTGGTACACTCGAATTCAAATTGCCTTTATTTCTGGCATGTTTTTTTTTTACATTTGCCTATTTTATAAGACATCGTTTTATAATTTTGTTGTGCATGCTATACTATCACTTTAGTGATTTAAAGTGAGTAAGAAGACCTCTGAAATTATGTAGTGATACATAGGCGGACTTAATGCCACAAGGCATTCTCTACCAGTCAACCTTTGGGTTAATTAGGAAAACATTGTGATAGGGTACAAAATAATATTTAAAAAAAACTAGTTTTTTTGGAACGAGAATACCAATACTTATATTGATTTTAATACACATATACAGATAAAATTAACTAATATATATTCTATCAAAAACCAAAAATTGAAAAGATAATATCGAGAAAACTAATAATAATTATTATGACTAGACTTCGAATTGAGAGCTATTTAGTCTGACTTAAATAGTAGTTACCTACGAACTTTTCTTTAAAAAGTGAATTTGCTTTGCTTTTTGCTTTTATCCGTCAATGTCATTAATTGTCAGACGTCAGTCTATACCAAGATTATTAAAGAGGAAAGATCTGTATCTTTGTATGTAACGAATAAACTTAAAAACTGCTGGACATTTTTCTTTCAGCAATGGATAGCTACATTACCAGCGAGCAACAAAAGCTATATTTTATACCCGTACTCGAAACTGTGACGTCCGCTAGTACTTCTAGATAAAAGTACAGCTTAGCAGTCAAGTTCCTCAACAATAACCGCCTATTGATTTCTGAAATGTGTACAATATTCATCGACATAATCTGTCTCTTATTTATTTAATTAAAAATCATTCGATTCAATATATTTATTGCGCTTCATCTAAACGTTGTAAGAGTCATTAACCAGTAAGCAAATATAGTTTGCTCAAATCCGACGAATGTATGCAGCTCACCCAATAATCCATTGAGAAAATATCCATCGCCCCTAACGCATCCAGCGAGCAACTCACGGGCTCCATTAAAAGAAAAGATAACCCGTAACATTGATAGGGAATAAACAACTACTATAATTCACTGCTCACTATAATTCATTGCTCACCATTATTAATTAATTTAAAGTTTAAAAAATGACGTGTAAGTGTTTGTAAAAACCTACTTGCAAAATAAACATCATTTAACATTTATCATTTATCATCTATCATCTATCATCTATCAATTATCATTTATCATCTATCAATTATCATTAAGCATTTATCATTTATCATTCATTATTTATCATTTACAAAAATCCAGCGAACACACTAAGTCGCATAACATAGGCCCTGTGAACACATTTAGTTCACTGGGTTAACATCTGCCTGACGACCGATTCACTGTGATAAATCAGTAGGACACACCTGCATAAAATCAAGTGAACTAACCAAGTCGCCTAACATGGATCCGGCGACCGATTCACTGTGATAAATCAACAGGACAAACCTGCATAAAATCAAGTGAACTAACCAAGTCGCCTGTGAACACACTTAGTTCACGTTATCATTATCATCATCATTATCATGGATCCGACGACCGATTCACTGTGATAAATCAGTAGGTCGTACCTACCTAAAATCAAGTGAACTAACCAAGTCGCCTAACATGGATCCGACGACCGACTCACTGTGATAAATCAACAGGACAAACCTGCATAAAATCAAGTGAACTAACCAAGTCGCCTGTGAACACACTTAGTTCACATTATCATTATCATCATCATCATCATGGATCCGACGACCGATTCACTGTGATAAATCAGTAGGTCATACCTACCTAAAATCAAGTGAACTAACCAAGTCGCCTAACATGGATCCGACGACCGATTCACTGTGATAAATCAACAGGACAAACCTGCATAAAATCAAGTGAACTAACCAAGTCGCCTGTGAACACACTTAGTTCACATTATCATTATCATCATCATTATCATGGATCTGACGACCGATTCACTGTGATAAATCAGCAGGAACAAGTACCCACTGAAATATCCAGCGAAATCACTAGGCACGTCTCTTGACAAAGACCCTATGAACCAACATAGTTCACTGGGTATCCATTTAGGAAATTACCATGGCCAGAATAATAATTTATTGACATTTACCTCTGGATGCTTGTAAATAATCATAAACAAAGCATGTTACACTGGCACTACCAATGTTGCTCATTTAAATCCCGGTGCAGAGGCCTATGACGGCATAGCTATGTACATAATAGCAAAAACAATTTAGAATTTTATAATAAACATTGTGGGTAATCATTCTCATAAATGCCTCATGTTAAATTCTTCAAAATACTTCAAAACGTGTAACAGTTTTTGTTTTTTTTTTTTTTTATCGAGCAAATATTAATAGTTTAACGACTACGAGTATCCCTATCTCTACCTACATGGCATGACACTACATGTAAACCTACATGGTTTATTAACAACACTCACACATGGTTCTTTAGAATGGATGTTAACATGTAAAATCAACACATCTTCATGGCTGCATTGTTAAACTCATATATTAAATGCCATAATTATTTTAATTTTATTTATTTAACTAACCAACAGCGATACATAAAAATATTTTACAAAATATGCTTGTGACAGTTATTATGGCCAATTATAGCATTCCCTGTGTAACTGGGATATATATATATATAATACATGCGAACGGACTAATGCCAGATATTTT
The DNA here is from genome assembly GCA_905147715.2 of Xestia xanthographa. Classification (NCBI taxonomy): domain Eukaryota; kingdom Metazoa; phylum Arthropoda; class Insecta; order Lepidoptera; family Noctuidae; genus Xestia; species Xestia xanthographa. Next base: position 41,080,147 of record LR990641.1, on the reverse strand, counting down.
CAAAAAATAAAAATACAATACAAAAATACGATACAACATAATTTTTAAGTTATTTTTAGAACTGGATTACAATTTTGAAAAATTTTAAACAAAAAACGGTTGAATAAAAGATAGTAGGTACAAGAAGAAGAAGATTGTTCACTAAGTATTCGTTTTTTTTTTTTTTTTTGTCGGTTTATTAGAGTTAAATAAATCAACTTCAGAGAATTCCGAGTAATAAATTCGAGCAATGCGAGTCAGAACACAGTTCTTAATAATTATGTATACTTTCTGCATAGTTGAATCACGTGAACTTTTTAGCGGGGTAGAAATCTTTCTCTATTTCGTGTTATAACAATAATCTCCATAGTGTAAAACACTGTGCATACGTGAAAGTTTATTTGTTAAATTTCCACCCTCCCTTTTTTTTTTCAGAAATTTAACAGTAAGTATACATCTAATTAGGGTAAAGAAAAGGAAACAAATTACTTACTATTTCGCTGAGAGATGGCTCGTGGTTCTTGTCACTTCTGAACTGTAATAAAAACTACTGTAGCTCCAATCAACTCTTCAGTATATTCAAATCCAAGTATTTCATTCCACATAGGCCTGGATGGGCACTTAAGAACGTCGACAAGGGTGCACGGTTCGGTTGGTGGCTTCCATGGAGAAGAACCGGCAAGAAACTCCATGGTTACTCTTTTCAAATTATTTGGTATTACACAATTCTACATTACTTCACGTTTTATACAAAATGCAATAATTACAACACTTATCAGACATAGATTCGACTGTTAGTCGTAACACCACAATTTTTCCCAATGAACAGAGCTCTCTCGGTCGAGTGTCATGTTTTATAAACTACCCCTTCCCGCTTCAACATTGACGGCTAGGCAGTGTTGTCATTTCTCAAATATAAAACGAATTATTAAAATCTTTGAAACCCTACATAATATTTTTGAAAATCATGACACATTACTTTGCTCTTTCTCATTCTGCGCGCGACGCGTCGCTCGCGAGGTGATTGAACAGTGAGCGCCGAGAAAGGGAGACTGAGACACACTGAGTTACTTAATTATTATAAAGACTCGCGGATTCGAATAAGCGGGCGAAAAAATTACAATCTGTACAAGTCAGAAAGAGATACCAAATGAGATGTGTATCACTCATACTCTCGCAGATTTTCTTTTATCGTTATCCATGCACGTAAAAATGACCAATAAGGTGCTTACGTATCAAATACTATACGGTCGTTTTATGCATAAACTGCACTAACAACTAACACAAGGTATCGTTTTACGTTGATATTTTATATCTTTTGAGCCGATGATCCAAATGAAACATATCAGTGATTCGGATCCAAAGACATTAAATTATACTACACATATTTAATCTCTTTGTTCGCATCATTTCAGTAATCGAGATGCAAATGATCCAATCTCAAAAATGATAGGTACACTTTGCCCACCTCTACTGCATTTTGCTTTTGCTTACTGCATGTAATGCACTCGTGAAAATAATAACAGTTTTTGTTTTATCGAAATTGGGCCAGGATTTCCAAAGTTACAGCGTTGTGTAAAGTTCCTCCGCTTTTTTACCTTTGCGTTCCTTCGCGAGCTACTGCGATGACGTCACATCGCGGTGTCATGTCCGAGAAAAAAAAAACAATTCTTTATTTTCGAGATACCTAGTTTTTTTAGATTATGCTGATAACAAAAATGTCGGTGTGACTCTTTTGCAGATGGGGGTTTAAAATGGCCGCTTTATCAGAATCGTAATAAGAATCACGTAACTCTTAAAATGGACTTTATTCTCATAATCATAAAGTCAATTTTAAGCATTTTAAATTTTTAACGTGATTCATACTAAGATTCTGCGTGGATTCTGTTAAGCGCGCCAGGCCACACCGCCAGCTAGCGGGCGGGCGGGCTAGGCGGGCGAACATCCCCATATAACCATTTTTGCACACATTACGTAACCGTTTCGACATTTAGCGTCGACACTGACTTATCTCGAAACATAATCTCGTCGCCGTTCCGTGTTAATGCCGTCGCGCTGCAACTAAAAATGGGTAAGATCCCGACACAATATTATAGTAACATTTGGTTTCTAATTTACGTCGCCGTGACGTAACATTGTTACCATATTTTAACCAGAGTTCGCACAAATCATTCATTCATTCGTTCATTTTCGTTGGCTCATGCGTGACATCTTTAAAATAATAAAAATACAAAAACCCCATCTTATCTCCAATGTAAATAAAGATTTAGTTTTCATTAATTTCTATGGTTTAAAATGCTCAAATCTTTATGGGAAAAGAAATTTACTGTGTAATTTCGTTGAATATGTTGATATTTACCAACGCGCCACCATAATTTATCATAATTTAATATTTCGGGCGAAAGGTAAACTTTGTTTTATAAAAAAAAAATATAAATAATTATACATAGAGTGCTCAAAAGCGTCTATTTAAATACAATATCAAATTTTAATACTAATACCAAAATATTTTAGCAAGAATAAACCATAAAATTGATATACTATCAAAAAATACATTTTTGATAAAATGCTATTAAATGACAAATATACTTGTCACAACTAGTCACCTGTGTCGACACGTGTCGACATGTTACGCTAAGTTGTTACAAAATTACTGGATTTTTAAGATGGTTCCTCATATCTTTTTGGTTGCAGTGTTTCCCAAAGTTATGGAAGTACGTGGTACTTTAATGGTATCACAATATAAGGGGGGATCGCAACAGAGTCGAAGTTGAAACTTTGGCGCTAGGGACTATACTACTAAGCTCCTTGGTACCAAAATCCGCACTGTTTTCCTGTAAATAGCCTAGAAAAAATTAAGTTTGAAGTTCAATAAAATAAGTATCTGTCAAGTCGCCCTAGCAACAATGCAACATCAAACAATTACAATAATAATAAAAAAAACGGCCAAGTGCGAGTTGGACTCGCGCACCGAGGGTTCCGAATAAACTTGTAGGTATTTATTTGGTTATTAAACCTCATATTTACGGTCTCAGAATCTGAGTTTACGGTTTTCAGATTTTATCCTTTACATATGCTGTAAGACATTGCTTTTTGCCAAATTTCATCATTCTAGGTCAACGGGAAGTACCTACCTTATAAATTTTGATTCCCTTGAGAGTTTCGAAAAATACGTTTTTTTCGACTTAAACGCCCGTATCTTTTTTACGTAAACTTAGAAGGTTGTTTTTTTCACAGCTTCAAGTGACCGTAAATTTGAGTATTTAATTTTAATTTCAACGCGATACCTTTACGCGTTCTCGAGATAAACGGTCTTGACAGTTATACGGCGTACTTTAAATAAAGAATATATTTTTTTATGATTTAATTACAAATTTATACTTTTTTTTTAGATTGTTCCCTGTATTTGTAGTATAAGACGATATTACTTGCCAAATTTCATAGTTCTAGGCCAACGGGAAGTACCCTATGAATTTTGATTCCGTTGAGTTTCGAAATATACTCGTACGTTTTTTGCGACATAAACACCCGTATCTTTTTTTTTCGTTAACTTTGAAGCTTGATTTTTAGGGTTCCGTACCCAAAGGGTAAAAACGGAACCCTATTACTAAGACTTCGCTGTCTGTCCGTCTGTCCATCTGTCTGTCACCAGGCTGTATCTCATGAACCGTGACAGCTAGACAGTTAAAATTTTCACAGATGATGTATTTCTGTTGCCGCTATAACAAAAAATACTAAATATAGTCAATGGTACGGAACCCTTCGTGTGCGAGTCCGACTCGCACTTGGCCGGTTTTCACAGCATTATGTGACCGTAGACTTGAGTATATGGTTTTAATTTCAACTCGATACTTTCCGTTTTTCTTTACGAGGTACGAAACCCTAAAAATTAACTTACATGTACTCAAGTTATTTTGGGACGTTAATTCTTTAATTCTTCTGTAAAAAGTAATCGGAATTTACGTAAGTTTTTGGTTGTTTAACTCATTTTAATTTTAATGGAATGGTAGACAACGGCAGCAAAAATAAGACAGTTTGAGAATAACTGGCTCTGGTGATGTTTTTATATTAGCAAGTTAGTGTTAAACTGTTCTGGAACAGCCACTACACAATGTTACTGCCCAGTTCCAACACATTGTGTCAACTTTGCACACTAGTTACAAACCAAACACAAAGTGTCTAAAATGCGTGATTACAAATTAAGCTGTAAAATGTCGAAACAGCGACGACACAAAGTTACTGAATCTAGTTTCCGTCACATTTTTACTGAACCGTTACAACACATAAAAGCTAATCCCTACACAGTCGCATTGTGTCGTGTCAGTTACGAAACTGTTGCGACTTGTTACATCTTTATCAAATCTGCAACCAAAAATGGCTATATGGGTCGTTTCACCTCTTTACATACTTCGGGGTTCACACCGCGAGCTACCGAAAAAGCCGAACGAAGTATGGTTCGCTTCGCTCGCCCGCCCGCTAGCTGGCGATGGCGGTGTGGCCTGCGCTTTATAGCGGCCATTTTAGACCCCCAGTGAAAACGTTGGTGTGACTCATTTGCAGATCAGTGTAGGTAGTCTTGTATGTTGATTAAATTATGATTAGCCCCTGAGAAAGAATAGTAAGTACAGAAACCAAGATAATCTGCATCTCTCATTTAGGCGATGCGATGTCTTCTGGCGTTTTCATAAAACCGCGATAACTTGAAAATTATGAATATTTTCTTAAATCTAATTGCGGCAATAAGGGGCACAAATAAAGAGCTACTCGTGTATGTTTATTCTACAGGGGCACATGCAATGGTTTTAGAGACATAGGTACGATTCTGCAAAAATTCTGCGTTTTTTAAAAAACGACAGTGTAGCTGTACTAATTTTTTATAATACTAATTATACGTTCCACTCATATCACTGTAGGGGACACTTTAATGCTGCGGTAACGTCGTACACCCCGTCGTCCGCTCGCGCCCGTGCCCCGTCCTTTGTTTCTGTTTTACAACAGGGCGCAGACGGGCAATAGGTAATATGCATACATTTTCTTTTTATTATTTCGATACGGAATTTTAAAGTACTATAAAAATAATTACAAAAAGCGAAAACAAGACAAATCGGCCAAACAACACAAAAGTTATAACCATTTAAACTTTTGTTTTTATCTCTTTCTAGATAAACGACATTTAGTAAGGATTTTGTACGTCGATGCAGCGAATGACGTCATTCGCTTTATCGGATCTCTCTGTCTAATCAGCAGTTTCAAATGCTTGTACAGGTCTCCCAAAGTGATAATGCGCATAGAAATCTTCGACACTGTTCGGCAACGGTCGTATTCCCCGAGCGTCGGAAGACGATATGTATATAGAGTGGTTAAGTGCATTTTCTTCATGCATAATTTAGTAGAATTATGTGTTTTGTGCTAAAAGAGATAAATATTGATTTATCAGTAACGAAATTGATTCGATAATTCGATGTAAGTAAATAGCGAGGAAAACGACACGATTGCGAATATGCTACAATCTTTGTTGAATTGATTTACTTCTTCATACTGAAGCTGGTGTAATGATGGAAGAAAATAAGGTTTAAATAACACAAGGTTTATACTAGAAGAAGAACAAATTGGTTTTCAAACACAGGTTTACATTAAAATCTAATCATTAAAATCTCAGTTCAAAAGTATTTACAGCACTGATCATTCCAGAATAATATTACAATTACAAAAAAAAAAAATCAGAATCAAGGAGGATCTCTATTCCTGACATCGTAGATTCATCAGAACTTTCATTATGCTCTTGTTCATTTACACTTTCCCCACTGCTATCACCCGTGTAAATAATCATTTCATCGGAAAAACTATCGATTCTTGGGTCAAATTTTCTATATTCATCTTCGCATTTAACAGCGTGATCACAAACTTTTTTTTCATTCTTCTGATCCTATATTATTGATTTTTAATAATAATTAAAGATAATTAAAGTTGAAATTGAATTCACCTTTGAAAACAAAACCAAGAAGGATGTGTAATAGCAGCTCTATATAATTCCACACAGAGAGAACACGTGCAGTCACCACCAATATATAAAGACGACTGACGGACCTTTGACTGACCGGCGACAGCCGCCGACCGCCCGAATTGTTTTCAATTGTTTCACATGATATGACAATGACATTGACTCCTGTTTCTTTCGAACAAGGTACAAAATGCAAGTGCATTGTTTAGGGCTCTCTCCGATTCAATGATTCGGGTGTTTCCGGGAATACGACAATTGGCGAAGATTTGCATGCGCATTATTAATTTGGGAGTACTGTAACTTAGTATTTTTAATAGATATTAAAAATATAATTTCACTTTGCTATTTCTGAATACGCTTTGTTTAGAGTGATAGAAAAGATCATGCATATACCCTATTGTCGTGTCCGCACCCGCCTTTTCTATATGTTTTGCGTCGCGACACTTCTATTTATTTATTTAAACTTCATGTACTTGTACATGAAGTTTAAACCACCACCTACCGCCTATGTACCACTCTTGAGTGGTACATAGGCGGACTTAATGCCACAAGGCATTCTCTACCAGTCAACCTTTGGGTTAAATAGGAAAACATAGTGATAGGGTACAAAATAATGTCTAAAAAACTAACTTCTTGTTAAGGAGAATGTATATTTAATTATATTGATGCTAATACACATATACACATAAAATAAACTAATAGATATTCTATCAAATACCAAAAATTAAAAATAAAATAGCGATAAAACTAATAATAATTATTATGACTCGACTTCGATTTGAGAGCTATTTAGTCACGTTTATTTAGTTTAGTACTTCTGTACATTTTCTATGAAAGAGACGCGGAAGAGACATGTCTGCGCTCCGTTCGCGTCTTTTACGGCAAAGGTTTGCGAGGTTGACGACCCGAATGGCGCAGCGTGGTAGTGAGGCTGTCTTACGTTCTTAGGGTCCCGGATTCGAATCCCGGTCGGAGCAAATGTGAGTGATGAGCATGGGCGTTCGTTTCCGAGTCATGGATGTTTATATGTATAATAATGATAATAAGTACGTATTTACAAACAAAAAAAAAGTATATAAGTAGTATATCAACTATACTTAAAATGTCACTTACGGGATATCTTCCGTGATTATTTATTATTTTGAGCTCCCGATATTTCGACGCTGTTGCAAGCGCCACGATCGCGGGTTAACTCATAAATAATCACGGAAGATATCCCGTAAGTGACATTTTAAGTATAGTTATGAACCGTGAAAGCTTAAAACAGTATATCAACTATCTGGTGTCCACGACACAAGCTTCGTTGCTTAGTGTGGCACTAGATGGCGCTGTGTGTAATGTCTAGCAATATTTATATTTATTTATTTTATGTCTTCTTTTTCTGCTTGGTGTTGAATTTCCCATCCATGGCAATAGAGCAAAGGAGACAATTTTTTTTGTTTGGAGAACAGGCCACCCACATAAATTGTAGCAGATATTAATTAAACGTATATAGATTTCTTCCTTATGATCTTTAGATTACAGTGGTAATATTAACTAAGCCATGTCTAACCGGAATGATGAGAAATTCGAAAATGAAAACGTGAATCTAACAATAAACAATAATAATAATACGTCTGTACCAGTCTCTGAAACTAATTGTATTCGCACATTGCGTTGAAATCTTACTGCATAATTGACACAACGCCCAGCAGATGCCATTTTCATAAAATAGTTTTTATTATATGCGAAAAAATCGCAGAAACACTTTCACAACAATCAAAATAAACGGAAAGAGTAAATGACAAATGAAGTTGTTTGTCAACCACCAAAAAGACGGATTTACAACGTTCCTTGCCATGATGATTTTCTATAGGTACCTACCATCTAAAATATTTTAGCGGAAATCTCTAAAATAGCAATACAAAGCTCACAGTTTAATATTATTTATTTTTATATTATATTCTATTTTAATTAAAGCAGATATTATTACCAATGGATACCATACTTTTTTTTTGTAAACGGAAAAAACGCTCCTATTTACGTAAGTATTTTCTGTCAAATTGCATTGACCACAACAGGAATGATATGACTCGCAAAAAAATTATCATAATACAACTTATTTATTATGATTTTAAGATTCCGGTTTCGTTTCTATGTAATCTTTCGTTTATTACTATAATAAAATGGTTACTTTTTTTTTGTGTAAGTAATACGAATATACGCAACATCGAAAAGGGCCTAAAAAAAACTGTCTCCTTTCATCCAAGTACTGCTGGATCACCCGCGCCTGCTTTAGCCTAAGTTTTCCAATATTGTAAAGAAACGCACTTATGGTATTTAAATCCACTTTTATTTACTTTTTCTTAAACTTTTAATGTCATTAACTTTTTAAAACTTGTCTAACAGTAAATGTAGTAGGAACTAACAAAACATCAGTCTCATACTTAGGCTGAGTACAAAAAATATAAGTACTAATACACAACATTTTATTTTGTGTATAAAAATCAAGTAACCCGTTTCTCGTAAGTCTTTTAATAAAGTATTAGGTTATTTCATGCACAATTTTAAAATTATAAATAAACATTTTCTTTTTACGCACGTCCATATTCAATTTTGTACAGCATGTCATAAGTTAAACGTGTGCGCATGGTAACATATTGATATTGACAGCACCTTTATTTAGCCATGGACTTAGTATTAGTATAATATATATATTTTACACCATTTTAGAAAATTACCACCCATTTTTTTTGGTTGTAGACAATAAAATGATTCCTTGGGACTGTCTGTGTACACCTTCTGTATAGACCACCGCACACTGCAGGCGGACCGCGCCGCATATTTTGTTTTGAATAGCGGCGCGCTTAGCTTAATCTCACAAAATGATTGCAGATAAACTACAATAATTTAAAAACCTCAAATGACTCAGGCATTTCTAATTTCATTAGTATTTTTTATTGCATTTCGTTTAGCTGTAAAGGACGCTTTTTTATTAAATTTGCAGCACTTCACTGTTTTATGTCTATTCTAAGCAAATCATGTCTGAAAAGTTTCACCAACAAATTTTTCGTTTAACAAAATATCATATTTCAGTTCTCTCTTAAAAAGATTTCTTTGTTCTTATAACCGGTAAGGCCTCCCCCTTCCGATGCCGATGTTACTGTGCTGCTCGAGGCGTCCGCGGCTGCGTCCGGTGTCCGCGTCGTGTCTGGATGCGGACAGCAGCACGCAGTGCGCACTGGACAGGACGCTGTCCGATGCCCGAAGTGCGTCCGTGTCTCGCGTCGGGTAGTCCTCGAAGGGGATCGGAACATGTAGAAGAGAGCGGGAGCTCTGTGGAAGAAACAGTTTTGTTGCAGCCATTGACAAATCGATAGCAATACAACAAAATGATAATGCTCCGAGATCTGAGCACGCAGCAGGTTTTGGAGGACTAATGATAAATCGGCCATATGTCACAGTCAAAACTACTTTTGACGGTGAAAACTATTTTAACAATAAGTCAATAACTAACATTTACTTAGATCAAAAGTGGTTTTAACCGATTAACAGTTTTAACTGTAACATAATTACCTATATAATACTACAAAAAGTAGGATTGGCTTAGTTCGGCAAGAAATCCACTACGTCGATGATTACTGTTTTCATCATTAATAAACAGCAACTTGCAATAAGAGTACGTTTACTTGGGCCATGCTAGCTGTATACTTAGTGCGAGTGTCATACTAAAATTTCCGTTATGTCTCGATCGCGTAAACCGAGTTTACGTTGACATTTACGTCGTCGATAATGACAATCGAGTGCCTCTATGAAAATCAGGTCCGTTTGGAACACATCGCTAACGTTTGCATGTTTATCGCGAGTGCAAGTTACAATTTTGACAGCTCGAATACGAAACGCGAGCGTGAAAAGTTGTCACTTAAGATTTTGTGGTAAGAGCATCGTGAGAGTGGTGAAATAAGAATTAATTTAATTTCATATATGAATGAAACTTACCATGGAATCTCGTATTATTTCGTTTGGAGAATGTTAGCACAAGATAAGCGTAATTTAACGCCACAAAAACGTAAACACGGTTACGTAAACAAAGAAAGAGTGCTCCACCACAAATTACTCGGGCATTATTAGATCATTTGCTTAGATCTCCATGCCTAAAAAATAACAAACTTAGTTTTACAAAGTTCACAGATGGATCAAGGTCACTCACTATACACCAAAATATATAAATTTATTTATATATTTTTTCAATTTGGGAAAACAAACAGTAGTATAATAAGCATAAACAGTGTTGTCTTAAAATTAAACTTGACAAATACTGCTCTATTTATGTCACCAGTATTTCAAATTGGGACGGGCTAGTTTTTATTTTAACAATAATATTCAAAACTGTATGCAAAGCACCACAAACTTTCGTAAACGGCCAAAGACCACAGATAAGTAATGTCGTCTAGCTTCGTTGTATAACCACCACTACTTGAATAGGCAGTCGCTTCTATTATGAATACAAAATACGAATGTTAATTTATTTTGGCAGGTTACTAATGTACGCGCAACTTCTGACGGTGAACTAACACGAAACGAATGAATATCTTCTAGGATCTCACATTCGCAAGTTAACAATTGTCGATGCGGCACTCGCAATTTTTAGTTCTGACGTATTACGCTAGGTGGCGCTAACCCAGCGCCATACAAATTTATGTAAACGTTAACGCGCTCAATACGGTAAACGAAAAAAATAATACTCGCACTAAGCATTCTGGCCAAGCTGGAAATTCGATAGCCCGTGTCGAGAACGCCTGAAAGGGCTAATTGTCCATCGTGGAAGTTCGTCGAAGTCGCTAGTGAAGGTTGTGCCTATAACCGTGAAGCGCAAACTTAGTCTATAGTGCTGAACCTTGGTCCCTGGTCGAGCCACCAAAGTCTATACTCAATGTTTGCCAAAGGGCAACGGAACGTAGGTTATTGAGGAAGGTCTAGAAAATTCTGGCGTGATGACGTAGTCATATGAGTGAGATTGACCGGAAATTAAATTGCCTTGCCCAGCAGAGGAAAAGTAAAAATGTGGAATTTAGTGGAAATTACAGATTTTCCTACTCCTCCGCTATACTTTTCTGATTAATTTCGTTGCGGGATCCAAGACAGTTAAATTCATTCTCTGGGACTTCGTCGAGCTTCATTGTCTCGGCGCTTTTCTGGTGGTCGCCACTGTTGATTCTGGCTTTCAGGAGTTACAGTGGTTGGGAACAGTGTGGCGGGCTTGTCCCATTAAAAAAAAAAAAAAAAAAAGAGAGGAAAAGTACAAGTCAATTAAAAAAGCCATCACTTACTAGTGCCCTGAGCGCCTGTTCCCGCAGCAGCAGTGTGAGCGCGGAGTGGTGACGCTGTATCGCACGCGCTAGCTGACGCACGGACAACACGCACAGGGAGTTTTTGTGCGTGCACGGGCATTCTGTCGGCAACACACACATTATACAGCGTAATGGGGTGGCTAAGGCAAAGTAAATCTCAGATGGCGCCACCATAGTTGGTCTCAATCTGACCAATGAGGTTAAGCTACACACATCAACACGGTCTAGGGATATTTTAAAAAAAGCGAATTACTATCAATGTGTTAATTATTTATATGACATGTATATATTTAAAATATACGTTATTTAATATTCTACCATTTTTTAATAATGGTTAAGGTATAGATTAAAATTTCAGGATTTTATGGAAAAAAAATGAAGCATAGACGGAAACCGTATAAGAATGAACTTTTAATTTGTGAGTAAAAACTGAAAAAAATAGAAAAATCATTTAATTTGTGTTTATAAACTTGAAGTTAGTAGTCTGAGAAAGCGCCCATGATGTTCATACCACATCGGCAACGATTCGGCATGCTCAGAACAAGGTTGTCAATGTCTTGCTGCGGAATATTGTCCCATGTCCTTCTGAGGTGCGCAAAAAGTTGATCTTATGTAGCCAGATTTTCAGGAACTTCCTTCAGAGCTCTTCTTTGCAGCATATCCCACGCATGCTCAATGGGATTTAGATCTGGCGATTGAGCAGGCCAGTCTAAGGCCCTAACATTATGTGTATGTAACCAAGCTGCTACCGTTCTCGCCGTGTGTGCCCGGGCATTGTCGTGCATGAGCAGGAAATCTTGCCCCATTTGTGTTCTGTGGGGCAAGATTACGGGCCCCAGCACCTGTTGGACGTATCGTTCTGCCGTCATATTGCCCCGCACCCAAACGAGATCCGTCCGTCCTCCAAGACGAATTCCTGCCCAAACCATAATTGTTCCTCCTTGGTATGGGTGAACTTCCTGAGGGTTCTGGAGACGGCTCCATCGTCCAGGAACTCGCCAAACACGCGTCCTTCATGAATCTGGATGGAAGCCGAACCTGGATTCATCCGTGAACAGCACATTGGACCATTGGTCACGGCCCCAGTCCACATGGTTCCGAACCCATTCTAATCGTCGCGTCGTCCACGATTGCCTCTCCGTAAAGGTGGGACCCGGAGTGGTCTACGAGAGCGTAGATTGCTTTCATGCAGTCGCCTTCTTACAGTTTGGTCACTCACAAGCACTTGGTGTTCCACTCGCAGCCTTTGGACCAATTGAGTCGCCGTTGCATTTGGTTGTGCTCGCGCAGTAATTTGCAAAAATCGGTCTTGTCTGGGGGTAGTGATGCGACTTGGCCCCCGGTGCCTCTCCGCTACTTCACCTGTGGCACGATAGCGTGTCCACAATCTTGAAATTACATTTTGATGGGTCCCTATGGCCTCAGCAACATTACGCTGAACAGATCCAGCTTCCAGCATTCCCACAGCTCGTAACATCTCCGCCCTCGTCAAATGTCGGCGTTGCATGGCTACAATACCTCAATTTTAACTTTATCTTTCGTTTAAAAATGAAAAAGAACTGTAACTAAACGTAATTCGTATTGTTTTCTAAATTTCGCACAAATGAAAATTCCCTCTCCTATACATCAAGACATTTTTATGCCACCGAAACAAAAGAATTTTCAAAAATTTGAATTTGGAATTAGTCTGAGATAAATTACAAACAAATCGGTGTATAAAAGATTCCAATGCGGCCAGTACTTTTCGAGTTATTTAATTGAGTATGAAATATCCCTAGACCGTGTTGATGTGTGTATTTTGAAATATAAAATAACATTACCACATTTTCAACCAATGACGATGTTTGGGTACCAACTAAGCTGGCGCCATTAGTTCCACAGTTGGTCTCACCGTTGGTAAAAAATAAAACGCGGGTTCACAAAAAAAAAAAACTATCATTTGATGTACGTATGTGAGACATTTGCATGCATGTCTGATGTCCTAGAACCAAACATTAGAAGAACACACACACACTTGTCTGATCTATCATAGGCCACTGCTTTGTGTCCGGCACTGGAACTGTTTAAGGCTGATTATGCTAAACTGTGAACAATAAGTTACCTTGCGCGACGCTCAGCTCTGTGTCCGAGGAGTGTGGCACCGTGTGTGCGCCCCGCACGAACTTCGCGCTCTCATCCACGAACTGCAATATAGCCGAATTCCATTTCTAGCATGTTTTAAACTTTCATTGTCTTATCCATAGATATATATGTAACTCAATGGTCTTATCACAATCGCTTTAATCCATATGTAGTACATTCGATCAAACTATTTTTATGTTACATGTGTGAGTGAGCACACAAACACTAGTGGGCGTATGTCACATCAATTACCATATTCCAATATAAAGGGTGTAAAAAGACTCTAACGAAGCCGAAAGGCACTTGTTTCCCATCATTGCGATGTTTTTTTTGTTCTTGACTATACTTTCTAGTTACGGAGATATTGGGGGTCAAAGTTCCAACTTTTTCACAAGATATTTTTTTTAATACATGTTTTACAAGAACTTTAAACACCTCCACGACCCCCACACTATCCATTCACCAGCACACTGTTTTGAGTGCGTCAAATTAAGTTATACCGTAAAAAGTGATTTTTCCCCCCCCCCCCCCGCCCCAAAATACCTTTAGAAATACCTATACTTTTGACTACCATGACAGCAGTGGGGCTTACTTCATGCGGTTTAATATGCCAAAATGTTCAGATCGTACAAAAATAATACCTACTTAAGGTTGAACTGCGCAACATATTTTCCATACAAATTTCGGGGGGCTATTACTCCACTGTTTGACATGGTACCTAAAGTTAAACATGATATCGTTTTGTCTCATTATTAATTGTGTCTGTGTGGAAACAGAATAGTAAAATAAAAAGCCTTTCAAAAGTTACGAGCTACCAAAGATTCATTTTTATTGCCAATTTTAACGTAACTTTGGGCGTAAATTAGTAATAAAAGAAGTGTCAAATTTCCAAAACAAAGTCGGTACCGACACAGCACAATTATCGAAGAATTCAATAAATTTTATTTGATAATGATTTATGCAGTGGTTTTTTCATAAAATCCGATTTCCCAAAAGCATTTTCATATGTTTTTACGCGCGCCTTTTACTATGAATTTTCGTGCATCTCACTGAATAATGTTTCCCCCGGTGCGGTGCGGGAGGGGGACACGCGATATTGACATGTCCTATGTCGTTTGATAGAAGAACAAGACCTATATTTCTGTCCTTTTCATTTCATGCATGATGTCAGTGACGTGTCATTTGTTTTTCGCTGAAGTTGAAGGGCCTGTGCATTTTTATTGCACTCCTATAATGTGTGCGTTTCGATGGCGCGACCATTTTTAAACTATGGCAAGATTTAGTAAAAAAAATAATTTAAAATTAAATTCATTAGTTAATTAAATTAATTAATTCCAATTTTAAATTTCACATTCAGAACATTTTGAAGGTGATAAGCGATACCGTATGTATGCTCCTGAAATGTAAAACTAGGATTTTTTATATTTTTTTTACAAATTCAATCTATTATTTACCTAAATTTTAGGTCTCTGCAACGCTTAGTTTTTAAGATTTCCGTGGCCGCGCGGTTTTCCACGTTTCGATGGCGTGGCCACGTTCAAACCATTATAACTTTTTAACCATAACTTTGACAAATTTAAGGTTTTGGGAAATTTGAACCACGTACATACATATTTTTACAAAATCATGGCATAGTTATTTAAAAAAAAAACGCCGTGGTCGCGCCATCGAAACGCACACCCTATAATATGGTGTAGCGACCTACTTATTTAGAAACTTTATATACATAAAACCTTCACGATATAATTTTTACTCTTATTCTGATCTGTCACTTCTCTGTCTTGTGTTGACTAAATTTATATAGAATTATGAACATTTTTAATTTAATTTAGTTAGTGTACAACAACCACTAAATTGGTGACTCCGACGTGATACGCCCTGAAAAGGAAATCCTAAACTTTATCAGGCCAGGGGATTTCCTATCCACAGTACCACGATGACAATATAAAGCAGTCGTCTGCCGACGAACGTCCAGACTCTGCTGGCTTCACAGCCATTTATTTATCTCGAGGGATTAGCAGACCTGGCGAACAATAACAAACAATATAGTTATACAATATTATTGTTGCCACTAATCTCGCGAATTGTGTAGTGACGATGACGTTATAAGTTGATAGTAAAAGTTTTAAAGAAAAAGTTTATTTTATTCTATTTAGCGCATTTAAATAAAAGGTCAGACGAAAGTATTATATAACTTCGTTTTTGTTCGGAACGGTTCGGAACGCTGAGTGTGTGCGTACGAACTAGACGCGCGTGAAGACTAGCGTCCTGCTCATCACTGATACTATCTCTGTCCGGCACGATGCCAGGTGAGACAGCGTGCTTTTTGGCCACGCCCACCAATGAGTACGAGCCCGTGTGATGTGTCACCTTAAGATTGAAGTTTTACATAGGACTACCAGGGTTTGGGTCCCGGGACGTCTCGTGTCTCGAAGTGCCGGGACTTTTAGTAATTTTAGCTGTCTCGAGTCCCGGGACTTTCGGGTCGAGACTCAAGACGAGACAAGATTGTCGAAATTGTTATGTAATCATTTTTATTTTCAAATAATTGAAGGATCCTAGCGCTAATAATGATTTGGCGAAGCGGTTTTTCGAAACTTTGAAAGCTCGCATATAAAAGAGAAGACCACAACGAGTTGTATGGTTGTTAAAATATTTGCATACTGGCCACCACACCTCACAGTCTCAAAACACAGACTTTTTTACCTCGAATATTAGTAAAACTGTACTAATTGGCTTTGCGGAAGAACTATATTGTAGGCTTTTCGAAAATATCCCTAGTATCCGGACACCAGAGACTCTTTTATACAAGTACAATTCTTTTGTAAATCAAATGGAACAAGCAATAAAAAAATATCTAAGAAAATGAAAACGAGATTCTGGAAAAAAAACAAGAGCAACATTTAAAAATGAAAGTTGTTTGAAGCAGCCGGAAAACGTACAGAAAGTTTGGAACTACACAAAGCCTTAAATACAATTAAAATGACATCTGTTGAAAACGATTAGATACTAGAATTACTAAATAATAGTAAAGTTATTAAGAATTAGTATGATTTTTAACTAAGTTCGTTTTATAACTATAAGATTTAACTGCTTAAAAGTGAATCTGTGTGTGATTAAAAGAAATAAACAAAGCAATTATTAAAACTGAAATGAACGTTAAAGTTATTAAGATTTAATTTTCTGTTTAATTAATGACGATTTTTACAAAAAAATGTTTCACCAGAAAATAACTCAATTATAATTCTGAAAAAAAAAAATGCTAAAACAAAAAAAATATGATTTTCTTGAAAGTCTCGAAGTCCCGGGAATTCCCGGGACTTTGATTGTAGGCTGTCTAGTGTCCCGGGACTTTAAAAATATCGGGAATTCCCAAACCCTAACCACTACCTACTAGGCATGCTGATGCGTCAATTTAAGACTGAATTTAAGTTGCGTAATCGCGTCATACACGGATAATGGTGCCGATTCCCTTGTTTACAAACTAAACCAAATTTAAGTTCAGTGCATCTTTTTCTTTCTATTTCATTAAGAAAAGGACAGAAGATAAATTTTAGTTAAGTTCTGTCAAATTAATCAGCGCCATACAAGTTTTAGACGCGATTAAAAAGTTGACTACTAAAATTAAATCCAATTACGTCAGGTGCTGACTAATTTGACAGGATTAAACTAATATTTATCTTCTGTCCTTTTCATAATGAAATAGAAAGAAAAAGATGCATTCAACTTAATTGTGAACAAGGGAATCGGCACCACTGACACACCCAATGTACAACTAACTGTACCCAAGAGTTTATAAAAAAAAGTCATTTTTCAATACACTTCCTCGAAAACTGGTCCATAACGCACTACGATTAGGTACAACATGCAATGTATTTCACACGCGTGCGGTTTTTTCCACTTTCCTGCACGTGTGCGGGAATGAAAATTGCCACAGATAACTATACCTATACTAAGTCCAAATTGGTTCAATGCCTATAGTCTGAGGTGAATGTTTTTTTTTTATTTCGGCAAAGCACTACGCGTCTTTACGGCAAAAATATTTTTTGAATATTCAAATTGTGTTTATAAATAGAATATCATAGATAAACATGATTATTAAAAACTAATAGTTACTTTTATACACAAATTAACATTTATTTGTGTTCTTAATTCAAAAATATAAAATAAATCTATTTTTTATATTAGGCTGTTTAACGGCTTCATACCTTTGCCTCTTCTTCAACCTGGCGAAACCAAAGCGCGAAAAAAAAAAGAAAATGAAAATCATAGTTTTTTAGTTCGTGACAAAAATATTTTTCGTTATTTTATTTTATTTCTTCAAAAGTGTATTGAAAAAGGTCGTTTGATACACGTGGACATTTGTTATTGCAATTCTCGGCTCAAAAACACCCTCGCCTACGGCTCGTGTGTTATAATTCCGCCTCGAATGCAATAACAAACTTTCTCCACTTGTATCAAAATAGTACATTTTGATACAAGTGGAGAAAGTTCTTGTGTTCCTTTAATTTTGCCAGCGTGTGTAATTACAAAACATGGCTCATACCATACTAGAAAGTCTTATTGTCTTTTGTTTAAAAATGTATAACAGTAACGGCTAACATAGCTTGCTTTACCAAAATGTCAAAAATGTTGGAAATTTTATTTAAAAAGAGCCCGGATCGTTTATATTCAATACTTATGTTTAACTAAGGTTCTAGAGTGGTGGTCCAGTGGTTTTCCTGTCTTTCCAAGCGAACTGCTTTCGTCAATTGTTCTTTCTGACTCGGATCTTGTGGAAATCTGTCAAGGGAGCAGAGTATTTTTTTAATGTAGCAAAAAAATAACAAACATTTTATTTCCAACTGTAAACATTCAACATTAATTTACTTAGTCCATCGGGCATAAAAACATCCCCATAGAAAAAAAAATGATCCATGTTTTTAATTAATATAAAAATAATGTATTAGTTTACAGGGCTACTGACACGTGATAACTAATTCCGGGATTTTATTATCTAGATGAGATCGATTTATGCACCATTTCACTGTGCAAGAAGGCAAAATTTACAGTTTTAAACTTTTAAATTGAACAAAAATACGTAAAATGACAAGTGGCGTCACAGCCGAACTAAACTGCTTCGAAGCACCATTGACAAGCCCCGCCTACCGAGGCACCATCTACGTTGGGTCATTATCGGGCGCTAGGAATGCTTCTATGTTTTTTTCGTTCACCGTTTATTACTAATATTACTATTAGTTGGGATCCCTTCTTTTTGCATAATGTTCTTTTTCCTAATATACACATCAACACGGTCTAGGGATATTTTAAAAAAAGCGAATTACTATCAATGTGTTAATTATTTATATGACATGTATAAATTTAAAAGATACGTTATTTAATATTCTACCATTTTTTAATAATGGTTAAGGTATAGATTAAAATTTCAGGATTTTATGAAAAAAAATGAAGCATAGACGGAAACCGTATATGAATGAACTTTTAATTTGTGAGTAAAAACTGAAAAAAATAGAAAAATCATTTAATTTGTGTTTATAAACTTGAAGTTAGTAGTCTGAGAAAGCGCCCATGATGTTCATAACACATTGGCAACGATTCGGCATGCTCAGAACAAGGTTGTCAATGTCTTGCTGCGGAATATTGTCCCATGTCCTTCTGAGGTGCGCAAAAAGTTGATCTTCTGTAGCCAGATTTTCAGGAACTTCCTTCAGAGCTCTTCTTTGCAGCATATCCCACGCATGCTCAATGGGATTTAGATCTGGCGATTGAGCAGGCCAGTCTAAGGCCCTAACATTATGTGTATGTAACCAAGCTGCTACCGTTCTCGCCGTGTGTGCCCGGGCATTGTCGTGCATGAGCAGGAAATCTTGCCCCATTTGTGTTCTGTGGGGCAAGATTACGGGCCCCAGCACCTGTTCGACGTATCGTTCTGCCGTCATATTGCCCCGCACCCAAACGAGATCCGTCCGTCCTCCAAGACGAATTCCTGCCCAAACCATAATTGTTCCTCCTTGGTATGGGTGAACTTCCTGAGGGTTCTGGAGACGGCTCCATCGTCCAGGAACTCGCCAAACACGCGTCCATCGTGAATCTGGATGGAAGCCGAACCTGGATTCATCCGTGAACAGCACATTGGACCATTGGTCACGGCCCCAGTCCTCGTGGTTCCGAACCCATTCTAATCGTCGTCCACGATTGCCTCTCCGTAAAGGTGGGACCCGGAGTGGTCTACGAGAGCGTAGATTGCTTTCATGCAGTCGCCTTCTTACAGTTTGGTCACTCACAAGCACTTGGTGTTCCACTCGCAGCCTTTGGACCAATTGAGTCGCCGTTGCATTTGGTTGTGCTCGCGCAGTAATTTGCAAAAATCGGTCTTGTCTGGGGGTAGTGATGCGACTTGGCCCCCGGTGCCTCTCCGCTACTTCACCTGTGGCACGATAGCGTGTCCACAATCTTGAAATTACATTTTGATGGGTCCCTATGGCCTCAGCAACATTACGCTGAACAGATCCAGCTTCCAGCATTCCCACAGCTCGTAACATCTCCGCCCTCGTCAAATGTCGGCGTTGCATGGCTACAATACCTCAATTTTAACTTTATCTTTCGTTTAAAAATGAAAAAGAACTAACTAAACGTAATTCGTATTGTTTTCTAAATTTCGCACAAATGAAAATTCCCTCTCCTATACATCAAGACATTTTTATGCCACCGAAACAAAAGAATTTTCAAAAATTTGAATTTGGAATTAGTCTGAGATAAATTACAAACAAATCGGTGTATAAAAGATTCCAATGCGGCCAGCAGGCCTATTATGTAACTTTCTGATATCCAGTGACTAACAAGCTTCGGTTGTACACCGAACTTTGTTGACAACCGTGAATGTCATATTATTGGTATTATGTATCACACTGAATGGATATCACTTTACGGTGACTAAAAGCGCGCTCCGCCTAAGCAGTTGACCACTCTATTTTTTATCGACTATTAAGCGGCTAAGTTAAGTAGCGCCCGTTGAGCGTTAAGGTCATGGCACACTAGACAAGCACAGCACCGGCACCGCTCCGACCCAGCATTTAACTTGCCATTCAAATTAGAGCATTAAATCGTATATCATAAAATATATTTTACAATGTCTGTAGGAAAAAGCTTACGGCGGGCGGTCACCCCGCTTACCGCTACCATACGACTCGACTCGCGGGCGCCTCGGAGTCGGCGCGCGGCCCGGTGGTCAGCGCGTGGCCGTCGCGCGGACCGCGTGCTTACGGCGCACGGACCACCTGCTTACGGCGCGCCAACTCCGAGTTGCCCGCGGTTGCCCGCGAAACAATGTCGTAAACAAATGAAGCAAGCTTATAGTCCAGGAGAGAGCGTTGCAAACAAAAGTCATGAAACTTTTTTCACAAATAGTTTACATCATACTGGGCTTAAAAAAATCGTCAGCTGCATGGTGGAGGGGGGATTATGCGTGAGCCGCTTGCATAAACTTGTAAAGAAAATACGTAAAATATGAAAAACAAAGTGATTGTTTAAATTATCAAAAGTACGAAAACAACAATCAGCTGCGTGGGTAGCGGGGGAAAGACCGTCAGCTGACGCAGTAAAAGTTAAAAATATTGTAGCATTGCTACTACGCTGTCTCCTTTTAAACTGTAACGGAAAGCGTGTTAGTGGGGTAGGTGAATTAATCCACGAATCTACTTCATAAAAATAAAATTATTAGACATAATAGGAGGTAGGTAGGTCTAATAGTCACCTTTTTTTCACCACTTCCCTAACTTCCTAATCCTCCAGCCACCGCGGGTGCGTCAACTGACGCTGGGTTCACTTATTATTGTCGTTCGAGATCGACGAACAAGATGGCTAACGATCAGCGTAAAACACTACATAAACTGCAACGCTAGCTCCCGGACTATCCCGGCCAGTGCGCGGACTGCGAGCTTACGCCTCGCGGACGGCGCGCGGGCCACGGGTGGACGCCGCGCGGACCGCGGGTGGACGCCGCGCGGACCGCGGGTGGACGTCGTGCCGTAGCCTAAATTCGAGGCAACGCCGGGCAACAGCTGTGCTGGTGCTGTGCTGGAGCGGTGCTTGTGTAATGTGCCACGACCTTTACAGTACTTGGTTATACGGAACATTTTATAATAAGCGGTTTATATAACATGTGACATTACTGACTTGTTATTGTAAATAAATATGTTTACTTACAAATAACTTCTTTATTTGATAAAGGGACCGATAATGTATGACTTGGAATGTGTTAAGTTGTTGTGCAAGCCTGGATAAATTGTGATAACTCCATTCGATAACCGGCTGTCAACTTTTGGACTGTGAATTTGAATTCTTCGAACCTGGGGAGTATTCTGTTTTAATTTACGTATTAATGTTGTATAATTTACATACAATGCAGTACACAGACACCGAGCGACGTCCCAGTAAACACCAGCTACGTTTACGTCTCATTTTGCTTGAAAAATTGTGAACGCAAATTCGAGGACGAAAACTCTCGCCCAGACTTATAACATTCACTACAAACCCTACTTCACACCTTAATATGGTGTCTCTAATACCTATGCTCTAAATATTATAACTAAACCATTTAGTTCATAATTAAAGAACATGTTTAAACTTTGTTCCCACGTAAAACTCATGTTCATATCAATCCTTGAATCTTATCAAAGTAAATGTAAAAATAGCCTTTCCCTAAAGTGTTGACTGTAGCAAGTTTGAGCATATTAAATCAAATTTAAAATTAATAGAAAATTAATTTAAAGTTATTTTTCCATACTTACCTTTATTTTTTCATTTAATATTTTACTCCATTCTAACTTCAAAACTCCTACTTTCTCAAGGTTTTATGAAACATAATAATATTCTCTTAACATACTCAGCTGTTTCTTGTCACATTTCAGGTGTTGGTTAACATAATCAGGCAATAAGATGACCTGCGAAGCTACGTTCATGACATGAGTGAGAAACTTAAGAGCAGAGCTGACGGAGCTAGATTCATCTAGAAATGAGTGAGCAAGCTACTGCGGGACAGGAAGGAAGTGAAGTTGAAATTTAGTCAATAGTAAACAAAAACACTCAACTGAAGAGCCAGCTTGCAGAACTTCACACCCAACACATAGGACGAGATACTGGACTAGATCACCATCTCCGTCAACTAGTGTCTGGTTTTCAGCAATACCATGATACTCATGACTGAAACGAATATTTGAACTAGAAGCAGAATAATTGTGCAAGGCACATAACACCATTAAAGCCAGCAAAGAGATCACTAACACCAATAACCTGTACAATGAGCTGATTGATGGTGTATCCGGACTGGAGTGCAAGCAGCCCACAATTTGAACCCCACCCAAAGTAGTAATATCATAGTGTATTCTGATGGACTAGGAACCGGTTTTGGATCATCAACCGTTCTAAACATACAGTGTTGGTAGTACGTAATAATTAGTAGTAGTATAATTCAAATAAATAAAGTTAGTAGGTACAGGATTATTATTTGTCTTTTTTTTCCAATATGTTTCACAAAACAAATATACAACATGTATATAGAAAAGTGAAGTTAAGGCTGATGCTCTAGAGTAGCCCGCGAAATTCGAATTTTCTTACGTTTTATGCAATTTGCAGGCCAGTGCTAGGTTGTATGTTGATTAAAATATTATTCGCGGGTGTAAGACGTATGTAGTTACAGAATTATAATCATCAATACAACCCTCCACGTTCATAAAGGTGTAGAAATAACTTTTTCTGCTTTTTTTTTGTTTCCTACACCTTTATGAACTTGGAGGGTTGTATTGATAATTTTGATGATTATAATTCTGTAACTACATACGTCTTACAGCTGCAAATAATATTTTAATCAACATACGACCTAACACGGGCCTGCTAATTGCAAAAAACGTAAGAAAATTTGAATTTCGCGGGCTACCCTAGAGCATTCACCTTAAAGTAAGGCCCAGCGCAAAAGTATTACGAGCTACTAATAAAACTATTTATCTCTAATTAATTAATTAAGTAAGCCTTTTCATTTATAACTACAAGGATCTTTTGGCGCGTGGCTGAAATCAGAACTAACGATACCATTCCGATTAGTTTATTAGCAACTAATATTAATACAAGAAAATAAATATTTTAGAACATCACAAGCTATCTAAACAATAAAACAACAAAAGACATAATTTTTGCACAGAAATCGGCATAGGTGTATATCACAAAACCTTATAAAACACTACCTATGAGTAACGTCTATCACGATAGCAACTTCACACTCAGTTGTTATCAATTTGATGTCCATTATGCTTACATAATCGCAATATTAGAAGTATCGATACGAAAGCATCTGTCAAAATGATTTACGGTGACTAACAGCCACGATGTTCACCAATGACGTCATATTTGATTGCGTTTGGTCATACATAATATGAAACTAACCTTTTGACAGTTAATTGATATACACTGAGCCCAGTTGCTATCAATTCGAGCTGTCAACAGAGATACATAATAGCCCTGCAGTACTTTTCGAGTTATTTAATTGAGTATGAAATATCCCTAGACCGTGTTGATGTGTGTACTTTGGCATAACTGTTTTGCCATAATAATACTTTGCCATTTTTTTTTGCCATACTGTTTATTTTGGCATAATTATCTTGAAGGCTAATTTGTTTTGGCTTAAATTGAATTCGCATAATGTTACTAGGCATAATGACTATTATAAAAAAAACTAATTTTAAAAAATACGTGAAAGAATTAACTTAAATAAAAACTAAAAAGAAAGAAACAAGCCCAGTAGTTTAGAATTCTGTTAAGTAATACTAAATAACTACACAATTGAAATAGTTTTATAATCGATAGACACATAAAACAAATTATAAATTCTAATGCAGAACAGAACGACTCACAGTCGGGGCCCCTTGGGAAGATTTGATTGGTAAAATTTAAATGGGCCCCGACTGTGAGTCGTTCTGTTCTGCATTAGAATTTATGATTTGTTTTATGTGTGTATCGATTATAAAACTATTTCAATTGTGTAGTTATTTAGTATTACTTAACAGAATTCTAAACTACTGGGCTTGTTTCTTTCTTTTTAGTTTTTATTTAAGTTAATTCTTTCACGTATTTTTTAAAATTAGTTTTACGCAGTCGGGTTTTTTGTTTTTCTTTAAATTATTATTTTTTATTTTATATTTTTTAGTTACGATTCATTGACTTCGTTATAAGATGGTAAATTTCGCAATCTAGTCATTTCATTGAGGGAGTTAATATCGTGGGGATTATTAAGTAACTTGCGGTGGTCTAAACTACTGATGATTAGTCCCTCTAGAGACCTAACTCGGCTCAAAGCTACATATGCTTGACCTTTAGCAAAAATGCGTGAACTTAAGTCAACCACAGCTCGGTCCAAAGTAGTTCCTTGGAGCTTGTGTACAGTTACACCCCAGCACAATATCAATGGCAACATTCTTCGCTCTATTTTACCCTGTCCGCGAAGTGCAAACTACTGATGTATGTACCCTACCTACCGAACTATGAGTCGTGAATCGTAATAGTTTTGGTGACGGAAATGTAATGATGAGAACAAAAAACAATAGGAATCCAAATTAAGTATTTTCAAATTGACGTACGTACTAAAGGCAAGTAACTATTCTCTCTTAGTGAGCTAAAATCATTTGTAAAGTATGAAAACTTAAATCCATAACAAAGAATTCAATTAGTAGACGCGGAGAATCTTAACACCGCGATTCAGAATCGTGCATCAAATGTACAACGCCATCTATCGAGCTTGGTGGTAAACTTTTTTTTCTCGGCAACTTGGAAATATTTGTTTTTCATGCTTTTTCACTGTTTTTTAGGGTTCCGTACCCAAAGGGTAAAAACGGAACCCTATTACTAAGACTTCGCTGTCTGTCCGTCTGTCCATCTGTCCGTCTGTCTGTCACCAGGCTGTATCTCATGAACCGTGACAGCTAGACAGTTGAAATTTTCACAGATGATGTATTTCTGTTGCCGCTATAACAACAAATACTAAAAACAGAATTAAACCAATATTTTAGGGGGGCTCCCATACAACAAACGTGATTTTTTTGCAGTTTTGTCTAATGTTTTTAAATAATGGTACGGAACCCTTCGTGCGCGAGTCCGACTCGCACTTGGCCGGTTTTTTGTTTGTATATCGTTATTTCTTGAAATAAAAACTTAAATCAATAAGTATGAATTAGCGAAAATGATTGCTTTGTTAAACAACTTTAAATCGTTATATATCCTAAACTGTTATTTATAATGAAAAATGATAAAAGAAACCTAAAGATGATTTTAAAATACCTATTCAACGACACCCCACTTGACATAGTTTATCAACTTTTTTTTTTTCATTTTGACAATATGGCGTCTGGTTGTCGCTGTGGTGAATTTTGATTACTGTTATTTCTTTAGTGACACTCGCAAGGTTAAGACGAATCGATTGACGTAAGAATTATCAAAATCGGCCTACGCATTTGGTCTCTAGAACGCCACATAGAAACAAACATACATACATACATACATAGACTGATAAACACATTACCCTCCTTTGCGTCGCGCAGTCGGGTAATAAAAAAGCCTGTTTATTCCTTGCTTGATTTTTACAATATTAACTTATTTCTAGTGGGATGTGTTAGTGGGTTAGTTTCTTGTTTTGAATGTAGTTGTCTAGTATAATTAGTTTTCTTCATTTGCAAGGACCCCAGTTTGGGTAAAGGCCTCCTCCATTGACTCTTATTGGTACCTTTCTGTTATTTGTCATTGTCATGGTCTTGGTGAGATTAATTTCCAGTCCTACATTTGTACTTTCTATCTGTAAGGACTCAATCATACTCTGTAGCTGCGAGCTTGTTTCCGATAGTAGAACTATGTCGTCTGCGAATCTTAGGTGGCTTAGGAAGGCGCCATCTACATAGATTCCCATTTTACTCCAGTTTAGCTTATTGATTATGACCTCCAGGATAGCTATAAATATTTTCGGGGACAGTGGGTCGCCTTGCCTTACGCCCTTTTTTATGGGGAAGCTTGGACCTAGAGATTCTAGCTTTATTCTCCCCATATTATTCTTGTATATGCTCTTGATGACCTTAATATACACTTCATGGATTCCTTGTTCTTTCAGACTTTCCCAAATGCTGGTGTGTGTTACCGTGTCGAAAGCTTTTTGGTAGTCAATAAATGCTAGGTAAAGGGGTCTCTGTTGTTCTTGATATTTTTGTATAATCAACTCAAGGGTGTGGATGTGGTCTAGCGTAGAGAACCCCTTCCTGAAGCCTGCCTGTTCTACTGGTTGACTATCATCGATTTCAGGACTGATTCTTGCATTAATAATAGCGGAGAACAGCTTGTATAGACTCGGTAGTAAGCTTATCGGCCTGTAGTTACCAAAATTTTATGGGTCTCCTTTCTTGTAAATTAGAATAATGTTGGATTCGGACCATTGTTTAGGTGTTTCTGATTTTTGCAGTATGAGATTGAATAATTCTGCTAGCGGAGTGGCCAGAATTTCTTGTGCTGTCTTCAATGCTTCGTTTGTGATATTATCCGATCCTAGGGATTTTTCTACTTTTAGCCTTCTTGTTGCCTCTATAACTTCCATTTCGTCTATTAGTTTTATGTTCTCTTCACTACTGTGCCTTGTGTTGATAATTTGGGTTGAGGGTTTTAGAGTTTTGTTATTGTATAGTTCTCTATAAAAATCGGTTACGGTAGTGATAATATCCATACGCATGTTCAGGTCTTTATCTGCTTTCTTTAGTCCCTCTATCCACGTGTTGTTCGTTCTGAGATCTTTGTGGGCCCTTTTTGTGCTTCCTGTCAGATTTAGATTTCTCTCTATGATATTTTGTTTGTATGTTGCGTAATCGTTTTTTATATATTTATTGACTAGTTTGTAGAGTGCGGCAAGTTCGTTTTTTAAAGCCCTAGTTTTATGTTTTGTTCTCTGCAGTTCTTTCCTTCTTTGCAATAAAGCTGCTGTTCGCTCAGACAGTATCTTATGGCGTTTTTGGGCGTCTTCTGTCAATCTGGCTTTTTTTAAGGTGATAGTGTTTGTGATGCTGTCGTAGTAGGTTTGTACTTTGGTGTTCTCCTGAAGGGTGGGTTAGATCTGCTAGCGGTTTTGATAAGTTCGTCTTGTAATTCAATATCTCCTCTTCGCACTTTAGTTGGTTTGCTTGTTTATTTGCGAATTTCACTCTACTTTTACTATAACCAGTTAGTTTTACTTTTGCTCTGATTAGCCTGTGATCTGACGGATAGTTTAGATTCATAGTACCAACGTCTTGGAATATTTTCGGATGATTAGATAATATGTAGTCAGTCTATTTCGTTTTTGTAATCACCACTTGGAGATCTCCATATCCATCTTTTGCTTTGGTTCTTTTTGAAACGTGTATTTATAATCATTAGTTTGTGTTGCAGCGCGAAATCCACAAGTCTCTGTCCTCTGTTGTTCCTTTTGCCATAGCCGAATCCCTTCATAATCAAGTGTTCTTCCTTTTTGGGTACTCCAATTTTTGCATTAAAGTCACCCATCAGAATGACGGTCTCGTGTGTGGCTTCTAGTGCTTTATCGACTGTTTTGTAGAACTCGTCTAGATCGCTCTCCCTGGCGGCTTCTGTCGGTGCATATACTTGTATGATCGTGATCATAAAGCCTTGGATATTCATGTTTAGTACTGCCACTCGTTCAGATATGCCAGTGAAGCTCTCTATGTTGTTCTTGTGCTTATAAGTTATTAGAAATCCTACCCCGTATTGTCCTGGGGTATTACCTACGTAGCATAGTATGAAGTTCTCGTGTTCTTCTATTCTAGTACCTAGTCGTCTCATTTCCGAGATTCCTATCACGTCATAGCTAATTTCTTTTATTGATTCTTCCAGTTCTAATAAACGGTCGTATGACGATAAGGTTCGCACATTATATGTTGCGATCATTAAATGCTGATTCTGGTTGCGATTATATTTGTTCTCTGTTGGTAAGTTTCTTAGTTTCGGAGGGTTTTGGTCGTACTCTTCCACGGTGACCAGCCGGGTTGGAAGACATTCTATGTTTTTTGTTTTTGTTTGTATGTTTGTTTGATCTGTATTGGAGGAGGGGGCTAGTTAGCTAGTTATGCTTGTTCATTTTGGTTGTTAGCTGTGTTTGTTGGATTTTTATTGACTAAGAAGTTAAGTATTCCTGGTTTTATGACTCCCTCTGATAAGCTGTTTGATCTCTTGACCGTAGTGTTAGGTTGACGTATTTTATTCTTTTTGGTTGCTTGTGTGGTGCTCTCTTCCTTACGTGCAGTAACAATTCCTGGTGAAGTAGGTAGCTTTCTTTTGGTGGAATTTTTGGATACAATCAATTTATCGTATTTAATTACGGCTTTTTTACCCTTTTCTCTTTCCAATTTCAGCTGTTCGCGCAGTTCCTTTCTCTTTTCTTGTACGTATTTTGGATAGTCTTCATCCACGTAGTAGACTGTATCTTTTAAGGCACCTTTTTGTTTCAAAATGTTTATTTTTATGCCTAGAGTGGAGAAGGTTACTACAGTTGGGCGTGGTCTTTCTCCTTTTCTGCCCACTCTTTAGCCCTCTTGTATGTCGCTGTAACTCAGCTTGATTGAGAAGTGTTGTTCCAGCCATTTAATCATGTTTTTTTCAAAACTATCATATGATGTTTCGTTTTCCTCAATACCGAAAAATACCAAGTTTCTTTAATGACTATTAGCATAATAGTATTTAGGCATACCATTAATAGAAATACCGGAATCAAAGGAGACAATTTTTTTTGTTTGGAGAACAGGCCACCCACATAAATGGTAGCAGATATTAATGACACGTATATAGATTTCTTTCTTGTAAGTGGTCATATTAGCTAAGCCATATCTAACCGGAATGATGAGAAATTAGAAAACGAAAACGTGAATTTAAAGAGATTTAAAAAGACTATACCTAGAGCGGACATTGGGACTAAATGTCATACAATAATTTTGATGTCGTACGTCAGTAGCGCTATTAAAAGAAAAAAAAAAAAAAAATTGTGTTTTTTTCTATTCATAGCTAGATAGCTATGAATAGAAAAAAACACAAATATTTAAATATGTTTTATATAATTCAGCTATTATACGGTAGATCCCACTAGTACCCACCTATGATAGGGGTGCTACAGTTTAGGATGGCATCAAATTATCGATTAATCCTATCGATAACGCTTGTGTGTGAGACTGCATCAACAGACTCACGATGTCCGCGATTACGCGGAGCCCTAATTAAATAATATTTGTTCAATCGACAAAGGGAAAACAACTATTAGATACGCTTACCATCACGTTGGTACTGGCGATGTGACGTAGTCCCTGGTCACGTCGTATCTGAGTGGGGTGTAAGTATAAATGTGGTTTGTGTGGTGTATGTGAAGTTATGTAAGATTCGACGGTTCCAAAGGACGCGCGCAGCTCGTACCGTAAGCTCCCGGATCAAACCTTCAGATCCCACACGTGGCACTTTTCACCAATGTTCAACTGAATTTTATCCCGGTTTGCTAACTCAATCGGGGATGTACAATAGTCCAGCACTGAATTTAGGAAATTACCGGCGTCCAAATGACAAAGCCGGCTAGGTACTTAACCAACAAATTACTCGCGGTCACGACTCAAAATGGCGAGATTTCTCAATTTTCACTCAATTATCAACAAAATATCAAACACCGATCAAGATGATATCGGATTAAAATTAACTCAAAGTTTCAATCAATAATTACACGAAACAGCGTGCATCAAAAAAACAAGACACCCAGCGACCATTTTTCCAACCAATATTGCACTGACAACTGAAACATCTGTCAAACGTCGAAAAGGTGCGTTCAGAAACTTGGTGGATGAAACATCTACCCCCCCCGGACGGGCCGTCCCGTCCGCTAATCAATTGGCAGTCTTGACAAGGTTGCGACCGCTCTCTTCATAACCGATCCATCCACTAAAACCTCAGCAAAACGAGGTACCCCGTCGGTGCCAGCCACCAAATTGAGAATGCGCCCCCGGCGCCAATACAGAGGCTTAAGGTTGGCATCCTTAATAAGGACGAGGTCTCCTATCTTGGGCGGATGAGTTTTATCAGTCCACTTGACGCGCTGTTGGAGGATGTGCAGATACTCTAAGCTCCAACGCTTCCAAAAGCTCTGAGTGAGCTGTTGCACCAACTGAAACCGCGATAGCCGATTTTGGCTCACATCAACAAAAGGGTACTCAGGCAGAGCGACAAGTGGCTGTCCAATCAAGAAATGGCCCGGGGTTAGAGCCTCCAAATCGTTCGGGTCCGAAGAGAGCGGGCACAATGGACGCGAATTTAGTACCGCTTCAATGCGACAAAATACCGTAGCTAATTCCTCAAAGGTGAGAACGGTGTCTCCCAACAATCTCCGCCAGAGTCCCTTTGCCGCTTTCACCGCGGCCTCAAAAATACCCCCCCAATAGGGGCAGGCTGGCGGGTCAAACAACCAAGTGACCCCTCGACGGGCCAATTTGTTACCAATGTCAACCTGGCTCTCATTAAGAAAGTCATACACTTCCTTCAAATAGTTACTTGTACCCTTGTAGTTGGTACCGCAATCAGACCTGATCAGAGAAGGTAACCCAGGGCGAGACGTAAATCTATCCAAAGTTGCCACAAAGGCCTCCGTCGAGAGGGAGGATACCAGCTCCAAGTGCACTGCCTTAGTTGACAGGCAGACAAATACGCACAAATAAGCCTTGACAATTTTACTATTGCGAAGGGTAGACGTCTTTATCGAAAAGGGACCAGCAAAGTCCGTTCCTACGCCTGCAAAGGGCCTCGCCTCATTGACACGATCAGCAGGCAAGTCTCCCATCTGGGGCTGCATCGTTGGGGCCTTAGTCCGATAGCACGGTATGCAACGGAAGACGATGCTACGAATGGTACGACGAGCCGACAAAATCCAAAACTCTCGCTGCAGAATGGCCAACAGCGCATTGCAACCGGCGTGCGAGTTCTTAATGTGACGATCAGTCACCAACAATTTAATCAAATGGCCCGCCTTGGGCAACAAAGGGGGGTGACGGACCCCATAAGGAAGGCTAGAGTGCCTCAACCGTCCTCCAACACGCAAAAGACCCGTTTCATCCAAAAAGGGGTTCAACTTACTAACGGCTCCCGACAATTTAACTCTACCGGACTTCAAGGTCTCGATCTCCTTCTCAAAGTGTACGGCCTGCACAGAGCGAACCCACAGGAGGAGTGACTCCTGTCGCTCTTGAGGAGAGAGAACCGGTGACAGGCGCTTGTCCCCTGGATTCCTAGCATTGTGACCAAAACGCCTGATCCACGAGGTAACGTTCAACAATTTGTCGAAGGAGCTGTATCGATTCAACAAAATATCAGGATCAAACGGAGGGTCCTTCGTCCCAACAGCGAGCACCTTAAGCCCGGGCAAAGGATCCGACATCAAAACTGGCGTTCGAGGCCAATCATCCTCGGGGCGAGTCAGCCAATCCGGTCCCCACCAAAGGGGGTGCACAATCAGGCTCAGGTGGAGGGGCAGCCTTCAACA
This sequence comes from Xestia xanthographa, assembly GCA_905147715.2. Lineage (NCBI taxonomy): Eukaryota > Metazoa > Arthropoda > Insecta > Lepidoptera > Noctuidae > Xestia > Xestia xanthographa. Next base: position 41,048,139 of record LR990641.1, on the reverse strand, counting down.
CTGGGCCCATCACCGCAAAGCCAAAGATGGTCGAGACAGCCACCAAACCGTTCGGCTGCAAGACTTTCATATTACCCAACAATATTCTCCCTAGTACATCGGAACCCAATATCAAATGAGCTGTATTAATCGAACGTCAGGCCTGGATTTGGCTGACCGCCGGTTTGACCGGCGGTCAGCCAAATCCAGGCCTGACGTCAACCGGACAATATCAGGCGACAGCTGACGTTGGGGATGACAGCCCAAAATACTCGTCAGAACAATAGCCGAAGGAAAAACCTTAGGGTCCAAACAACTCACAGGAGTGAGCCCAAATAAGGTTTGTCCCTCAACAGTCGGGATAGGTGTTTCGCCTATTCCATTAATCGTGCCTGAAAAGGCACGGACATCCAGGCTCACCCGACCCGCTAACCAAGACGACAAAAGGCAACCCTGGGCTCCCGTGTCCAAAATGGCACGGACCACAACAGAGTCCCCCGTGGGTCCCCAGACCCTGACCGATGCCGTTGGCAACAAAACCGTGTCGATCTGGGGAGGTACGTTAGCGGGACAGGCGCCAATTTCCTAGCAATGCCTGGGCGGCGACCGATCGCCGCATCCAGGCTGGGGTCTATCCCGATGAGGATAGTAGTCAAACTCCTCATCCGCGCGATGTCCCGAGCCGCGCGCCATCGCTGGAGGGGCATATCCCACCTGACGCCGGAGCGGCGGGGGGCGCGTCTCCAAACGGGGACGTTCCGCCAACGGAGGGGAGGGAAGGCGGTGCTGGTCTGGCCAACGTCGCCTACCAGCAGCTGCATACTCGCCTTCACGAGGGGAGGTCAATCGGCGGTCGCGCGGCTCCCGATCAACTGGCGCGGGGGGTGGAGTACGGCGGTCAAAGTTGCAGGCCCCTCCTTGATTCTGATCCGGCGAGCGAGAAGCCCGGTGCTCATCTCCATCATCCCCCCCCTGCGCGAACCCCCATCAGAGGCTGGTCCGTCAGATTCGCGTTGGCGCACAAAACTTCAAGATGTGAGCCCCTACAAATTGAACAAGGGCGGGGGTTGGGGCAATCCCGATGAAAATGATTCCCCAAACAAGAAAAGCACAGACGGCGTGCATTGGCAACTCGGCGGCGGGCACTCACGTGCAACTCCAAGAAGGCCGCGCAAGTTGGTACGCCATGTCCCGTGGCCTTACAATAGCCGCAAGCAAGATTACTCTGGGTGCCACCAAAACGGGGTGCAGGGCGGCTATCACCAGGCCCGACAGCCCTAGTCCGTCCCTGGGCCCTCGGCCGAGAGGGCGGTTGGCTTGACCCCGTGGCACCACGAGCGTTGTCGAGGAAACGACACTCATCCTCCAAAAATTTGACGAGGTCTTCAAAGGGGGGAAGATGGGTGGCACTATCCCCACCATACTTCTGCTCAAAGCCGGACCTCAAGTCTGACGGAAGCCGCTGCAACACTAGGTGCACCAAAAGATAGGACCAATAGTCCACCGGCAACTCCAATCGTTTCAAGGCGTTGGTTGCTGCAAGCAATGGATTCAATAGGTCAGCACGCAACGCTGACATTCTGGTGATGGCCGGCAACCCCAAGATCTGGTCAATATGGACATCAGCCAGGCAACGTTTGTTCTGGTATCGTCGGGACAGAAGTTCCAGAGCGGTGGGATAGGCCGAGTCGGTCACCGGCAAGTGCTGCACCAAGGCTCGAGCCTCACCTCCTAGGGCTGACAACAAATAAGCCAACTTCTGGGCCGGTCGGAGGTCAGAGCGCGAATCAACCAAACTGTCAAACAGGTTCCTGAAGCTTAACCAGTGGTCCAAGTGACCGTCAAAATGTGGCAGCTCCAGGGTAGGCAGTCTACCCAAAAGTCCAGGGCCTGCGACAACAGAGGTCTCTGTTTTGACCTGGGCAGGGTCCCGACTCTTCAAAATTTCCCTGGCGCGCATACTTATTATGTCACCCAGGTTCAACATCTGGTCATAATCCGCAACAACCTTATCACGGGCTGCTTGACCCAATGCTTCCAGGTCCAAGCCCAAAATCAATTCATTGAAGCGAGCAAACAAAGTGTCAACCGCACTCAATCTCGCATTCAACTGCTCATACCGGGCAAGCGTGGCCTCTTCCAGGTCTAGACGCTCAGCGGTTGCAGCAGCAGAGGCAAACCATCTTAGCTGTGAGGTCAATCCACCAATGGCTTGGTTTACAGCTTTCAATGAAGCCATTGGGACAAATATCAAAATAAAACAAATTAAATTCAATTAAATAATCAACAGGAATAATTTCCCGGACCCAACTACAATTTAAACCAAATAATAAAACTTAGTTTGAATTATTACAAGTTCAAATCCGACCCTGTACAAGCAATACCTTGTTTATACAATAACAAATTAAAGTACAAGCCACAAGGGACACTACATATCATAATATATTATGTCAAACAATCTATGTTTAATTTGAGTCAGGCCGACGGGCAACAAATCAGACTTCTCAATACTTTTAACTCGACAACAAGTGGTGAATTTAACAATTAAACCACGCTCTGCTACCAGTTGTGTGAGACTGCATCAACAGACTCACGATGTCCGCGATTACGCGGAGCCCTAATTAAATAATAATTGTTCAATCGACAAAGGGAAAACAACTATTAGATACGCTTACCATCACGTTGGTACTGGCGATGTGACGTAGTCCCTGGTCACGTCGTATCTGAGTGGGGTGTAAGTATAAATGTGGTTTGTGTGGTGTATGTGAAGTTATGTAAGATTCGACGGTTCCAAAGGACGCGCGCAGCTCGTACCGTCGACTCCCGGATCAAACCTTCAGATCCCACACGTGGCACTTTTCACCAATGTTCAACTGAATTTTATCCCGGTTTGCTAACCCACTGTGCCCATGTCACACCCACTCCTATCAAGATCGGAGACTCTACACTCGAAGTGGTAGACGATTATGTGTACCTGGGACAAACGGTCCAGTTAGGTAGGTCTAACTTCGAGAAAGAGGTCAATCGTCGAATCCGACTCGGCTGGGCAGCGTTCGGGAAGTTGCGCGGTATCTTCTCGTCCAACCTACCGCAGTGTCTCAAGACGAAAGTCTATGACCAGTGTGTGTTGATAGTGATTACATACGGGACCGAAACGTGGTCGCTTACAATGGGCCTCATCAGAAGGCTTAAAGTCACCCAAAGGGCAATGGAGAGGGCTATGCTCGGAGTTTCCTTGCGCGATCGAATCAGAAATGAAGACATCCGCAAGAGAACCAAGGTTACCGACGTAGCCCGAAGAATTGCCAAACTTAAGTGGCAGTGGGCAGGGCACATTGCTCGCAGAACGGATGGCCGATGGGGCCGAAAAGTTCTGGAGTGGCGACCGCGAACCGGAAGACGTTGCGTTGGAAGGCCTCCCACTAGGTGGACCGATGACCTGGTGAAGGCTGCGGGAATCCGCTGGATGCGAGTCGCACGGGACCGTTCAATGTGGCGACACTTGGGGGAGGCCTATGTCCAGCAGTGGACGTCTTTCGGCTGAAATGATGATGAATGATTGCTAACCCAATCGGGGATGTACAATAGTCCAGCACTGAATTTAGGAAATTACCGGCGTCCAAATGACAAAGCCGGCTAGGTACTTAACCAACAAATTACTCGCGGTCACGACTCAAAATGGCGAGATTTCTCAATTTTCACTCAATTATCAACAAAATATCAAACACCGATCAAGATGATATCGGATTAAAATTAACTCAAAGTTTCAATCAATAATTACACGAAACAGCGTGCATCAAAAAAACAAGACACCCAGCGACCATTTTTCCAACCAATATTGCACTGACAACTGAAACATCTGTCAAACGTCGAAAAGGTGCGTTCAGAAACTTGGTGGATGAAACAGCTTGGTAAGATTAATTAAATATTTGTATTATATTGAGACTGCCTCGTTGGTCCAGTGGCCGCAAACGCGACTGTTGAGCATGATGGGTTCGATTACCAGGTCGGATAAAGTGTTATTGGGTTTTTCCATCAGTAATATCTCAATATTAGCCGCGGAGTCTGGATTTGTACCCGGTTGATGGCAACAGGCTCGCCCACTATTACATGTGACATTAGGCAGATGTCCCACCGCCAACGATGAGCGAGAAGCGAGTAGAGCTGGAAACTAGAAATGCGTTGGCGAGCAGCGAGAAGCGAGTATGTAGTTCCGATAGTTTTGTAGTTGGGCTACAAACGAGTGTGCGAGTGCGACGGGTGATTAATCGCACCACTCGCTCGGAGCGGCTTGTCCTGCGCAACACTGCACGTGCTACGCACTTGTTTCCTTCCCGACAACAATGATACCGGTGAGCATGTATCGCGGAGCGAGTATATCTTTGATAGCTTTTTAAGTAATTTTAAAGAAATATACGCGAACCAATAACATTTATTCCCATATTGACACTTGAACGACATAACATGATTACCAGAATAATAAAATTACGTTTTTGATACTTATTATTTACGACTTGACGTGAAAAAATATCGATAGCAAAAATCGACAAACAAACAACTCTCAGTAGAGAAGTAGTGGTACAGCTACTGAGCAACAGAGGACGCTTATTGCAATTTATGTAATTGTATTCGCACATTGCGTTGAAATCTTACTGCACAATTGACACAACGACCAGCTGAGACCATTTTCATAAAATAGTTTTTATTAAATGCGAAAAAATCGCAGAAACAGTTTTACGAAAATCGAAATAAACAGAAAGAGTAAATGTCAAATGAAGTTGTCTGTCAAGTGTCAACCACCAAAAAGACGGATTTACAACGTTCCGTGCCATGATGATTTTCTATTCCATCTAAAAGGTTTTAGCGGAAACCTTTAAAAATAGCATTATAAAGCTCACAGTTTAATATTATTACTTTTTATATTATATTCTATTTATATTATAATTAAAGCAGATACCGATAGACCAATGGATACCGTACTTTTTTTTTTTTTTTGTAAACGGAAAAAACGCCCCTATTTACGTAAGTATTTTCTGTCAAATGACATTGACCACAACAGGAATGATTTGACTCGCAAAAAATATCATAATATAACTTATTAATTATGATTTTAAGATTCCGGTTTCGTTTTAATGTAATCTTTCGTTTATTACTATAATAAAATGGTTCCTTTTTTTTGTGTAATATTAATAATATTTATGCAACATCGAAGAGGGCCTAAAAAAAAGTCTCCTTTGAGTTATTTTTACGTATTTATTTTGAACTACATATTTATTCGGAACCTGTTGCTTATGCCAGCGACAACGGGGTCGTTAAAATCGAAGATCTGACACATCTGATGTCGAAGCGCAATTCTCTATCCGTGAACGTCTCCGACTCGCGAGACAATGCGTGACGTTCACGATCAGCAGTCAGTCGCGCATCACGTTCCCACTTGTGTCTAGATACCTAGAAGTCGATGTGTATATACGCTGAGAACTCAACCGTAATTCTCTTTCCGTGAACGTCTCCAACTCGCGAGACAATGCAGACGTTCACGATCAGCGATCAGTCGCGCATCATATTCTTCACTGGTCTCTAGAGACCTGGATGTAGATGCGTAAATACGCTCAGAACGCAGGCGTGCTTCGCGATCCGAAGAGGTTTCCACGGAGCGAGTTGAAGCCTGATGTTCTCGAACAGCATCAAGTCTCTCCAGACGCTTTTCGGTAGATTCTTGGGATCTTATGATCCTCAATCTTTTAGCTCCTTTGGAACATTGGGAAAGATTTGACCTCTTTCTAGGCATGGTTATAGTTTTATTGTGAAGATATCATATCAATTAAAAATTTAAGTGACTGCTCCCCTGCGTTACCGGGTAGGCTACCGTGTCACGAATATAAATGGATAAGGAAATTAAACACCCAAATAACATAGCCCGAAGGCATATTTAATTTATTCGATAAAATAAAAAAATAAATGCGAGTTTTGAAAATCAGTCCTAAGCTGTCGCCTTCACCGCATTGAGGTACTTCCAGCTTCTATTATTTTATAATTATACATTGAAATTAGTGATAGCTTTGATTTCCACATCAGATGTTTCTGATCTTCAATTTTTATAACTCAACAGGAAATGCCCATCAGACTGAATAACTTTTGCTAAGACGTCATTCCTATATGTGTTATGGTGTAGCTGGGCTCTTGGAGTTCCACAAAAGGTGTTCCAGATCTTCGATTTTTATAATTCAACAGAGAGTGCTCATCAGATTGAACAACTTTTGCTAAAACGTCATCCCTATATATTGTTACGAGCTGGGTACGGGATAAATTAATTACTACCGATGAAACAACTGAATAACTTTAATAATCACAAAACACTTCAAACTCAATCACTAATACACTACTGATCACTATTCACTTAGATATCGCACTCACAAGTTCACTTTGATTCGCTCCGTACTGTAGCCAAAATAATACTGCCTCCTCCCGCAAACACGTCGACTATTTATATGACGACCGAACGTTTGAGAAAGATCCAGAATCTTCTAGACAATTCATACTAGGTCATTGTCCTACGAGAAACTTCCACAACTTTTGTACACAGGAAAGAAATAGGTACTTTATGTCCTGGGCGTACGGTCGAAATTACAATGACAACTTTCTGATGTATTTTATAGGTAGTTTGCGAATTTGTACCTACATCATTCGATACATACCTACTACTACCTACCTACTTACTTAGTTGTAGGTACCTACTATTAAAAGCTACTTATATTGTAGGTATGGCTACGACGTAACACTGCCCCCTCCTTAGACATGCTCGTCCCGAGCATCATTAGGCCCGTAGTATCGCGCCAATCGGTCTACATGGACAATCTTAGGCGCACCTCGTGGACCCTTCTGTATTCGGTAGGTGACATCGTTGATCCTAGTCACGACTCGGTATGGTCCATCCCAGTTTGCTTGTAATTTCGGAGACTTCCCTTTGCTCCGTACTGGGTTATGCAACCACACCAGTGAACTCTCGTCGAAACCCTTACTATTTGCTTTCCGGTCATAACGGGTCTTCGTCTTCTCAGACATCTGTTGGCCGGATTGTCTAATATGCTCATAAACATCATTCAACTTGTTACGCAAGTCATTTGCGTAATCTGTTACACTGCGTGGAGCATCAGGGGGAGTTCCAGTGATTAAATCTGCAGGCAACCGTAATTCCCTTCCAAAGTTCGCGAAGGCGGGCGTCACAGTCGTACTTTCGTGGACTGCGCTGCGGTAGGACAGAAGAAACGGCTCAGTGGCGCGCAGTGGTCGTCCACAGTGGGTAGGCCACGAAATAATGATAACAAAAAACAAATTTCAACAGTGCATTCTTGGATTTTCATTTTGACCACATTTTCGTTATTAACTACCCCAAAAACCTCGAAAACGACACCCATGAAGAAAAAACTGAAAATTTTCATCGGCGCCATCTTGGATTTTCATTTTGACCTCATTTTCATTATTAACTACCCCAAAAACCTCGAAAACGACACCCATGAAGAAAAAACTGAAAATTTTCGTCGACGCCATCTTGGATTTTCATTTTGACCTCATTTTCATTATTAACTACCCCAAAAACCTCGAAAACGACACCTATGAAGAAAAAACTGAAAATTTTCGTCGGCGCCATCTTGGATTTTCATTTTGACCTCATTTTCATTATTAACTACCCCAAAAACCTCGAAAACGACACCCATGAAGAAAAAACTGAAAATTTTCGTCGACGCCATCTTGGATTTTCATTTTGACCTCATTTTCATTATTAACTACCCCAAAAACCTCGAAAACGACACCCATGAAGAAAAAACTGAAAATTATCGTCGACGCCATCTTGGATTTTCATTTTGATCTCATTTTCATTATTAACTACCCCAAAAACCTCAAAAACGACACCCATGAAGAAAAAACTGAAAATTTTCGTCGGCGCCATCTTGGATTTTCATTTTGACCACATTTTCGTTATTAACTACCCCAAAAACCTCGAAAACGACACCCATGAAGAAAAAACTGAAAATTTTCATCGGCGCCATCTTGGATTTTCATTTTGACCTCATTTTCATTATTAACTACCCCAAAAACCTCGAAAACGACACCCATGAAGAAAAACCTGAAAATTTTCATGATTTTTTTATGAATTTTCATCTGAAAAATATAATAACAATAATATTATTAATTATTATAATAAGAATACGCGCCAATAACGCGGGGTAATCATTATTTTAATCAACATACAACCTAAACCTAGCACTGGCCTGCAAATTGCAAAAAACGTAAGGAATTTCGAAATTTGAATTTCGCGGGCTAAAGAACATCCACCTTGAATCCTGGCCTTGTGTTGAGCAGCCAATCACAGCCCAGCTACACTCGCAGGAGTTACCGCCCTAAAATGACCGCAATCTATACATGTGTGCGGTTCATACACACGAAAATATGCACTAATGTGCCGCTGTGTGCGTAAAATTATCAATGGATTTTAGGCTAGACGACTGTTTGCCTGTCCGGTGGAGCTCCAAGCTTCGTAGTAACTTCCAGTATAGTGTGAGTTACGTGACACGGGAGCGACAAATTGCTATAAGTATTTTAACAGGAGATTGAACTTTTTTTTTATATTTTGTACATAATTTTATTACATAGTTAATTAGTTATAATAAATGCCCAGTTGGTAGGGTAGGCTTTGTCTAATTGCCTCTTAAGGGCGCACGCCCATGAAACGGCTGTATGTGCTTGTCCCAATCCCTTTGTCTGCTTTCCACGACTTTTGCCAGATATCTTTCCAACGTTTGGTTGAATCGTTCCACCATTCCATCAGATTGTGGGTGGTAAGAGGTGGTTCTGGTTTTGTGGGTACCCATTAATCGACAAGTCTCCTGAAATACTTGCGATTCGAAATTCCTTCCTTGATCGCTGTGTATTTCTAAGGGTACTCCAAAACGACAGAAGACTTCCTGAACCAATTTATCTGCGACAGTTGTAGCTTCTTGATTAGGAATGGCGAAGACTTCTGGCCACTTTGTGAAGTAATCCATGGCCACCAAGAAGTACTTGTTTCCACTCTCACTTTCTGGAATTGTGAAGTAATCCATGACCACCAAGAAGTACTTGTTTCCACTCTCACTTTCTGGAAATGGTCCCGCAACGTCTAGTGCTATCCGTTCCCGAGGGGCTCCAACGTTGTACACTTTTAATGCTCCTCTGCTGCGTGTTTGGGGTCCTTTCACGGCCGCACAACTGGTACATTTGCGCCACCAGTCCTCCACATCATCTCGACAGTGGATCCAGTAAAAGCGTTCTCGAATTTTTAGTAAAGTCCTTTTTACCCCCATATGTCCTCCCGAACATCCATCATGGTACAGCCGTAAAACATCCGGTACCTTAGCTTTAGGGACAACCATTTGTAGATGACAGCTGTCCCCTCGAGCGTTTTCCCATTTACGGCACAAGACTCCATCCTGGATCACCAAGCTGTTCCATTGCGCCCAATAACTCTTCGTGATGGAACTCATCGCAGCCACATCACACCACTTGGGTTTAGGAGCACCAGCTTTGATCCACTCAAAGATCGGTTTGATGTCCGAGTCATTTTGCTGAGCCTGCTGTAGGGTTTCTTTCCATTCATCGCTGAGATCCATTCTAAGCATCCTCACGGGCACTACTTCCTTAGTCTCTTGCCTGGCACAGTGCTTACAGTCTTCAGGACAAGGTCTTCTCGACAAGGCGTCTGCGTTACCGTGAGTTCTTCCACTGCGATGTTCAGTTACGAAGTCAAACTCTTGCAATAGCTCAATCCATCTCGCCACTTGCCCCTCTGGATTCTTAAATTGTAATAGCCACTTCAATGCAGCATGGTCAGTTCTTAATTGGAATTTACGTCCCAACAAATATTTACTGAAGTGCTGCAATGTCTTTACTACGGCGAGTAGCTCCCGTCTTGTAACGCAGTAATTTCTTTCTGGTTTGGATAAAGACTTGCTGAAGTAAGCTATCACAACCTCTTGGTTTCCTTTCCGTTGAGACAGCACGCCCCCAATTCCAGTATTACTTGCATCTGTGTCAACTATGAAGTCATTTTCTGTGTCAGGATATCCCAAAATAGGCGTATCGCACAGACGTTTCTTTAATTCCTGAAATGCAACGTCGCAGTTCTCGTCCCAACAGAATTGCCGCTTTTCCTCAGTGAGTTTGTGCAGAGGTTTTGCAATGTCGGCAAAATTCTTGACAAACCTTCGATAGTAGGAGCACAAACCCAGAAATGCTCTGACCTGTGTTTTGTCTTTCGGAACTGGCCAATCCTTGACGGCGACTACTTTTTCTGGGTCTGTTCGAACACCTTCCCCCGAAACTATGTGCCCTAAAAAGTTCACTTGTTGTCTGAAAAACGAGCACTTTTTCGGACTTAACTTGAGATTTGCTGTTTGGATTTTCGACAGCACTTGGTTGAGGTTTTTAAGGTGATCTTCAAATGTACGGCCCACGATGATTATGTCGTCTAGATAGACAAGACATGCGTCTCCAATCAATCCGGCGAGTACTTGCTCCATCAGCCTTTCAAACGTCGCAGGAGCATTGCACAATCCGAATGGCATAACTTTAAACTGCCACAACCCTTTCCCTGTTGAGAATGCAGTTTTTTCCTTATCCTTGGGGTCTATTTCTACTTGCCAGTAGCCACTTTTCAGATCAAGTGTGGTAAACCACTTCATACCAGTCAGCGTATCCAGTGTGTCATCGATCCTAGGCAGCGGATAGCTGTCCTTTTTCGTGACATCGTTTAGTCGTCGATAGTCCACACAGAAGCGCATACTGCCGTCCTTTTTCTTTACCAGGACCACAGGAGAACACCATGGACTCGATGAAGGCTCTATAACACCGTCCTTCATCATTCCCTCCATCATGGTTTCCACCTCTTTTTCTCGTGCAACTGGCAGTCTTCTTGGTCGCTGACGGATTGGTAACTCGTTACCCGTATTAATCTTGTGCTGAACTAGTCCAGTTCTCCCTATGTCAGCATCATTTGAAGAGAAAATGTCGGCGTACTGAAGTAACATCTTCTTAGCCTTGTCCATTTCTTCTTTAGATAAATCGCAGTTTCCCAAAAGTGTTGACACGTCAAACTTTGTACTACAAATTTTATTTCCGGTAGGCAGATTTTGCAATTGACGCATCCAAGCTACTTCCTCGCAAGTGCCGATTAAGGTGCCCTTCTTAATCACTTGCTCCTTGTCACTTGGATTCAGTATGCGTACTGCTGAGACGTTGTTGGCCTTGACCAGAGTCCGTGCAATCTTCCATGGAAAGTCATTGTTCACCCTTTCTATCAGAACACTTCGATCTTTTTGTCCAGAATTCCGTGGTAAACTAATTGGCACAATCGTTTCTGATCTGCGAGGAAGAACAATCTCCTTCAAGCAGTACACTTTCCCTGATGGTGCACCTTCCATGAAGACTTCCTCTGAACCACATTTCAATACTCCTTGATCAACGTCGATCTCACAACGATATTTCCGCATAAAATCCAAGCCCAAGATGCAATCGTCCACTATGTCGGCCACGATGACATTGTGCTTGTAAAATCTGTCACCCAATTTTAACTCCACCTCCTTCTTGCCTCGGACGGTTATGTGCTGACCGGTAGCTGTTAGTAATCGTATACGGTCGTGGTTATCAAAGTAGTCCCCAAGAAACCGACTTGCTAGGTGAGAGTTAACGACCGTGTAAGAAGCTCCAGTATCCAACGTCAGTTTGCATGGTGTTCCGTTGACTTCGCCTCTGATGGTCAGGCTGTTCCCGTCATGTGCTTGCGAGATCAAGATTCTCGGGGCTCTTTCAATACCAGCCAGCACCCGCCCCCCAGTCCTGGCATTTACTCGTTTCCCTGCTGTGGCTGGACAGTCACTTCAGCCACACTTCCTTGCTGATCTTCTCGCGGGGTGTTGCGCTTTGGACAGCTTGACCGAAGGTGACCCCTTTCTCCACATGTGTAGCACCTAGGACTGTACCCTTGCGGGCGCTCGCGTACAGGTGATGCTACAACCTCCCTAACGCGGTGCGTTCGGTGGTCTTGCCTCACTGCCTCTACTTCTAAAGCATGGGCTAAGGCGTCCTTCAATGTTTCATGATGCCCAAGTCTCACGGCGGCTCTAACTTCTAAGTCACGTATTCCATCAACGAACGCTTGTACCAGATTCCCATCGATCAGTGCAGGGGCAGACTGGTATGCTTTCCGAACAAGCTTTTCAACTTCCAGGGCCCACTGCTGTAGGTTCTCGGCACTACGCTGGACACGATCCTTCAACTTAGCACGAAATACGTGCTCCAGGTGCGCGTCGCCGTATCTGGACTCTAACGCCTCCAGCAGCTGTTCGTAGGTCACATCCTTGCCAAGCGCTTCAAGAATGTTGAGGGCCTGGTCTCGGAGGCCCAAAGTGAGCGCGGTCATGGCTTGAGATTTTGTCCATCCATTCGCCTTCATAACGGCCTCAAATTGAATTTTATAAGCCGACCACGAAGATGTTCCATCGAATGGAGGCACCTTAAAGCCCCGCGCTGAAGGTGCAGCAACCACTGAAGCCACAGTCACGTCTCCAGTCTTCAGTTCCCCCAAAGCCTTCTTCACCCCAGCGATCTGAACTTCGGCTTCTGAGATGCGATTCTCATGCTGGTGAACCTGATCCTTCATTACCTTCAGCTCTTTGCCAAAAGTTGAATGAAGATCCTTTATGAGGATCATCTGTTCTTCTTGACGACGAGCCTGCTCCTCCTTGTCTCGTTGCAACTGCTCTTCCAACCGGCGAGCCTGGTCCTCTTGACGGCGAGCCTGCTCCTCCTTATCTCGTTGCAACTGCTCTTGTAACTGGCGAGCCTGGTCCTCTTGACGGCGAGCCTGCTCCTCCTTATCTCGTTGCAACTGCTCTTCCAACCGGCGAGCCTGGTCCTCTTGACGGCGAGCCTGCTCCTCTTGACGGCGAGCCTGCTCCTCTTGACGGCGAGCCTGCTCCTCCTTATCTCGTTGCAACTGCTCCTGTAACTGGCGAGCCTGGTCCTCTTGACGGCGAGCCTGCTCCTCCTTATCTCGTTGCAACTGCTCTTGTAACTGGCGAGCCTGGTCCTCTTGACGGCGAGCCTGCTCCTCCTTATCTCGTTGCAACTGCTCTTCCAACCGGCGAGCCTGGTCCTCTTGACGGCGAGCCTGCTCCTCTTGACGGCGAGCCTGCTCCTCTTGACGGCGAGCCTGCTCCTCTTGACGGCGAGCCTGCTCCTCCTTATCTCGTTGCAACTGCTCCTGTAACTGGCGAGCCTGGTCCTCTTGACGGCGAGCCTGCTCCTCCTTATCTCGTTGCAACTGCTCCTGTAACTGGCGAGCCTGCTCCTCTTGACGGCGAGCCTGCTCCTGCAGCAGCGCCATTAAAGCTGACAAGTCTGGCGCCACTGATACTGGAGAAACTCCGGATGGACCAGCGACTGGCACTGACGTAGGCTGGACTCCACCCGGTGTCTGTGTCGGAGAGTCTCCAAACCGCCTTTGGTCCATGTCCTGCTGTCGCTGACTCCTGGTACGGATACCGTCCGTGTTGTCCTTTGGTAGAACTGGCATAATTTATCCCTCACTTCTGGCACCAAATTGTTACGAGCTGGGTACGGGATAAATTAATTACTACCGATGAAACAACTGAATAACTTTAATAATCACAAAACACTTCAAACTCAATCACTAATACACTACTGATCACTATTCACTTAGATATCGCACTCACAAGTTCACTTTGATTCGCTCCGTACTGTAGCCAAAATAATACTGCCTCCTCCCGCAAACACGTCGACTATTTATATGACGACCGAACGTTTGAGAAAGATCCAGAATCTTCTAGACAATTCATACTAGGTCATTGTCCTACGAGAAACTTCCACAACTTTTGTACACAGGAAAGAAATAGGTACTTTATGTCCTGGGCGTACGGTCGAAATTACAATGACAACTTTCTGATGTATTTTATAGGTAGTTTGCGAATTTGTACCTACATCATTCGATACATACCTACTACTACCTACCTACTTACTTAGTTGTAGGTACCTACTATTAAAAGCTACTTATATTGTAGGTATGGCTACGACGTAACAATATGTATGTTATAGTGTAGCTGGGCTCTTGGAGTTCCACATCAGGTGTTCCAGATCTTCTAATTTATTCTCTCAGCAGAAAATGCCCATCACGTGGAACAATTTTTGCTATGGTACCATTTTTGTATCTCTTATAGTTTAGCTGGTCTGTTGTGGTTCTGCATCAGGTGTTTATGTTTTTTCCAAGATAAAACTCAACAGGAAATGCCCATCAGACCGAACAACTTTTGCTATGACGTCATTCCTACATGTTTTATGGCATAGCTGGGCTCTTGGAGTTCCACAGCAGGTGTTCCAGACCTTCGATTTTTATAAGTCAACAGAGAGTGCTCATCAGATTGAACAACTTTTGCTAAAACGTCATTCCTATATATATGTTAGTGTAGCTGGGCTCTTGGAGATCCACATCAGGTGTTCCAGATCTTCAAATTTATTCTCTCAGCAGAAAATTCTCATCACGTGAAACAAAAACAGACCCACAGACAAACAGACAGATTTTTTTGGATTCGTGCTCTATTACTGTTTCTAAACCCCCCTCAATTAAGTATTTCTTTTTTAATATATTCAATGTACAGAAACAGTTTTTTTACTGTTTTATTATATGTTTATTATATGATTAAAAATTCACTATGTTGTGCTACAAAACCGACTTCACGTAGTCTTGTCTGCCCTTCCCCTAGAGTGTAATCTAAGCCCGCGTGTTTGCATGCTTCTTACAGGGAAAAAACTCACATATGTTCACAATCAACTATGTTCAAAACAAATATTATGTATGCTTCAGCAGATATGGTGTTTTTTTCCAATCGTCAAAATAAATTGGTATATGCAATTTGGGTACGTCTAAAATTTTCGAGTTAATTATTACGCTTCTTTGTTAATCCTATAAAAATTATGTTTTAATATCATTATGCGTAAATAAATTTATGCCTAAGAATGTTATGCTTAATCATTATTATGATTAGAGAAATTGTGCTTAAAAAAATTATGCGTAAGCTGTTATGCGTAAATAATGTATGCGAAAATATAATTAAGAGTAACAAAAGCATGCCAAGTTATATTAGGTAACTTTTATGAAAATGGATAGGGAACCTAGTTTAGTAAATCTTATTGTAATTGTACCATAACTTGCTGGACGAAAAAACAGAATATTAGACAAAATATTACAATTTAAAATCGTAGTTATGTACTTACCTATTATTATTATTGATGCTGATAAATAACTTATTTTTTATTAGAAATATATTTTTCGTTACATTTTGTTGTCTTTATGATTGCCTTTATTTTTTATAACTTAGTTATAAAATTCACTGCACGTCATGCTAAAGATAGTTTTAATTTGAATTTCCATTTTGACATGTTCGAGTGTCGAGCGAGAGTGAGAGATCAAGCTAGTGATGCGATGCACACGATTTTGAACGCATTGTCGTTCTCGACATGGTAACGCGACTAATGTAATACATAATTAACATATTATTTTTTGGTAATAATTATGGTTTTTATGAAAGTTATTGATTTATCGGGACATTTAGCGTCCCGATCAGGTGCAAATCGGGACGCGTCCTCAGACCCCTGAAAATAGAAGCGTCCCGCGCAAATCGGGACACCGGGCAACACTATAGGCAGGATCCCGTCAGTGGTACGTACCCCACACTCGTCATACGTGTCCGCATGCTCCTCTTGCCTCACTGGGACACCATGCAGCGTAAGCCAGTCTTCAGCCGTCTGTCTCATCTGTGCCGGAGTCTGGTACTCCAGGTGAAGGTCTAGAGGATCCTCTGCAGGCTTGAGCTCCAAGTGACATGCTGAAATACATATTTTGTTCATCATCATCCTGGCCCATGGTTGGGAGGCCAGCTATAAGTAACAACCGCGAGGATCTATA
This sequence comes from Xestia xanthographa, assembly GCA_905147715.2. Taxonomy (NCBI): domain Eukaryota; kingdom Metazoa; phylum Arthropoda; class Insecta; order Lepidoptera; family Noctuidae; genus Xestia; species Xestia xanthographa. Next base: position 41,032,145 of record LR990641.1, on the reverse strand, counting down.
CTAGGGCGTGCAAAACCGGAAGGTCTTCAAAACCGTTTTGAATTCCGGGTTTGAGGGCCCAAAACCGGAAACCGGCGTTAGCCCCGGTTTTGGCAACATTTTTTTTTTATACATAAGTAGTTGAATTTTAACAAAAAACAATGTTTTCAGATACACAAATAAAACAAATTGTATCAAACCTTTTTGTAATCAACCATTTATGCCAATACCAAGAAGACCATATTAATAGTTTGGAATATGGATAACATGAACAACCTTTATGGTCCCAGCCGTGCCCAAATGGGCACGGTGCATTGTTAATTTAATTGTGTCTGATTGCGGGTATTTAAGTGCTACAATAATATAAAGATTAACTAACTGAGATGAAATCAACAACAAGTAAGTTTGTGGTATCTCTAATCGCATTGTCAGTTTTGGCAGAAACTACAAATCCAAGTGTTACGAGAAATGCGTATTTTGGAAATGTGTACCCACTGTTAACTTACGGTGTTATATTGGGGGAACTCGACAAACGTACAATCCACATTAATTCTCCAAAAGAAATGTTTTAAGACAATATATAACATGCATAGTACCGAATCATTAAGAAATCGAAAAGATTCAAAAAAACGTCTCGATTTTTTAATCTTGAGCTCATTAATTACAAACTATTAACAACATTAAAGGATTCATATTTAACTATAAAACGAGATCAAATCAACTGTGTACCGTACACTAATTTAAATAAACAATAATACTTTTTTCCATGAGACCGCTGTTCTTGATAATTTGTTCATAAGAATAGAAGTGCATCTAACATTTTATCAGATCATAGCGTACTTCTTATTTTTTTGCAAAAGTACCCAGCACTCGAAAAGTCTTTCCCACTCTCAACACTTGTTGGTAGTACACACATCAAATAGTTACGTCATGCTTTCATACATGGCTTGTTCTACCTTGACAAACCACGCAAGGTCGAAATAAGACCGATTCTTGGGGGTTTTCCTGCATTTATCCAATTCCTTATCAAGCTGCTCTGGAAGAGTTAGCTCATCAGCTACATCTTCAGCGTCAGATGATAACGATGGCACGGACTACTCGGAGACAACGAACTACGGTGATGGTATCAGAGTCCTTGACCTTATATTTTAGCTGCTGCAATAAGTTTGTAATAGTCGCAGATATGTCAGCACCATTGGGTTTGGGAAAAGTTTAAGGTAAGGTTTGAGTTTGGGCAGGCGGGATCGGGTCGCAGGAGTCGCTTTGTGGGTGCGGGGGTCGCGGAGGGAGAAGTGTAAGAGGGTGTAGGTTGCGTTCGGATTTATTTGATGACTCTCAATTGAAGATTGTTGATTTAAATCAAAATGTAATTCAATAACGGGAAAACCGGTTTTGACTCTCAAACCCGGTTTTCAAAAAGCCGTAAATTTTGTCCGGGTTCCGGTTTTTACCAAAACCGGTTTTGCACGCCCTAATCTATACATGCTGTTAGCAGGGACATCATTACTCAAACTTTGTAACTTCCACCTAATAAACTCAAGTAAGTAACTTTATGGAGCAGCAAAGGGCTTTGAATTATTTGGCCTGCCTCCTTCCCTCTTTTTAACCGACTTCAAAAAAGGAGGAGGTTATATGTTCGTGTGTTTTTTTTTATGTATGTTACCTGATTTCTCTCCCATTTATGGACCGATTCTCAAAATTCTTTTTTTATTTGAAAGAGTATACTCCTGAGGTGGTCCTATTTTAATTTGGTGAAGATCTGATGCTGATCTTCGGAGAAATAATACAATGGAACTCTTCAAAAATAGACGGCAAATCTGTCGTGATAGCTGCAATCGCTTGAATGTTTATTGTTTATACAACATCATGACGTAACATCACGCCTGTATGCTCTGAGGGGGTACGCAGATGTGTGCAATACACCCAGATTTCGACAGTCAGGAATGTTTGCGGATGGATGGAATAAGATTTTATTGGCATGTCAGAAGTATTGTTAGAGGAATTTATAAATGTGTCAACCTTTACTTTGTTATTTTGTATATTTTATTTTTATGTTTTCTTACTCTTTTAGTTCTAGTTTTTTAAAGTTATTGGTTTATATGAAAGAGTATACTCCTGGGGTGGTCCCATTTAAATTTGGTGAAGATTTGATGCTGATCTTCGGAGATTATCCGGAGATATACAATGGGACTCTTCAAAAATAGACGGCAAATCTGTCGTGATAGTTGCAATCGCTTGAATGTTTATTGTTAATACTACATCATGACGTAACATCACGCCTGTATGCTCTGAGAGGGTACGCAGATGTGTACAATACACCCCGATTTCGACAGTTAGGGTTTGTTAAGTTCCATTGATTGGGGATAAGCATATTACCATGACATGTATTGTTAACAATGTACAATAAATGCATAGCAAATATTTGTAAGTATAGGATATTACAACTAAAATTGGAAAAAATAAAATAAAACTTTTTTGCAAAAAATAAAACTGGCTTCAAAAAAAAATACAAACAAAAAAGTGAAAAATAACTTTAGTTTCAGAAGCCGGTGAAACAAACACCAAATCAATCAAAAAAAGGTAAAGCTTCGGAAGTCGGTGACAAAAACATTAAATCAATCTGACAAAGGACCACCGACTTTGAAGCTTGAACTTCGTCGTCGGTTTTAATTTTACATTTTTTTTTCATGTTTTTATTTTCAAAATAGTGGCATGCATTGAACCTGTATTAATCAATAGCTGGCATAAATAAAAAGTTTTTTTTTTATAAATATCTATTCCACACGCTCAACCTCATAGCGAGTGAAACAGAACTATTCTGTTGTTCTCTGAGTGAATTCACAAGGAATGCTTTGTTTGTAATTAGCTAGAAGTATTAGTTATAAGGAACAATTATGTTAAGTATTAATTAAGGCACATTTACCGCATTGGTTAGCTGTAAGGGTAGATGTATGATGATAAATAAATAAATCATATCATTATCTGAGGTATTTACCAACTTTTTACATATTTTTTTATCAGCAAGTTTCTCACAACACAAAAAGGGGAATCGAAATACTATCATGATAAAAATAATAGTTTTTGTGATGTTGGATACAGGATTGTTTGAAATTATCCTGCATCCAAACAACACTCTGGTCAGGTCTATCCATGTGTCAAATTTCCTAAAAATCCTTTAAGGCATGAAAAGGTTATTCTCATAAACAGACTGACTTTCGCATTCATAATGATACAACAAGTGTATAGTACTATCTTCATAATTATAAACTAAAATAACAGAATACTAACCAGGTTCCTCATCCAGGAAAGTCTTGTTGTATGGGGAGATAAGTTCAGTATTATATCCCGGCTCGGTGAAGTCCCTGCCAATATTGTAGGTCTTGTTAAGTTTACTGGAATTTTACAACATTCACGATTATAGGCTATAAAGGCTGATTTATATTGATCCAGTGGCTAGATCCAGCTTGACTAGATTCCAGCGCTGGATCGGCACTGGATTAATGTAAACATGTTACAATCCAGTACAGCGTCCAGTATGCAGCGCTGGATCGGAATAGACTACGTTCCTATTTTTTCAATGGAGTGTTCTCCCCCGTAAGCCGCGCCACGTGCCTGTGACTGGATCCGTGTAAACGCAATGGCCAGTCGTTGCCGCGTATAGTTACCTCAACAAAGTAAGACTGTCTACTGAACTGTATGTAAACAGCCTGATCCTGTGTCAATGCCAATCCTGCGCTGAAATCCAATGAAGCTGGATCCAGGTATTGGATCAATGAAATCAGCCTTTATGCCCAGTTCAAATCATTCCAGTCCAGTGAGAGATCACACAAAAAACAACAATGGCGTGTTCACTGTTCAACATTTAATCCAGCACTGGATTTGACCCACACTGGATTGAAAAGTGGACCACCAATCCAGTTACTGGACAGGATTCCTCATTCCTGTGACGATTTAGATTATTCCAGTTGCTATATTGCAACTGGAATAATCTAAATTGCGCTGGATAGATCACTGTACTGGAACAATGTAAGCAGCATCTTCTTAGTCGAAACACTCTTGTCAGAGTTGTGAGTCGGTGGGTCGTTGACTTCCCCGAAGATTCTTTTTTCAGCGATGTGCTTCCATTTCTGCCGGTTTTAGATGTTGCGAGTACACTGGACCATGGTGGACTCAGTAGCCTTATTGATAAGGTCAGTCCAGCAAGTTGGAGATCAGCCGGGTGATCTCTTGCTCTCCACCTGGCCCTGAACCACCAGTCTCTCCACCAGGGCATAGGAGGAAGCATAGTTGTCACACCTGTCTATGGACAACTCCTGACAGGTTTACCTAAACTGTGGCAGGTACCTTTCTCAAATGGCCAGTCCGAAAACTATTTAGCTTGACAATAATGTATGTATAATATGTGTCAATTATTTGTTCCAAATAAATACAATCGCTCTAGAGAACATGTCTAGTGTCACATATAGTCGCACTGTAGCTCAATCCACTTCCCCTTTACCACGTATGCTTGCGATGCTCAACGCACTCATGGAGACCAACCAAGGATTGGAACCCTGACTTGTTTGCTGATGAATGGAAGACGATAATGTTAGAATGTTTGTGGTTCTATGTTAAGACCAGTATGCTTATGCTGTACTAAATAAATAAATTACATTTAAATAATGTCTCGACTTTCTTGATTTCTGAGTTTGTTATGAAATTTCTTCTCAGAGATAGTCAGATAGGAAATGGTGACTCCATCTACATTTTTTCCGCATCTTACATCTTTTTGATCTACTTCTTGGCAGTTCTTGTCAACCTCTTATTACAGCCACTAGTCTGACAAAAGTTATTGTATGTAGATGACCTACATGATAAACAATAGGTTCCTAGTTTGTTTCAGCTATTCTAGTGGCCTGATCATGTTCCTTCTCTTTCTCCTTTTTAGAAAGAGATACATATTAATTGTAAAAAATCGACAGTTAATTAGAACACACACAGTTTATGTTTGTAACATCACCATAGTCTCAATAGAGATAATGACAAAATTGCTAGCTAATTTGGTTACAGTGATGATGCTTGCGACTAACGCAAGTCTCTACATCCAAGAGCGTTTCTCGCAAGCATCATCATTGCAACCGAATTTATTCGATGGTAATTAGCAATCGAAATTTTTGTCGTTATCTGTCGAGACTCGGCGCTGGTTATTATAATCTAATCTAAGTTTTGTTCACTTACGGCATGTGCCAAATAAAGCGCAGGCCACACTGCCACCTAGCGGGCGGGCGAGCGAAGCGAACGAGGCCCTTTTCATACTTCGTTCGGCTTTTTCGGTAGCTCGCGGTGTGAACCGAAGTATGTAAAGAGGTGAAACGATGTTCGCCCGCCCGCCCGCTAGCTGGCGGTGTGGCCTGCGCTTTAATGTTTTCTTTCTTCTTTCTTTAACTTTTTTCGTGTATTACATGAGGAAAACTAGTACCTACCAATTAAAACTTACCTATTCTTTTTCGGTGACGGCAGAGGTTTCTTTCTCACACCCTCGTACAAGTTCCAGTCCTTTTTGGTTTTATGGAATTCTAATCTGTAAAGAGCTATTAGTTGCGTTTCTGTCGACTTGTAACTTGATGCCATTTCGATACGAACTAAAACAAAACACTTCACCGAATAATATTTTTAAAAATTTAAAACACAAATGTACAAAATTAAAAATATAGGACTCAGTTCTCAATCATTTTTTTAAAGCAAAAAAATAGCTGATAATGTGGATTCTGGTTTATCTCAGATATAAATAGAGCAAAGAATAAGAATATTTCATTGCGTTCTGAAGTGAAATATCAATTTTTTTAAATATATTGGGCCGCCAGTGTTGCCAGGTCAAGATTTTACTTTACCCTTGGGTTGTTCTCGATTTACCCTAGAATCTGTATTATTTAAAAAAAAAACCCTAAAAATATCTTTTTCTTTTCCTTCTTTATAAATAAAACAACTACATTATTTATTCTTATTTTTGGCAGCTAACAATAAAAGTATCCGCTGCATCACTATCTTTTTTGTAATACATGCTTTTTTCCATGCTTTTTTTTTGCATTTGTCGACAAATGCAAAAAGTAAAAGTAACACAAGATTTGTGAAATATGTTTACAGTATCTTACAGTCATTATACTCTGTATCGTAGAGCAGAGATAGCCTATTTCTAAACTTGGTTTTCACGACTGAGTTTAAAGAAAACTTTTACTGTTGTTGACGGTTACCCCAAAAAATACCCTAGGGAAATTCATACCCTAAAAATTACCCTGCTGGTTTACTTTTACTCTAAATATAGGGTAAATTACCCTAAGTTGGTAACACTGTGGGCCGCCCTATTGACATCTTCTTGACAATGGTCAATGCAAGAACTCTACGGGTGCATTCCGTATTAGAAAATAATCACTCACAGCACTACATCGATAATGCGTTCCGATTTAGGTAGATATCACGATTGTAAAGCTAAGAGCTGTCAGCAATGAGGGATTTTCTTTTTAGCTCTTCCCTAGTCGCTGGATAGATGGCGCTAGGAGTTGGTATGATAATGCAAGGAAACGGAACCTAAAAAAACTGATTTTAACAAAGCGTGAGAAAACTAGGTTATATTCGGAAGGTTAACCATTGAACATGCAAAAAATATACGCTTTTAGCGCTATCGACGCTGCTCAGTGGATAAATGCAAATGAAAGTGTCAGTCAACGAGAGTATGTGACGTGACAAAATGTTTTTTTTTCAAGCGTTTTGGCTTTGGCACCAACTATCTTAATCAGTTCAACACCATTTACAGAGTTCTTGGAAACTAAGTTTTTTTTTAATACCTCAAAAGGAAAACCCCTCATTCGGAACGCTCGTGAACGCGTTGACAGTGAACATAACCCCAAACTAAAACATTTCACAAGACCTATTTTTGAAAATGGAAGATAATTATGTTGGTTAAGGCTATCGACTCTCAGAGCTCTCGAGGCTCAGATTTTGAGATAGAGTGATGAAAAGGATGATTACAGCGTTTATATTAGCGTATTTTGCTCCCGGCAAAAATTTACCCCTTAAAAAATCCTACGAATTACAAATTACATAGATGCAACGGTAATCAAATATAATGTTCATTAGTTTGAAACTCATTGCAATTTTTTTCAATCAAACTAAACAACAACCTGTGAATACAACTATTATTTTTGACAGCGCTCACGATGATATTTATTTGGGGCATGGTCGAAGTAATCGCAAGATGGCGCATGTCATGACGTCATCTATGACGATTCAAGGGACATCGATATCGCGCTCACGGTAATTCGGAATTTCGGTTTATAGACGCTCAAATCGATTACAGCATAATTCGGAACGCACCCTACAAATAAAGTGAAAAGTGACGGCCACGAAGTCACGACGGTTGCCAGATGCAATTTTATGATTTCCCTCAAACTGATTTTTATGTTTCCCCAAAATGATACCCCCAATCGCCGATAGTTACAGAAAAAAACCGAATATCAAATAAGTTTACTTTTATTAGTTTATTTCCAGAGGAAATGGTGCAACAAGAAATGAGATTGACTTCATTATGTCAACCAAGAAGCAAATGTTCAATGATGTCTCGGTGATCAATTCGGAAAGTACTGTAGTGATAGATAGAGATCTACGCTAGGGAATGGGCAACTACAGTACTTTCACAGTTTTTATGTCTTGCGACTGGGACTGACCCTCTCCGATGCGCGACGCGCGGATTGCAAATCCCTCAACCGCGCACATGCGACAATTGTTGCAAGTTTTCAAAACATTTTCTGCCCATTCCGATAAAAACACCTGTAGCTCAAAAACTACAAGTCCTAGAGCAATTTCAAAAATACTGTTGTCAAGCTGATTAGATAAGGAATCTACTTATCTAGAAATCAAAATGTAATACTTTAATTATATACTCCAAATCATAATGTATAGCTAAAAAATAGTTACGCCGCCATCGTTCACAACGGAAATAACTACTTTTTCACGGGCGAAATATTGCAACTTCGAGATTCCAAAACGAATTTACGTTGACAAAATAATGAAGCACGGTTCACAAGGATAATTTTGATATATAATAGTATCAGCTACCATTAAAAATACCAGAGTTATCACGACATTTGCTGCGCAGGTAAATTCGAGTGTTCACCGTCAGTCGTTTAAGGCTGATGCTCCAGGGTAGCCCGCGAAATTCAAATTTTCTTACGTTTTTGGCAAATTGCAGGCCAGTGCTAGGTTGTATGTTGATTAAAATATTGGACGCGATTGTAAGACGTATGTAGTTACAGAATTATAATCATCAAAACCATCAATACAACCCTCCAAGTTCATAAAGGTCGAGAAACGATTTTTTCAAGGTCAAAGTCATTGCTAGACCTATAAGAACTTGGAGGGTTGTATTGATGGTTTTGCGTGCGCGTGCAACAAGTGTGACAGATAGCGCTCAAGCGAAGTGCAGGATGTCACGAGTGTGACAAATCGCGTCGGAGAGGGTAGCTACATAACATTTTCATCTTTGTTTCGACAGTTCAAAAGTGCCTGGGACTGGCCTACTTGAAATAAATGCTTTGATTTTGATTTTAGGAAGCTCAGTGGAACAACGATGGGTTCGTGGAAGCTGTCCATACGACCGGGTCTAAGTTATTCAAGGCACGTCGTACAGATCAGAACAAGAGACTCTCCGATCACACTCTCAAGCTCATGAAGGAGCGGCGCAGTGCCGGTTTTAGCACTGCCAGCGCCCTGGGCGAGATTTCTAGCGTACCCCCTAACTGCAATTTTAAACCCATACGAAAAAAAGGCAAAGGATAGGTATAATGAAACAACCGTTCATTAAAAAAATAACCTTTTTTTAACTAATAAAAATTTAATTTTCATCCCTTCTATTCGAAAAGTGTCGTTTTGTTCCCCTTTTAGCGGGAGCAATGTAGCTCTTTTCTCCACTCAGGCGCGGATACAGGATTTCCTTTAAGGGGCTTTAGGGGGATTTTCCTTTTCCTTTATATGGGTTTTACTTTATAGAAATCCATGGTAGCAAGATACAAGGCGGCCGCCAGTTTTTGGGCCAGGAGGGGGGGTAGCGGTAGCGAGAAATTCTTACGACACCTTGCCTTGGACAGGTTAGAATGGTTTCGAACGTTCATATAGGAGTTACTTGGTCGAATTTGAGATAAATTCAAGAGAAAGTAGTTTTTAGAGCGAGCGAAGCGAGCTCGAAAATTTTAAACACTTTTCCTACCGACCTACTGCAATTACCTGGGCCTCATAAACACAAAGTTAAGACCTATGAAAAACTAGGCTTCAAGAGCGAGCGCAGCGAGCTCGAGATTTTTTACAACATTGCCTCAGATAATTAGGCTATTTGCATATTTAGTTAAGGCCTCGGGGCAAGGGGCTCCCAATTTATTTCAGGCTCTGTCTATTGTGTAGATCGATCATTCAAAAATCCAATAGGAGTGCCAATCCAGAGGTAGAAAAATGGAGCCATTTTGATGTTTTTTCGCAGGGTTAAACAATATCTTAATTCAAGTGATTCCATTTTACGCTACAATTTATTACGTATAATACCATTCTATGGCATCAGGCAGGAAAAGCGAAACTTTTAAAAATCCTGAGGCCATGGAAAAAAATCCTTAATCCTCTAGGCTAGAGGCAGCTGTCTCCTCCTGGCGACGCCCATGACAAGATGTACAACTAGAATATTTAGTTTCAATTCCGTCAAACTAGTTCAAGCTTGGCTAATGACGTATTCGAACCGGTTTAAGGGGGGGCAATTGCACCCATTGCCCCCCCCTGTATCCGCGCCTCCACTAGACTTTTTAGCGGGCAGTAATGAGATTTGAATTTGGAACATGAATCGTTCATTGAAATCAAACGAAGATTGTATAAATGACTGGCTGTGTTTGCTGTACACGGGTCCATATTGGCTCACCTAAAGTTCTTTACCCGAAATTGTTCTTTCTAATCATTTGTAATCCGAATGATCACTCTTCCTAAAATTTTTCATTATAAAGTTTTCATTCATACTATTTGTAGTGCTACCAGCGATGTTCATAACACTCATGTTTCCGAAAATTGTAATTAATAATATCATTAATGTGAATATATTTAAACTCCTACTGTTCTTTATCATATCGCTTTTATCCCTAAACACAATTACCATAATAGTTTCACTCATACTCAGAAAGATACATTTACCAAGTGTAATAAAAAATATATTTGGGTAGAAGATGATATTTATAGTTTTAATTTGAGGGTATGATTATTACATATTTGGGGGTATGCTTTACATAACGTACTTATTACTATAACTATACCTGAGATAATTATGTCTAAAAACCAACTGTTTAGGAGATTTTTGTCTTAAATGAATGAAATTCAGGTCATTGTCGTCTTGGGGGCACTATGAAAAGAATAGGTACTTAGAAAAATTTCGCGACCAATTTGGAGTTAGCGCTTGCCGGCCGCTGCCACGGCACCGCTCGCTACGCTCGCTCTGCTCGCGCGTAGTTGGTCACAGTTCTAACCTAACCTATGGATATCTTTGCAGGTACACACCGCTATAAATATATATGAAAACATGAATTTAACTACTTGTACCGTACTATTATTTGGCATACAATTAACGAACCACCAGATTTAGCAAAATGTAACGGCAAAAAAAACACTTTTGATTGCCAAAATTAGTAAATGATCACCAAAATTAATCCCCATTTTATCGTGAAATTAGAACCAAAAATTTCTTTTTGACCACCATGAACTGTTATGCTCTTGCATCCGAGTCGAGGGAGTGGCCGGCGGAGCCCCGCATCGCGGGACTCCTACTTCTGAATGGTTTATAAAAAAATAACCACGAAGGGTATGGCGGGGTCTATTCGCTCGCTTCGCTCGCTCATTCGACCCCGCCATACCCTTCTAACCTAATCTATCCGTGTCGGGGTGCCCCAAGTCAGCCTAGGCAAAACTAGTTTGTCATCAACCACCTCATTAAAATTTGGTGCTCAATTTACTAAATTTGGTGATCAATTGATATTTTAGGTGATAGATGTTAGTAGTCTCAAAGTTAATTTTGGTGGTCATTATATTTTCCCCCCTATTATTTTGTATGGTACTATTATTCTTATATGTTATACATGTTATGTGAAAATAAAGTTACACAAAATTAATGTATATAATACTGATTATTATGAATCTAAAGAAATCTAAAGAAAAAAAATATGACTTTGAATAATAGTGTAAAAGATGGTTATGTTTAGAAAATATAGGAAAACAAATAAAAGTATAATAGATGTTTATTGCTACTGACATTATGAAGTTGAATGCTTCGGAATTATGAACATTAGAGACAGAGTAGTTAGGAATTGTGATTGTTAGGATGAAAAATGTTAGCAAGAACATTTTCGGATTTCCAATTATCGGAGTTGAAAATTTAGGTGAACTTTGGCGCACCCGCTGTACACACCATTGTCACCACGCCCTTCTACATCAAAAGAATCAATGTCTTTTCCTGAGCACCAGCAAGATACTGAGATTACAAACACTCAAAATACCGGATGACTTTTTTATCACTTTCCAAAAAAAATAGGTATACTAAGTGAACGGAGTAGAAGCTTATGGTATACCTAGTTTTGTTTTTCTTTTTTCCACAGCTTAGAAAAGAATTGAGCCATCATCAAAAAACGTTACAAGAGCCGTTACTTTTATTTACGTTAGCAAGAAACGTTACTTTCAAGAGTCATCACGTATCGTCTCGCGCGCAGGTTTGACCTTTTCCAGCCTCCCGAACAAGCCGGTTTCCGAAAAGGCTTTAGCACCGTGGACCACATACATACGCTGCGGCAGGTTATACAGAAGACCGAAGAGTATAACCTGCACCTCTGTTTGGCGTTTGTGGACTACGAGAAAGCCTTCGATTCGATCGAGACCTGGGCTGTACTGCCATCTCTCCAACGGTGCCAAATTGACTATCGGTACATAGAGGTGTTGAATTGTTTGTACAAAAACGTCACCATGTCAGTCCGACTTCAGGACCAAGCCTCGGAACTTATCCTCCTGCAGCGAGGTGAAAGACAGGAAGACGTCATATCTCCGAAACTGTTTACCGCTGCACTGGAGGACATCTTCAAGGTTCTGGGCTGGAGAGGCCAAGGCATCAACGTCAATGGCGAGTACAACACTCACCTTCGGTTTGTCGACGATATAGTGGTCATGGCTGAGACCATGGAGGCCCTCAGTGTAATGCTCGATGACCTCAGTAGAGCTTCTGGAAGAGTGGGTCTTAAAATGAACATGGACAAAACCAAGGTCATGTTGAATGCCCATGTCACACCTACTCCTATCATGATCGGAGACTCTAAGTTGTAAACGATTATGTGTATCTGGGACAAACGGTCCAGTTAGGTAGGTCTAACTTCGAGAAAGAGGTCAATCGTCGAATCCGACTCGGCTGGGCAGCGTTCGGGAAGTTGCGCGGTAGCTTCTCGTCCAACTTACCAGTGTCTCAAGACGAAAGTCTATGACTAGTGTATGTTGCCAGTGATTACATACGGGACCGAAACATGGTCGCTCACAATGGGCCTCATCAGAAGGTTTAAAGTCACCCAAAGGGCAATGGAGAGGGCTATGTTCGGAGTTTCCTTGCTGCGATCGAATCAGAAATGCAGACATCGGCAAGAGATCCAAGGTTACCGACGTAACCCGAAGAATTGCCAAACTTAAGTGGCAGTGGGCAGAGCACATTGCTCGCAGAACGGATGGCCGATGGGGCTGAAAAGTTCTGGAGTGGCGACCGCGAATCGGAAGATGTTGCGTTGGAAGGCCTCCCACTAGGTGGAACGATGACCTGGTGAAGGTTGCGGGAATCCGCTGGATGCGAATCGCACGGGACTGGTCAATGTGGCGACACTTGGGGGAGGCCTTTCTCCAGCAGTGGACGTCTTTCGGCTGAAATGATTACAGTGTAACGTTGTTAATTAATAATTAGATAAAAGGTAAACAAAAAAAAAAAAGTCATTTTAATATCGTTTCCAGCCGACCAAATCACCTGATCGTGCCTGTACTTTTGTCTCACTCGCTCACGTTCTTAAAACCAGTTTTTTCCCACTCCACCATGTCTTCGCGCGCCGCGATCGGCGACTGCGCTGCAGAGGTCAGTCTGGGTCAGTCGACGACCACGCTCGGACAATCGTCACATGTACTAGACGACCTACGCGCAGCCTCGCCAATTAGACTTTTGGACTATATAATTTCCAAAACTTTAATGCCATTAATGCATTTAATTAAATTTTTATTGAAAAAATCAATAAAGGAACTTTAACTTCAGTGTTTAATTCCCCATATCGGGTAAGTGGCTAAGTGTTCAAATTCACGCAGTGCTTATTTTTCAATGTCATGTCAAGGTCAATGATGTGCAAAATTATTTCATCATCTTTTTCTTACACATCATTTTAGCTATTCTTTTAACCATTACTCAAACCTTGCTACATCAATGTTTCATGTAGGTATGTAAATATTAATTTAAAAGTGCTTCACACCTTTTACTCTTTTCTTTTTTTTTCTCTGTAAACTCCGCTTCTGGAGGTGACCTCTACACACAATTGCCCTAAGCGCAATAGTACCCATCCCTATGCTTACCCTTACGCTGCTGTGGTCACCGTCAGGAGAGGATAAGCAGAGAACCCATGCATACATTCTGGACATAAATTCCAGGGACCAAAGTTCGGGTTTGTTTGACCGGGCTTAAACCCGTGTGGACCGCTGCCGCGTCACCTGGTGACGACACTCGCCACCAATGAGTCACCTCCGGCATCGGGCATCCGACGTCGCCTCATCGGGCATCCGACGTCGCCTCTACGGGCATCCGGCACGGACCTACAATACGATTCACGGAAGATGAGCACAAAAGGCGGCCGTTTGTGCATGTATGAAGAAAAGACATAAGACAAAATAATATTTTAATGTTAGTTTGCACGAATGGCGTTGCTCCGCCTTGACGCATTCCGCCCGCGCCTCACCCTTCACCTCCAAAGGGACCTAAATTCTGCGCAGTGGTCATCTTTCGTGAATCATACTTCTTCAGTCTCATTTTCTTCTGTTTGTTGATGCACATTTTCGGATTTAAATTTTTTGGATTTCAAACTTTATGCACCCGCAGTGGTTTTCTAAGACACTTCTCACTCTCATAGGGTCTACGGTTTTCGTGAGCATTGTGTTTCGGAGTTTAATTTTGACAATATTACCGAAATGCCCGTTCTACAGCAGCATTAACAAAACTAAATGACAAACTCAAAATGGCCGTGGCAAGTTTGGTTAAATTAAAAACGTTTGTATCATTTCATTGTAAAGTTTTTTAGAAGCCCCAAAAAAATCCCATAGTGTAGGTATACGTATTTATTTTCCCTAAATATTTCCCCAAAGTCACAGACAGCAGACATTTTTTTCCCCAGAATTGTGAAAAACACTATATTATTTATTAATTTTATATTTTTTATTTATGTTATTTTATGTTTTTTTTTTCTTAAAAAAAACTTTCTTTTCTTTGCAGATGCATTTACTTGAAGGAGTTTATTCATAAGTTTATATTCTTTACTAAATTATCTTGTAACAAATGAAAAAAACAGTCAATACAGTTATCGTTTATACATGCTACTCTGCGCTGTAAACTATAATTATTGATTGTGTGATTTTATTTTAAAAATCCTGTATGTTCATTCTAAACATTTCGATTTGTCAAAGGAAATAATTTCTGTTAAATTCATATTTATAAATTTAAAAAATTGTTTTGACTCTTATTTGGACCATTTAAATGAAAATAATAAACAATTGCCAATTATCAACCCAACAGTTACATGAATAACTAGTATCGTATCGATATCTCTCTATTTCTGGAGGTAATTTACCTACGTTTATTAATTAGGAGCCTGTAATTATAAAGAAGATACGCCATGTTCATACTGAATGGCGTTCAGATATCGTTGCGAGTAATCCTCTACAGTCCCGACCGGGTGGAATTCCAACCGATCGGAAAACTCCGTTGAGTCCCGCCGGGACGAAAACGTCCCACCTCGTATCAGCAAATTAAAACCTTATTTTTACTTAACATACGGTTCTAAATCGTTAGGCAATTTTTACCTCTGGTGCCTGACAGTAGTCAATTCGAACGATGCCAAACACTAGTAACTTATAACGGGCAACTTTAAAAAAAAAAAAATAGAAGCGCGTTAGTCGTTGAAACGTCAGTTTAGGTAAACATTGAGTGCCACGCGAGTGATTTATTATGTTTTTGTTTAGTTATGTGCTTGAAAACGTTGTGAAGTGAATGTTTATTACCTTATTATTGTATAATGCTACTTTGTAGCAAGATACTTAGGTAGAACAATGAACCAAAATTATTTTGTGAGCCAACAAAATTTTCTTCGAACGATTTTTTTGTCAACGTGCAGTGAACAATTGAAAATGTGAATTTGACTGTTATAAAATGAAATATGGTCTTGGAAACAGCAAAAACAAGGTAAGTAATAATCATAATTCATTATTTACTATAAGAATAAGCATACATATTCATATTTATATAGATTTCAAGTGTTTTCAAATCGAGGTCAATGTCAGTAAAATGACAGTTCGCCGTATACAAATTTTTTGTTACAATCTAGTTGAAATCTGATTAGAATGTATCAGTAAGACTCTTATATGAATTATGTATTAGGTTACTTGTGTATTTGTTACATTGGTTCTAAAGTTTCGTGTAAATTGAATCAGTAGTTTTACCATAAATAAATAAAATACGGCCACAGGTCTTAGCGCGGCAAATTCTCATATGTCATCTATCTCATATCCTTTGTTTATAATACTGAAGTGGTTTCACAAGTGCTGTTTATATAATAAAACACGTCTGTTAATTAACGTTTCCAACAATGTTTACGGCACAAGAAAGGCATTCATAGAACTCGAGCTCTAAGTGGTTTTACCAAGTGGGGTCGGATGACGCATGCGATGACGTAATGCGGCTGCGACGGCGGGGCGGGGAGGAGTTTACCGTTATTGCGCGCGGGCACTTGAGAGAACTACGACAGCGATATATAATACGGAACGTATAAGATAGAAAGAGATAGCTAGCTATCAAAGTGCAACAATTGTATCACTTTGTCCTCAACAATTTGTGCGTGCTAGTGCAACTTTTTCCTTTTTACTATATAATATCATTGGTATTATCCCACTGCAGGGCAAAGGCCCTACCCTTTATCCAGCACTCTCGGTCTATTGCCTTTTGTTGCTATTCCTTCTTCCACAAAAATAAATTTTAATGAATTAATTTAAATTAACATCGTTATAAAATTAAATTAAAATATGTATTTACAAAAAAGTATGAATACATTTCAAGATCAAATTTTAAACACTCCCAGTCCCATAAGAAATCAGCGACGCGAAGCGCATCTAAGGAGCGTGCTCCCTGAAATTAGGCCACACAAAGGGCACTTCCTGCCTAGATTATTAGTGATACAGAGATCCGGTTTTTAGAGTTCCACAGTCAACTAGCAACCCTTATAGTTTCGCCATGTCTGTCCGTCCGTCCGTCTGTCCATCCTCGCTTAATCTCTGTGACCGTTAGCACTAGAAAGCTGAAATTTGTTACCAATATGTATATCAATCACGCCGACAAAGTGGTAAAATAAAAATTGGAAAAAAATGTTTTATTAGGGTAGCCCCCCTATATGTAAAGTGGGAATTGTTTTTTTTTTTAATTTCAACCCTAACATGTGATATATTGTTGGAAAGGTATTTAAAAATGAATAGGGTTTTCCTTAAATAATTTTTTGATAATGTCAATAATTTCGGAAATAATCGCTCCAAAATTAAAAAACAATGTGTCTCCCCCCCTCTAACTTTTGAACCATAAGTTTAGAAAATATGAAAAAAATCTGAAAAGTAGAACTTTATAAGGACTTTCTAGGAAAATCATTTTGAACTTGATGGAAACAACAGTTTTTGTACAAAAAATACAAAAAGTTGTACAAAATAATTTCTGGACTAAGTTTGTAGTATATTCGTATATGCAAGCATTTTTACATAATGGATGGGTATCCTTTAAACTCATAAGTGGGAACACTTATTGTGACGGACGGGAAACTACGGAACCCTACACTGAGCGTGGCCCGACACGCTCTTGGCCGGTTTTTTTTAATGTAGCCCTACTCAATACTCCGAGGGCATTTTTATTTTTTTCGATATCACATTAGTTTTTGAGATACCTACAGTTTATTTTATGCCAAAGGACCTTATAAAATTGATAGATTCTGTCTCATTTTTGCGATTTTCAAAAAAAGTTTACGACATTTTCCGTTTTTTTTTGTCACCATGTTATAGCTTTTGTCAATACACATCTTTTGAGACCTCAAACATTCATGTAGCCCTAAAACTCACGACACCAAGGCTATGTCACACTCTGAGCGAAAATGTAAGCTATACTGAAGCGATCGTAAAAATATTTTCAATGTTAAAACATATAGGTAAAAACAAAAAATCTAGCCCTTTTACTATTATACTTTTATAATATTTACTTTCATTATCAATCATAATATTCCATAAAATTCATAAACTTGTAACCTATTTACTACTAGTATGTCCGCACGCCGCACATTCCTCCTGCGGTACCTATTCAAAATTCCGCCGCATAAAGGATAATCTACAGCCTAGACCATGAGAGATAGCGAGGTCCCAATTTTTGCAAATTGTAGCCCACGGTGTAAAAAGCCCTTGGGGTATTGAGTTCAATACCCCAAGGGTTTTTTTTTTTCTTTTATTCGATATTATTTTTCGTTTTCGAGAAATCACCGATTCAATGTGAGAAGACACCAAAAAATCACGAAATTCTTTGTCATTTTTTGATTTTTTTTAAAAAGTTTTTGACTTTTCCATTTTTTTTTACACCATATTGTAGCCTTCGCCGCATACGCATCTTTGGATACCCCAATCATCCACGTAGCTTTAAAATTCTCGACATCAGGGCGATGTTGCACTTTTTCTTGAAACGTGATCGAAAAAATTCGCAGATCTCGTGATCGACACGACCTTCGGGTACATTGAAAATGCACTTAGGCAGGCTTTTCATATTACGTATCGTCTTCGAAGTAATAGTGCTCAAATGCACGATGTGAAAAATCCGTAAGGTAAAAATAATCATTTTTTGCAAACAAACAACATCGCAAAACAGTTCACTAGGACCGTGTGGTTCGTTTTGTAATGTCTCAAATATATGTTTTATGTCTTTAAGAACAATACGCCTTTAACAAGTACTATTTAGTTTATGACCACTATCCTTTCGGGAGCCAAACAATTATTATGCAATTGGTGAGTCTCTACTGTGTCGGGATCAATTATTCAGAGAACAACAATTTTATTATTGTCTTACACCACTTTCATTACTTACGCAGTGTCCTGCTTGAGCGACGAATACGACGCGACGCGACGCGACAAGACACGATGCAATACGACGCGATGTTACACGCGACAAATGTCCTACGTGATTTTGGTCATTACTTCTCGAATCATGGAGAAATAAAGTACAAATTTGAATCAACCATTTCGTAGTTCATGATCAGGGCCGCGCCGACCCTCCTCAGCGCCTGTGTGCGAAACCTTTGAATCGCCTCTTTTTTCACGAATCTTCATGTATCAACTTTTTTTTTTCTTTCATATTTGTTAATTTTGACCGAAATAAATGATAAAATAATCATTAACAAACAAACTATATATTGTTTTTAGTGCTACAACTTATTCTTACTGTAAAAAATCAATGCGCACGTTGCACACACTTTCGATTGAATCAATTGATGATTGGCTCTCTCGTTCCAAGTCGGGGAATCCCCGTGACCCTGACCCCACCCCGCTTGCGTCGCACGCATCGCATTGGGTTGCGTTCTTATACTCGAATCATTCAAACAAACTCACGGCGGTTCTTTTGATTTTAGCGCTGAGCTCGTGTCATTGACACTGGCTTGGCCACCATCAGGGATTTTAATTTTGATAACTCAAAAAAATTGTCGGTAATTAGTCGAAATTTGCCGCCAAATAGCAGAATCATTCACGCAACACAGAGGAGCTCGTAACTAATGTAAACTAAAACCGAAAGCGTAAAATTAAACCACTAACGTGAATACTTTCTTGGGAGACTTGTAAAATAAGCGCAATATATGTTGTGTTATTTTTTTTTAATAAGGCATATTATGTTGCGCCTATTATACCTACTTACTTATCGATACACCTCTACAAAGAATATGTTGTTGTGTAAGTGTAACAAAAATAATTTCGATGGCGGCGCGGCGCCCCTAAGGTCTTGGCGCCTGTGTGCGCCGCACACTTCGCACATAGGGGCGGCTCGGCCCTGTTCATGATGTCGCGTCTGGTAGCTCTTACGGGGTGTCCTGCGTGAGCGACTAATACGACGCGACGCGACGCTGCGAACGCGACGAAGGCGATCAACTCAACTGCATACCCTGCGTGTGGCCTATATGGCAGGCTGCGGCGAGACGCGACGTAACGCGTACTTGTTTTAACGCAGTGTCCTGCACTCCTGCTTGAGCGACGAATACGATGCGACGCTCTAGGACATTAAGAAGTACCCTAAGTATTTTGATGATCATCAGTGACGAAATCAAGGTTTTTTAGATATCAATAAAATATGAAGTATAAGAGCTATGCAATTAAAACTTTATCTGTTTAAGTCGCATTTATCATAACTAATTAACTATGTAATAAAATAACACCATCAGCATCTGCCTAGCCTTTTCCCAACTATATTGGGGTCGGCTTCCAGTTTTACCGGATGCAGCTGAATACCAGTATTTTACATGGAGCGACTGCCTATCTGACCTCCACAACCCAGTTAGTACATGGTAATACGATACCCCTTGGTAAGACTGGTTGTCAGACTTATCGGGCCTCTGACTACCTAACGACTGTCAAAGATCTACACATGACAGCCGGGACCAACGGCTTAACGTGTTTTCCGAGGCACGGAGGAAACTCGGTATGTAATGGGTGGTCACCCATCCACAGACCAACCTAGGCAAGCACGGCTTAACCTAATGATCAACCCGAGTGGCTGTTATTATTTAGCAACGAGCTCCTCTATGTAATAAAATAATACATTATGTACAAAATATGAAAAAAATATTTCAAACTCCTGTTAAAATACTTATAGCAATTTGTCGCTCCCGTGTCACGTAAGTTCACGTAACTCACACTATACTGGAAGTTACTACGAAGCTTGGAGCTCCGCCGGACAGGCAAACAGTCGTCTAGCCTAAAATCCATTGATAATTTTACGCACACAGCGGCACATTGGTGCATATTTTCGTGTGTATGAACCGCACACATGTATAGATTGCGATCATTTTAGGGCGGTAACTCCTGCGAGTGTAGCTAGGCTGTGATTAGCTGCTACAACACAAAGCCAGGATTCAAGGTGGATGTTCTTTAGCCCGCGAAAATCAAATTTCCTTACGTTTTGTGCAATTTGCAGGCCAGTGCTAGGTTTAGGTTGTATGTTGATTAAAATAATGATTACCTGGCGTTATTGGCGCGTATTATTATTATAATAATTAATAATAATTATTATTGTTATTATATTTTTCTTCATGGGTGTCGTTTTTGTGGTTTTTAGGGTTGGTGATAATGAAAATGAGATCAAAATAAAAATCCAAGATGGGGTTGACGAAAAATTTCAGTTTTTTATTCATGGGTGTCGTTTTCGAGGTTTTTGGGGTAGTTAATAATGAAAATGAGGTGAAAATAAAAATCCAAGATGGCGTCGACGAAAATTTTCAGTTTTTTCTTCATGGTTGTCGTTTTCGAGATTTTTGGGGTCGCTGATAATGAAAATGAGGTCAAAATGAAAATCCAAGATGGCGCCGACGAAAATTTTTAGCTTTTTCTTCATGGGTGCCGTTTGAGGTTTTTGGTGACGCTGATAATGAAAATAAGGTCAAAATGAAAATCCAAGATGGCGCTGACGAAAATTTTCAGTTTTTTCTTCATGGGTGTCGTTTTCGAGATTTTTGGTGTCACTGATAATGAAAATGAGGTCAAAATGAAAATCCAAGATGGCGCCGACGAAAATTTGCAGTTTCTTCTTTATGGGTGTCGATTTCGAGGTTTTTGGGGTAGTTAGTGATGAAAATGAGGTCAAAATGAAAATCCAAGATGGCGCCGACGAAAATATTCAGTTTTTTCTTCATGAGTGTCGTTTTCGAGATTTTTGGTATCACTGATAATGAAAATGAGGTCAAAATGAAAATCCAAGATGGCGCCGACGAAAATTTTCAGTTTTTTCTTCATGGGTGTCGTTTTCGAGGTTTTTGGGTAGTTAATAACGAAAATGTGGTCAAAATGAAAATCCAACATGGTGCTGACGAAAATTTTCAGGTTTTTCTTCATGGGTGTCGTTTTCGAGGTTTTTGGGGTAGTTAATAATGAAAATGAGGTCAAAATGAAAATCCAAGATGGCACCGACGAAATTTGTTTTATGTTATCATTATTTCGTGGCCTACCCACCGTGGACGACCACTGCACGCCACTGCAACCAAGCATTCTGTACATCAAACTGAGTAACTTTACGCAAAAATTATTGCTGGGAACCACCTTTTTTGTTGGGATGTAAAAACATGTTTCGTGGTAGAACTCAATGTAATGTTTTTTGATGTAAGATTTTAATAAGAGCGTGATTTTTCAGTAGTCAGGTTTTTTAGCTGTATTAAACCACACAAATTCTTGTTTTTTGTATTTTTTTAGTTTTAATTTATTCTATATATGTAGCTTTAGCTAATTTATTTACATTAAATAAAATCTTAAGTTGGTGTTGAGGTTTAGGGTATCGCTTCTAAAGCCTATGGTTCATCGCGAACATGCTTTAACTGATACGACATAAGTCTACAATTAAACCCTTGGCTGCTATTTGAGTTTAAAAGTAGCGAAAATCATACAGGGTGTTAACAAACTCTTCACGAAGCCGTCAACATACTAAGTAACTTTATGCAAAATTTATTGCTGAGAAACGACTTTTGTCTTGGGGTGAAAAATCACGTTTTAACGTAAAACTCAATGTACCGCAATCAAAACATTATGCTGATGGATGGATTGAATAGTACGGGTCGTGGAGGTGTTTACTTCAAGGTGGGAAAACTATGACAGTTGATTTCTCTAAAACAGCCTTACGGAGCCTTAACAGCATTTACAGAGTAAATATTGTTGCGAATTAGGCCGAATAAAACCCATTTCAGGGAATGCACCCAATTACCAATAACCCTTTATGAAGGGTTCTCCCTGTCTTTGCGATCATTTTTAGGGTTCCGTAGTCCTGACAAGGAACCCTTATAGTTTCGTCATTTCTGTCTGTCTGTCCGAGGTTTTGCTAAGAAACTTTTAGTACTAAAATGCCGTAATTTTGTAGAGGTGTGTATATTAATTACGCCGACAAAGTGGTAAAATAAATTTTTGGAAAATATTTTGTTTTAGGGTAGGTCCCCTACATGTGAAGTGGGGATGATTTTTTTTTCGTCGTCTAGCCCATCGTGTTCGTGTGGAACATCGTTGAATAGGTCTTTTAAAATGACTTGAGTGTTTGCTAATACTACTTTTCGATTGAATGCTCCATTTTCGAAATATTTAACTTTAAAGTGCATATATATATGTTTGTTCCAGTTGGGCCCCCCTCTAAAACATAAACTGTTGGCTTGAAAAATCTGGAAAAATTCATAATGAACAATGCATTTCATGAACTTTATAGGAAAACTATAGCGGTTAAGATAACTTTTTTTTTTTTTTTAGTTTAGCAGTAATAGTCATTGAACTTGGGTGTTGGATATTTTTGTACAAAATACAAAATCCTAAGAATAGATCCTTTAAAGTGAATAAGATGAAGTAGTTCCTTTTTTTAACGGGTAAAGAGTTGCATTGAAAAACAAAATCTAAAATATATAACGGGCTACTTCGGAACCCTACACTGCGCGTGGCCCGACACGCACTTGGCCAGTTCTTTTGTTCTAAACCATACCTGCAATGGGAACCTTCTAGTTTCGAAAATATTGGGGTCAAAGTCCCTATTATTCCATAGGTTTTTTTTTAAATACCCGTTTTTAATGTCATATTTTTTACTTTAAACACCTCCACGACCCACGACCCCCTACTATTCAATACGTCCATCAGCTCAATGTTTTGAGTGCGGTATATTGAGTTTTACGTTAAAACGTGATTTTTCACCCCAAGAAAAAAGTCGTTTCTCAGCAATAAATTTTGCATAAAGTTACTTAGTATGTTGACGGCTTCGTGAAGAGTTTGTTAACACCCTGTATGATTTTCGCTATTTTTAAACTCAAATAGCAGCCAAGGGTTTAATTGTAGACTTATGTCGTATCAGTTAAAGCATGTTCGCGATGAACCATAGGCTTTAGAAGCGATACCCTAAACCTCAACACCATCATCATCATCATCAGCCTGTTAATGTTCCCACTGCTGGGACATTGGCCTCCTCTCTATGAGAGGGAATGGGCTATAATCCACCACGCGGGCCCAGTGCGGATTGGTAGATGTCACATGTCTTCGAATATTGTGGTTCTAGGACATGCCGGTTTCCTCACGATGTTTTCCTTCACCGTTTTGAGAGCAGTGGTGATGAAATAAATTACACAAAGTAATGCGCCTGCCTAGGTTCGAACCCACGACTTACTGTTCGTAAGTCGCGGCCGCCACCACATGGGCCACCGCTGCTCTCATCAACACCAACTTAAGATTTTGTTTAATGTACTTAATTAAATTAGTTAAAGCTACATAATATATAGAATAAATTAAAACTAAAAAAATAATAAAAACAAGAATTTGTGTGGTTTAATACAGCTACCCGACTACTGAAAAATCACGCTTTTTTTAAAATCGGGGTTTACAAAGTAAAATCGATTCCTTCTACTGTTGAAGTCGGACCCGGGCCATAATAACAAATCGATTTACCTTATTCATCAAAATCGGATGAATAGTTTAGGCACTACGGAGGAACATACGTAATTTATACAAACATACATACATTAAGCTGCTAAAATTATAACCCTTCCTTTTGGCTTCGCCGTAGTCGGGTTAGAAATAGAGCTAATAGAAGTCCTTGTGGAATCATTCGTACGTGGAAGTCTTGCTACATCTGAAGCTGGTTGTGGTGCACGGGTGCCGGTCAAGTTTATGGCACTGCTACTGAGACAACTTTAGCTTTCCGCAAGTATTTACGACACGCTGTTATTTGTTTTAGTTCTACTTGCCCCCCCCCCCCCTGAGCCACCCAAGTATAGCCTTGTACACGTAGGAAAGTAGCTAGGTACCCCGAGCACCCGGGGCTAGCGCCGCGCCGCTGGGGCCGGCGAGGGTCGCGGAGGTGTGCGGGGATGCTCGTTAACTATGCAAATAGTAGAGGGGGCGCGGGCGCGGGACGCAATCTGATCGGCGACCACGCCCCCTTCCAATGATCACCGTGACACTTGACGGAACAGAAGCTCCTGAGTCCTGACGCCTCACTGAGGCTTGCTGCCAGGTCAATCCAGCATGGAGATTATCTATAGTACCTACCAACAAATCCTACTACTTAAAGCATTTACTATAGTACCTATGACGTAGGACAGTGAATTATTATTTTTACATTTTTATTCATTTGGTTGCCAACTAAATATCAGTTTAAACTCTGAAAATCGTGTAACATTGGTGGATCCCTCTAAAATGCAACACTTTGCAGTTTATTATCCGTCTTTGGCGATATCCTTTAAATTATACGCTATCATTGAAAACCCGATTCCAACGTTATGTTGGGTTTCACGACGTCGGATCGTCAGGGTCTAAGATACACAGACACGGTTTATATTATGAATTGTCTTTTAAGACCAATTTTACGAATTGTAACGTAATTCATATTATTATCCTATTATGATTCTGCTAAAGCAGCCATTTTAGACCAGGTACCTAGCTATAATGAAATGGAGAAGAAACACCTGGCCATACGTGTCGTGATGATGGCAGGTGCGGCAAAGCCCTAACTCATATAATGGTAGCCGAGATACGGTAGAAAGACGGTTATCATCATATTATGAACAGCCATATAAATAAATAAATAAAATAAATAAATATCGATGGACATTACACACAGCGCCATCTAGTGCCACACTAAGCAACGAGGCTTGTGTCGTGACCACCAGATAGTTGATATAATACATAGATACTTTTTGTTTGTAGATACATACTTATTATACATTATAAACATTCATGACTCGGAAACAAATGTCCATGCTCATCACACAAACATTTGCTCCTACCGGGATTCGAACCCGGGATCCTAGGTACCGCTGCGCCATACGGGTCGTCGAAACATGTGTGAATGAACTTTAGAAGATCGCGGGGAACCTGTGTGAGATTTTCCCAGACCCGGAAAGCTATCAACAAAGAGAGAAGAGAGGAGAGTTTTACTTAGCAGCGCATGGAACCGTTCACACGCTGCTAGTAACCAAGTCATGATGGTTCGCTGAAAGTGAGCTTTTTGTTGGGAACGTGGTTGAAGATTAAACTAGAATTGAAGTCTATTTTCATAGTCTTTGAGTAGTCGTAACAATAATGGGGGCGGGACGGAGGGGTATCGGATGCAAATAGAAGCGTCTATCTGTTCGACGTCAATGTATGCGAAGGCCTGTAAATATTAATAGCATGTCCGCAAAAATTGTAGTAGCTCGACTATCTATGTTACTTAATCATAATTTAGCTTTCTCTTGGTGGAAAAATGGTCCAGAGATTCTGTACAAATAAAATCTTTCCTCTTTAGATCATTAGTATATTAGAGATTTATTCAAATTCAAATTCAAATATTTTTATTTTGGGACAACTAGATCCAAGGGTTAGTAAACAAAAACTTAGAAACTATTGTTAGTACTTAAATGCAATTACAAAGGACAACACTCATTATAATAAAAACATATAAAACACATAAATAAAACACATAAAAAAAACCCCTGTGCTGAGACACCCCGCCCCGTCAAGATAAACAATAGCGAGATACCTCCCTAGAAATCACCAGACGAACGAAATGCCTCAACACAGGTGCACGAACATCTTCAGCTACTGTTTTCAGGATGCTGTTGTGACTCCCTCGCACCCTCCTCATAACTGACACGACTTTTTTCCGAATGACGGCATGGAAATCGTCAGTATGAGCCTGCGCGAACATCTCGGAGGCACTGCAGAAACGAGGAAGTCCCAACATCATCCTGAAAATGTTATTGTATTGGACGCGCAGAGTGTCTAGGGATTTTTTTGTATATCTAACCCATAGACCACCCGTGTACAGACCCTGACAATACGCTTTAAATAGCGTGATTTTGACTTGGTCCGTACAGCGGGCGAATCTACGGGCCAGCATATTGCCACGGACTGACAGAGCCCTGCGCTACCTCTCTATGTCGACATCATCTTTAAGGTCGTCGGTAAGGTAATGTCCGAGGTACTTAAACTGTGATACCCTATCTAAGTTAACACCATTCAAAGTAATGGGTGGAACAGATTCAGGACACTTACCGGCGGCCTTATAGACCATGTACTGACTTTTCTTTATATTATAAATAAGTCCGTGTGACTCTGCATAGGCTTCACAGACTTTTAGCATCTCTCCAAGAGCCCCAGCAGTGGGACTCAGCAGCACCATGTCATCCGCGTAGCTGATATTATTAACACTAATACCACCCACCCGGCATCCGACACGCATGCTGCTGAGTTCCACTATGAGGTCGTTTACATACAGGCTGAAGAGCTTTGGAGAAGATAACCCCCCCTGCCTCACGCCACACTCCAGCCTGTACGACTCGGAAAGAGTGCCTGACCATTTGACACAGTTAGTCTGGTTATTGTACCAATATTTGAAGAGCTTTAACATTTCCACCGGTACACCCCTGTCCCCTAGCTTCCTCCAAAGCACTTCGTAAGACACGAGGTCAAAGGCCTTGGAGAGATCCAGAAAACAGGCATACACCGGCGTCTTACGATCTGTGTAGTACTGGACAGTGTGCTCGAGACTTAAGATTGCGCTTTCAGTAGATAGTCCTGGCCGAAACCCGAACTGCGCATCATGTAGTTTTAGATACTTTTGCAAGCAAGAATCAAACAAACTGTCCAGCACCTTAGCTATCACGGTCGCGAGGGAGATCGGGCGGTAGTTATCCCTATCCGAGATGTCACCTGTCCTGTTCTTAACTATGGGCACCACTGTGGTTTTCATTAGGTCAGCTGGAAGGTACGCATGACTGATGCACATAGTAAACAACAGAGACAGGACCCTCGGGAGGTGCACTCCAGCATATTTCAGGTGTTCGACGCTGAGCCCGTCATGCCCAGGAGATTTGCCTTTGGTCATTCCTTTAATAAGAGCACTAACTTGACTTGCTGGAAAACGCAACAGAGGCTCCCCTCCCTGGCTGCAGGGCGCGGCGCCGACCAACGCGGTAAGAGGACCCATGGGTGACCGTACTCTAAAATGGTTGCTAAACATATTAGCGATCTCGCTCGGATCGCTTATGCCGCTCACACAAGCTGGGAGGCCAGGCCCAACATCCAATTTTTTGGTAGCTTTCCAAAACTGGGAAAAATTTTTAGTGGCTCGACACTTCGCTATCACGTCCATTTTCAACTGCTCTTGATTTTTACGACACCACTTTAGCCTGCCTTTAAAAATTTTACGAGATTCGCGCATTTGCTCGTAGACTATACCCACCTGCGGTCGATTATGAAAAACCCACGACTTAAACCTAAGCCTGGCATCCCAATGAGCTTTATGCCAAAATGGATTTAATAAAAAAAAAAAAGTTTCCTAGTTTAAGGGGTTGGGCTGAGCCCGGTATCTTTTTATGGATTCGGATAGAATAAATAACAATAATTTTATTTGTGTGATTGGGTGAACTTACATGTTTCGCCATAGAATGGCATACAAAATATTAGAACATAACATAGAATTTTAATACGAAACATCAATTTGCTTAACTATTAATATAATATTCAATTGTAAATTTGCAATTTAGGACTCGCCACTGTCCCACTTAAAAGGACCACACACTGTATGCTATATAGCAGAAGTAAATTACATTTTCCTCCGATATCATGTAAACCAGCAGTTTACCATCTTGGTTTATGGTATTTTTTATAATATCCGAACATAACGGGAGTGCAGCCGCGGGCAATATCCACATAGTCTATTCTATACATATAATAAATCTGTAGAAAAATCGTAATTGTACATCGAAAATATTTTGAAAAAAACATTGCCAGGGTGTTAAGGATAACCAACAGAACTCTTTTTTTTTTTTTGGCACAAGCCCGCCACACTGTTCCCAAACCACTGTAACTCCTGAAAGCCAGAATCAACAGTGGCGACCAACAGAAAAGCGCCGAGACAATGAAGCTCTTCGAAGTCCCCGAGAATGAATTTAACTGTCTTGGACACAACAGAACTCATTTCCAGATTTTTTGGAATTTTTGTCTGTTTATCTGTTTGTCTGTTTCGATGATCAAGCATCACGCAAAATATAGGAAACCCATAAAGATAACTTTTATACATAAAAATTGTGCGTATCTTGAGGTATTATTTAGTTTTTGTTTCATCGTAATCGGTTAATTCTATCAAAAGATATATGAATTTAAAGTGTTAAAGAAGAACTAATCATCAAATGTAAGATGAAGCGACATCTATTGTACTAAAATGGTACCAAAGACTAAAAATGTGCTCACTAGATAACTTTTAAATCGACTGACCGGCTTTAAAAAAAAGTTATTATAACACAAGATACTCTAGATTAGTCTACATAATGCTGCTTTCAAAATTTACATAGCAAGCTCAAGAGTTTTTCTTGGTTGAACGAGCTAATCACAGGCAGGAACTACTGGTTCGGATTGGATAGTCCATTTATCGAGGACAGCTATAGATTATCTAACATCACGCTACAACTAAAAGGAGCATCAATGATAAATGTTGCAAAAACAGGGAAAATTTATTTCTTTTGAGAGCTTCCGTTGCGAGTGCTGCATAAACAGTTAAAGTTACGCAACAATCATGTATGAGAGAATTATTCCTTTTAAAATGTTCTAAAAAAATTCGCGATAGCAGGTTGCCTCACACTCTCTAACCCTCTTTCTCTCATGTGACGCAGACGAAGTTGCGCGGGTCAGCTAGTTTGTAATAAATGCTTTGAATTTAAGTTTTTTACGTAAGTAGTGTACGTACTCGTAGTACGTACTTTTAGGAGAAGTTCCACAACTTATTTTGTTGAACCTTGCACCTACTAGGTACGTTTTGGACTGCTTTAACTCTTTTTTATAATTTTTGAGTAATTTGCTCGACATCGCCTGGTATTTATTACCTGTAACAACATTATCTTACCTAGTGCCTAATCTATTGACTCGTCATCACCATTTCTTCTACATCACGACGACTGCATTGGGCCTTCCCTAACTATCGAATTCCCTAACTCAAACCTTATGATCTAATATGGCTGATATGTATATTTATATATTATTTAAATATTTATGTACACATAAAATACTTAACAGGACATTACATTAAGGTAGAAGAGCACAAAGGTAAGGTGAATAGCAGCAAAGTGCATTTTTTGTCAATATTGGTGGCGAAATTTTTTCTTCAGTTTTCGTGAAAAATAAGGACCTGGTATAACAATAGAAAGTCCAAGCTTAAAGAATCTTCAAGAGGCCCAAGAATATCTCAATAACTTTTTGAGATATTTTAGTTTAAAGTGTAGTCTGACCACCAAAATTGAAAATCACCCACCAAAATCGAAAGTGCCCACCAAAATTAAACTCAGTGTCACCAAAATTGAATATGCATCGCATGTACTGTATATCTCGATCTGATCCCGAAAATGAGGATTCCAAAACGACCTTAACCCGTCATTTCACAGAAGACCTGTCAAGATTCAACCAAGATGAAATCGAGGCAGTTCTTACACAGTTTTAAAATGGAAAAGCCCCTGATGAGGATGGGATAACGACAGAGCTCCTGAAAGTGGGAGGAAGGCCTGCATTAAGAGAGCTTCCGGAGCTTTTAAACTCTGTCCTGTTATTTGGGAGAGCTCCAGAAGCAAGGAGAAGGAGCGTGGTCGTTCTTTTCTTAAAGAAGGGGAACAAGACCCTATTAAATAATTACAAACCCATTTCGCTCCTTAGTCACGTGTATAAGCTGTTTTCAAGAGTCGTCACGAATCGGCCAGCGCAGCGGACTTGCAGCCCGTGATTTTTTTTGTAAATAAGTTATATTTATCATAATAAATGCTTAAACGAACCGCAATTGACCGTATAGTTTGGATCCAGCCTTAAGGTGACACTAGTCTACATTTTTACCATTGAAATTTCGGGAGGGAATTACTCCACTGTTTGACACTGTACATCCAAAGTTAAACATGATATTATTTTGTCTCATTATTATTAATTTTGTCTGTGCGGACACAATAGGAAAATAAAAGCCATTAAAAAGTTACGAGCTACCAATGATTCGTTTTTATTGCCAATTTTAACGCAACTTTGGGCGTAAATTAATAATAATAAAAGAAGTGTAAAATTTCTAAAACAAAGTCGGTACCGACAAAGCACAACTATCCAAAAATTCTATAAATTTTATTTGTAATTGAATATGCAGTGGTTTTTTCATAAAACTCGATTTTCCAAAGGCCTGTTCGTAATTTTTATGCGCGTCTTTTACTATGAATTATCGTGCATCTCACTGAACTCACTCTGTCGGGCACGATGCCAGGTGTGTTATGAACCGACCAACCTATTTTATATATTTAGTATTGGCATGTATTAATTATTTTTTTACCTTTTTTTTACTTTGTTTTGTCAAAATACAAAAAGATGTTGCTAATGATATGTTTGGAAAGATTGAACTATATGTTTAAACGTATAAGTAAAAGATTATTACCTTAAAAGTCCATATTTTATTTAGAGTTTAAAAGATCTAGTGGCTTCCATCCTCCACAAAGTGAGAACGTGTTTTTTGGCCTTAAGAACGCGCTTTTCATTTTTTCTATTTGATATGACCAATTATGTAGGTATATTGGGCTTCTAGGGTTAACATCACAAGTGCCTTTAGTTTATTTTGCCACCTTGTGGCCCTTGCCTGCCAAAAGGTTGCTGATCGCTGGTCTAGCGCAAAGACTCGACGACTTCCAGGCACCGGAGCAGACCGGGTTTTGAGGAGGATGCAGCACCATAGACCACATCCACACTATGCGGCACAACATACAGATGTCCGACGAGCAATCAGCCGCTCTGTCTTGCATTTGTGAACTATGAGAAGGTTTTTGACTCTGACGAGACCTGGTCAGTTCTGAAGTCTTCCCAGAACTATTGTTGTCAATTAATAGCGGTCCTCTCGAGGTTGTTCGAGAGGACCGCTATTAATTTAATTTTTTTTTTACCGCTATTAATTTAATTTAATTCGAGTTTATCTCGGGAAAACTCTGAAGTTTGGTAAGAACAACTTTGAGACTCATAGAAGAATTCAGCTGGGCTGGGCAGCATTTGGTAAACTTCGTCCGGCCTTCTCCTCGCGTTTCCACAGTGCCTAAAGACGGAAGGTCTTCAACCAGCCCGTCCTCCCTGTTATTATTACTTACGGGGCCGAAACGTGGACACTCACGGTACGGCTGGTCCATATAAATTTAAGGTCACTCAGCGAACTATGGAACGGGCTGTGCTTGGAGGCTCTCTGAGGTGGGGTGAGTCTCCGGAACAAGGTGATCCGACAGAGAACCAGAATTGTTAACATAGCTCACAGAATAAGTAAGCTGAAGTGCCAATGGGCCAGTCATTTAAGCCGTAAAACCGATGACCGTTGGGGTAGTGGTGTTCTTGAGTAGAGACCGCGAATCGGCAAACGTAAGGTGGTGTGCCCTCAGATTTAAGAGACTGGAGTGACGATCTTTGCAGGGTGGCTGGTAGCAACTGGATGAGAGTTGCTGAGAATCGATTTGATTGGCGTGCCATTGAGGAGGCGTGTGTCCAGCAGTGGTCTGCTGTAGGCTGATGATGAAACGTTGTTCTTGCTTCTCTTCTTCTTTCGTCCATTCTCTTTTTAAGCAGCCTTTAATTGGTCTGTTTTGGCATTCTAAAAAAACCGGCCAAGTGCGAGTCGGACTCGCGCACGAAGGGTTCCGTACCATTATCTATACATTAGACAAAACGGCAAAAAAATCACGTTTGTTGTATGGGAGCCCCCCTTAAATATTAATTTTATTCTGTTTTTAGTATTTGTTGTTATAGCGGCAACAGAAATACATCATCTGTGAAAATTTCAACTGTCTAGCTATCACGGTTCATGAGATACAGCCTGGTGACAGACAGACGGACAGACGGACAGACAGACAGACAGCGAAGTCTTAGTAATAGGGTTCCGTTTTTACCCTTTGGGTACGGAACCCTAAAAAGCAACACAATTAAAATAAGAAACTTCATCTTTAGTACGATACCCTTATAATCAGTGATAGGAATAGGTAGTGCTTATTAGCCTAAACTTCGAAGAAGAACAGAGAAAAGAATCGGAGACTTCCTTAGACTATATTTAGTTAGTATAGTTTAGTTTAGTCTTAGTTAGTATTTAGTTAGTTTTAGTTTTTTTTTGTAAATTCTAAGAGTGCGTACCTAAGCGTATCATAGTTTTATGATGAAGGAGTCGTTTCCAAAATGTTCTTAAAAAGAAAACTTTCAGACATTTTGATGGTTGTAACGACTGTGTTATGTTATGTCTAGTCGCAAACTTTAGGTAAACATAGACCAATTACTTATTCCAAATAACATTAATTTTTGATGTACTTACGTGATGTCCCGGAAAAAAATATAGTCTAAGGAAGTCTCCGATTCTTGTCTCTGTT
Organism: Xestia xanthographa; assembly: GCA_905147715.2. Lineage (NCBI taxonomy): Eukaryota > Metazoa > Arthropoda > Insecta > Lepidoptera > Noctuidae > Xestia > Xestia xanthographa. The sequence goes on along the minus strand of LR990641.1, from coordinate 40,999,230 downwards.
CTTCGAAGTTTAGGCTAATAAGCACTACCTATTCCTATCACTGCTTATAATAATAGGTCTTACTTACTGCCAAGTAAATAACATTTATTTATTTGCTAATGAAACAGTCTTGCAGCGTAAAAACTGGCTATATATGTACAAACAGTACGTGGAAACGCCAACGCCAAAGCCACCGAAATGGAGCCACCAAAATTGGGACCAGGCATAAAAAAAATCTTTAAAAATAGGGGTTTTGTGTTACAATTAAATTAATATCACTGATTTATGCGTTACCCAAATCACTAGTTATAACGTTTAGCTTACTATTAAAACACGTTATAATCAACAGCAGAACGATCCACCATAATTGAACAATTCTTGTTTCCCGTGCCACCCAAGATGAAAACTTACGTTTTTATCGGGTAATTGCAGCACTAATCACACACCTGTTACGGGCAAGTCCAGCGCAAGATCGAGAGGTGCAAAATAAAAAAACGCGTTTGGTCGCACATGCACGAAAGTTCATGTTATAGTAAGTTGAAAAAGTGCCACCAAAATTTTGTGTTTTGTTTGGACAAACTTTGATCCAGTGTCCTGTGCTTTTAAATTAGTTTTTCTAATATGGTTTAATTGTTTTTAGAGATAATGTGTCTAATGCATAAACTAAGGAAATGTTTTATTGTACCTTAAATTGTTACTTTGGAGAATGCTAATTGCATTCTCCAAAGTAACGTTAAAAAATGGAACTGGGACAAGCCACCAAACTTCAATTTTAGGGCGATTTTTTTTTTCCTGATTATTTATAAACACTTATAACAACAAAAAATGTGGCCCTAGTTGCACCTTATTACACCTTGATTCTCAACGTGGACACGGAATGCTTTGATATTCACCTGCTTATTTCATAAGATATCTCTTCCAGCAGATCTGCGAGAGGAAAGTTGGTTACAGTTAAATGATAAATGATGTTTATTTTGCAAGTAGGTTTTTACAAACACTTTTACACGTCATTTTTTTAAACTAGATGGGGCCGGTGTTTCGTACCTGACATTTCTTTTTTTCTTTAGTTAAAAAATTCGTTCAAAAATGAATATCAGTGAAAACTACCTACATAGTTTTAACTAGGAAAAAGGCGTTTTGTCGAAATGTTTCAATTAAAACCGTTTCATTTCATTTTATATTATGTTTCAGTTAAAACTGTTTCATTTCATTGTATGGTATGTTTCTTTTCGATTTTTCTTTATTTGAGTATTTTAATTACTTGATTTAATATTGTCGCCCTGTCACACTTAAAACTATAAGTACTAAAGAAACTTGACGGATTGAAAATATGGATATTGTTTATTAAAATATTAATTAATAATTCTAGGTACTTAAATGTTAAACAAAAATACTCTCTCTTACTTTTATAATTATTATAAGCCTATATTGTCCCACTGAAGTGGCGGTGACTGGCGGTGGCGGTGGCTGGTGGCGGTGGTGGTGGCTTGTGTGGGCTGGCTTACGTAGCGTAGTGGTACTAATGCGCCCGGCGCGAGATGATACGATCGTCATGTAGACCGCGGCGAAGGTGGTATGTGACGATCTGATATCGTTTGCGGGGCGAACATGGCCAGATATTGCCCAGGACAGAGAGACTTGGAAGTCTCACTGGAAGGTAAAGGCGGGTGGTCTTTTCCCTCCTTCCACATTTCGCGATCTAGTGCAATTGGAGGCAAATCCTTTGAGAAAGAGTCCAACTCATGCCATCATCTCCTTCTGGACCTGCCGCGTTGTCGTTTCCTGAGTTCCTGATATTTGGTATCCACTGAGTGGTATTTTTTTCATTGAAAGGAATATTCATGGACATAATATTCAATCACCACCCCAATTTCTATGGCTACACTCTGTGCCGTTCGTCATCAGTTTTGTCTTGGTCATATTCATTGAAAGCCCGACTTGGTCACTGGTGCGGCTCCGTTGATCGAGCATTAGGCCTAGCTGAGCTGCTGAAGAAGAATCATCTTACTTCAACATCATCTGCCTAGGCTTCTCCCAACATGTTAAGGTCGGCTTCCTTCTTCAACATGGAGCGACTGCCTATCTGACCTCCTCAACCCAGTTAGTACTGGATAATACGATACCACTTGGTAAGACTGGTTGTCAGTCTTTTTGGACCGCTTACCTTAACCTAACCTAACGATTGTCAACGATCTACAAATGACAGCAGGGGCATCTTTCTAATAGGAACATTATTAAGGCGATTACATAACAAGAGCTAAATTAGCAACTCTATTTGTGGTTGTTTAAACTTCGTTTGAAATACTATTAGAATGAAGTTCTAATCCGCTTGCACTACAAAGTGATTGTTACGTCAGTCACTGCGGGCCGAATAGTGCGAAATGAGTGGTTTTTGCGATTTACAAAAAATCTATTGATTGGACTAAAAAAGTAAAACACTAAGATGCTATATGGTTAAAAGGATTGCTAGTGGAGATAAACGAATTTAATCAGAACTCTGTATGTCTAAATATTGATAATTAAAGTGCAATTTGTCTAATTAAGAATGTAGACTATCACAAGCGATGTAATGTAAGCATATACATAATATAAGGTATAACTTTATCAAATAAAAGTACCTATTCAGAGAAACAAATAGATCTTAAATATGTGAATACCAAAGAGCAATCTGCTGATATATTTACTAAGGCTTTACCTAAAGAAAAATGTCAATACCTTAGAAATAAAATTGGTATTCTGCAAGTATCTTTCAACTAAAATGTTTTTATTTTGTTATTAATTGCTCTAAGGTATTATTTGTTATAAGGTTGTCTGTCAGTCTCTAATATTTTTCTTATACTATATGTCTGTAAAGTTAAAATTTGGTAATACTGTTGTAATAATAAATTTTGCTTTACCGATTATCTATTCCAAGTTTAGTGATAACACCAATTTAGTACTATCCGGTACTACCTCACTAGTATGTAATGTCAATTTGACGTGCTCTGTGGAATCTCTTGAATAAAACTAAATTGTTTTAAATTTATTTTTGCAGTTTTTTATTAATCTCATCTTCTCTAGTTAAAACTAGTTTTAACTGGGGTTTGGCAGAATCTTGATGCTCCGAAATTTATTTGGCATAACACACTTGGCATAATCTTCTTTAAACGAATATTTGTAGGGCATAAAAATGATTTGATATAGTTATTGCTTGGCCGAATGTTTGTATTTTCGAATTTACAGTGGCATACTTTTAAGATGGCAGAATATTATTTGGCATAATTACCTTTGGCAATGTTCAAATTTCGCACAATTTCACTTGGCATATTACGAAGATGGCAGAATTTCATTTGGAATAATTTTATTTGGCATTATTGCCATTTATATAAAATTGCATTTTTAACCAAACATTTAACTATTGTCTTAAAAAGTCAATATGATGGGCTACAAAACTTAGTGACAGAAACGAATCGCTCCAAAACCGACTTTACGTAGTCTTGTCTGCCCTACCCCTAGAGTGTAATTTAAAATCGCGTAGGCGCGGAGGGGCGAGGCGGCCCGCGAGTTGAGGAGCAGGTTGTTGTAACACTCGCCGCCGCTGCTGAGGCTGGCCGGCGAAGCCGGCCAGCAAGCCGAAGCTGCGGTGGTGAGCGTTAAACACATCTGCGACGATAAGCTCGCGTGGGACGGCCGGAGCCCCGCAGCGCCGGAGCCGTGACAGAAACCATGCCTGCTGCATGTTGCATGCTTGCTTGCATGCTGTATGCTTGCTTGCATGCTACATGCTTGCTGCATGAATGGTGTATGCTGGTTTGCATATTGTATGCTGGTTTGCATGTTTGCATATTGTATGCTGGTTTGCATGTTCGCATACTGCATGCTTGTTTGCATACTGCATGCTTTCTGCATGCAAGATGTATGCTTGTTTGCATGTTTGCCTCCTGCTTACAGGAAAATAAAAACTATATGTTCACAATCAACTGTTTTAATGAATTTTCTGTGATGTGGATGTGATAGATGAGTATTTCCATTGTTATGCATAAAAAAATGTATGCCAAAAGATTATTCTAACTGTAAACTTTCTGAGATATGATAGTTCTGCTTTTAGTGACTATCGATATAAAATTTATGCCAAAAGATGATTCTGGCTGTGAACTTTCTGCGCTTAGATGGTTCTACTTTTAATTTTTATGCATATGAAATGTATGCCTAAAGATGATTCCGACTTACAAAATTATGAGTTTTGAATGTATGATAAATGAGTGCCTGCCAAACGATTTTCTGCGAAATGAAGTTTATGCTATCCGCTGTTATGCAAAGTAATATTATGACATAAAAAGTTCTGCTATAAAGGGTGGACCCTTTTAACTGATATTCATTTTTGAACTGCAGTTAATACTAGTTCAAACAAAGGCAGTTAGTAAAAACTAGTTTTAACTAGGGACAACGCGTTTTATCTTAAAACGGGTCTTAACCAATGATGTTATATGGTCTTAACTATATTTTATACATATAATGGGCATTTAGGCAAACGATTAACGTTATCTTGAGGTATTAAGACAAAGAAGACAAGGGTAAAGGGGGCGGGGAGGGAGGGTATTTTTAAGACAATGTCAGTGTGGAGCCCCTCTACAGGATATGCCCCACCTCCTTTCTTGCCCATCCTGCACAGCCACCTGCACCTTCCAGGATTTAAACGAAGCCAACGACAGAGCTGTGCGAGTGGCTACATACTGGTCGGGTATTATTTGAGGCTATCGACACGCAAGAAGAGAGGTATTTATTTGCTCATGAGTAGGTAAGAAGACGCAAAACAGATGAATCGATATTATTCACAGAATCAATTTATCAGTAGATACGTAGATAGTATTATAACGTTTGTAAGTCCACACAATGGAGTGAGGCATGCTCAGGCTCACGTTGCTCACCTCCGCGCTGCTCGATTACCGAAATCAAAATCGACAGATATCGATACTGACTTGTTGTTTTGTTGAAATCTACGTTGTACACAATCACATCCCCAATACATTGCAATCTAGTCTTTAACACGAAAGTTATAAGTGCGGCAATAGTGTGAGATTGATGGCTCGAGGCGGAGTGACTTGCAAAGGCTCGGTGGTCCTCATAACAATCGGCGACCACTAGCTTCGATCAAATGTGTAGGTTAGTTGTTGGTTTAGAGGCAACAGTAAACTTTGTCTTTTTAGGTAGAAATTACCAAACAGATTTAGGTCACTTTTGCATTTTTTTCTTAGTTGGCAGAATTACGAGTAAACCTTTCGGTACGGGATTCTTTAGCTCTACAAATAACAGATTGTTTCTAACCTGAAACAGTCTGATGATGTCTTAGCAGTTTACATAAGTACCTACCAACCAACCAAATTAAATAATTAATATAATTATTATCTACACCCATGCTATAAATCCTCTATAAAAGTAGCTTACTGCCAACCTTAAAACAGCCAGTGTCATAGTAACCATAATACATCCAAACGGGTGTTACAAATGTTGTACTAAATTTCATTATGCAACTCATTTAAAAAGAATGTGTCATGCACGTGCGATTCACTAGCACAGCGCCGAAATTTCGTATTCCGCCATTTTTGTTCGTTATTAGTATTGCATTACGACAGACGAAGTTCGCGTGCAAGAGCTAGTGAAATAATTATAAATATGACGTCAGGGCGAGCTCTGTGGCTGCCTACCCTGTGAAGTGGCGTTGTGTCCGGCGACATGAAAAGGCTGGTATCGCCGCAACCGAGAATGATATATGGAGAGGCTGTGACGTGCTGCTTTGATGCCCGTCAATATCTGTTAGTGGGTCGAGTGGACATCGGCTCAGCACTCGCCGCCGGAGCCCAGGAGGCATGTGTTGCTTGGATGAGGCACACAGGCTCGTGATCTGAGACGAATGTTTGATCGTAGATACATAGTATAAACTTTTGCCATTGCTTTAAGTATTCCCTCCTCATTATTTGGTTTAAGTGTGCCTAGACAGAGAAACATTCTGTCGGCGGTAACCAAATGTATTCATTGACCGAGGCTATCGAAAACCTTATGCGTGGCCACCCGTTCAGAAATACGACAAGCTTTGTAAGTGATTGGGACTCGTTATTTCAAGTAGCCCAAAGATGCAACTTAGCCTAAACTTGAACATACGAGTGACTAATCACTATCAGGGTTTTTTTTTCAGATGAAAACATCTATATGCATTGTTGATTTTTTCATTATTTATTTAATTAGTACAGCATAAACCATTAACAATAAATTAAATAATCCTTTTACTCGGTCTTCGAATTGATGAGCAAGAAGGTACTGAACTGGTAGTACGTACCTACTGTACATAACTCTGAATGCTAGCATTCTTGAGATACCTCATCCAAACTTCTTGAGGTTTCTCGGTGGCGAGGCGGTGGTGGTCGCCGGGCACCGCTGCGTGCTGGTCGCTGGTCAGAGGTCGGCATTCCTCCGCTGGGAGGCTCACCTCGAAAACCTGCTTCTTGACCAATTACAGACGTTGAGGACACGAAGCAGCCATTGTTAACACTCTTATGTCCACATCAAGAATTTGACTTCGATGCACAGAAATCCATGTGAAATAACTTCCTACAATCCGGTGAGGTAACACCTTATAACTTCGGCAGATATATCGTATCTAATACTCGGTTGAAAATATGTGAAACGTTGAAAACCATTAATAGGTATATCATAAATATGCAGTGAGTTCAATTTTTTTTTAAGTTCTTAATCAGTTTTTCGGAAGTCTCACTCAAGTCACTTCGATGACAATTATAGTTGGTTGCTACAAAGTCGTTATAGGTAGTCTAGTCAATGGTCTGAAAGTCTGACAACTAGTTTTACAAGGAGTATCGTATTACCGGGTAGATACTAATGCATCCAGTTAGACTGGAATGCGATCGCGAAAAAGTTGGGAAAAGGCAGACAGATGATGATACTACAATGTATTGTATTCTACTTCTGTATTGGTGCCTATCTAATTACCGAAGTCTGGCTATTCACTCCGATTATTCCTTCTAGTTTTTTGTGACGTGGAACACCATGTAATGTGTTCATGAGGAATTCTGTTGATAGACTAGTATTTTGTTCTATAATTTAGAGAACAACAAAGACGCCTTGACTTTCTTTGACAAGAAGTAGCGGCTTCAGTGAGCATACATTGATTAGTTATCAATTAGGGTGCGGGGGCCGCATCGAGCGCGTACGATTAGGGCAGGCGCGCACGTGCGACGCGCGAGGTGCGCTACACAATGGGCGGCACGCGCGCTGCCGTCCACCGCTTCCTTCCTCAATACGCCTATCTTTTTAACACAATTATTGCTACGCCCCAACACTACTTTGAAGATCAATGTTGTGACAATCATTGGGGCTATATTCAAAGGGAGCTGTTACAACTTTATTGTCAGCATTTGATCACCAATTCATAATGAGCTTATGACTTCTGTGGGGTTCTTTTATCCCTATAAGTGTGAACTTTTTATCATTTTTAGAAAGATGTAATTTTGTTCTCATGTGTTTGTTAGTCAATTATTAAAATAACGTAGAAGGTAGGTGCAATGAACAGTCGTTACTGCGTGTATTTACAAGTTGCCAGCTCATCCCGTGTGTGTTTCAACTTCACAGTGATGTGTATGGTACGATCGATGTTTGCGACGGTTGTTTCCCAATCCATTAGTGGTCGGCGCAGCATCTTGTTCTCTATTACACGTCATCTCATCAGACGCATACCTATGTCATTAACTAACTTGTTATCAACTTAGATATAAAATTCACTAATTGTTTTTGTGATTTGTCATGTAAGTATTCCGAAACCGACGGAAATCTCCAAAACTTTATTTAAGTAAGCAAACATCTTAAATTTATTCGCCCGTTCACAAAACATGAGATTACCATAAGTTCAAAGCGTAGTTCAATCCAGAGGGCGGAGGGTTTAGTGTTTTTATCCGCGTCTGCCGAGCGAGCTGTCGAGCCCGCATGTCAATGTTTGCAGTTACAAATGTTGTTAGGCCACGGCACGGGGTGTGCGGGGCGGGGTGCACCCCGCCTATTGTGCTCACGGAAACCGACAACAACTAACACATTTCCCATACATCAACATTTCCTTGTTTCAAATCTCCTCACAAATAAGGTATGTTTACCTGTTAGCTCGGTCCATTAATACGGATTTGAAGTTTTCTAATGTTTTATTTTCTATTCTGATGGCACGTTTTGTAACAATCAATATGTTAATCAGTGTTTTATAGGTTTTTATGATGTTCGGCGCGTTGGATGCGTTGATTGACCTGTAACCGAGGTTTTATGGTTACATTATACTTTTTATTGTGAAAGTGTATAATATTAGAGAGTAATAATATTCCAATTATCATGCTGGAGTTAATAAGCTATCGTCGCTATGGAGTAATATTTATGCGTTTATCATGTTTGTAGCCAAATAATAGCCCATACTAGCCTGTAGCATGTTAAATAATTCCCTTTTTGTGGAGTTGTGTTCCCTTTTTGTGAAACTGCAATTATTTTCTTATTGCATTTTCATAGGTATTATCTGTTAGTAAAAAAGTAATCTGCGGTGGTCCCAGCGCGGCGGTCGGCGGTCGGTCGTCAACTCGTCAGTCGGCTGGGGATATAGGGCTACGTCACTTGCGGCAGGGCTGCGGCAGGGCTGCGTTGCGCTCCACGCACTTGTTATTACATGTGTCACGCGTCACTTCACTCTATTATGTTCACCCCTAGCATTTACAGCGCGGGGGAGGCAGTCTTGATAGTTTTATTTTTATTGCTACTTGAATCAAATGTAAAGTCACGTTTAAAAATCATAATACTTTTTATAGATCAGTTTCTGCGATTTGGGCAATCACGTTCCATGCAAATGATCATCATCAGCCTATTCATATTCCCACTGCTGGGGCACAGGCCTCCTCTCTATGAGAGGGAATGGGCTCCACCACGCGGGCCCAGTGCGGATTGGTAGATGTCACATTTTTATTTTTATCATTTATTTATTTAATTATTCATTAAAAGTACCTATTTGAGATAGGTTTAACAACGGGTCCCAAACTAGGCACAGCCTGTATCTTGGTGACCCAGACACAATACATTACACAAGCAAGGTTAATACTTTACAGTGTTCTGCTAGCACAAGAAATATGCTTTAAATAAACAAGTTTTTGAATAATTAAATGGAAAAACAACATAATTAATTGATCGATGTTTTCCTTCACCGTTTTGAGAGCAGTGGTGATGAAATAAATTACACAAAGTAATGCGCCTGCCTGGGTTTGAACCTACGACTTACTGTTCGTAAGTCGGGGCCGCCACCACTGGGCCACCGCAAATGATGCAGAGAATTATTGTTCCAAAAGCTTCGCTACCAGTAGAGGTAAACATAACTATCCTCACTCAACAATACCATTAGGAAGGTAGACAATATATCCTTTATGTACTGGACAATTAATCAATGTTTGTTTGGCGGCAGGTAATCAAAATATCATGTATACTTTCTTATAATATTAAAGTATCAAGGAGGCAGGGTAAAGTTCGTCACAATTGCTGCGTAGTACTATGAGCGGTGATTACACAGTCCTAATTCGATAAATAGGCCTCCTTGGTCCCCCCTCGCGCACAGCTTTCGGCTTTTGGCCGGTAACTACTAACGCAATTTATTACTTGATTGCGACGTTTGTTTTCAAATGCAACTTGTTATTGTGCGAGAATCAGAATTATAGGACAACGGGCAACTATTTTTAGAATTAATATTGATTACAGTTATTTTTGAATTTTCTAAAGATTTGTTTATTAAATATTATACCTAGATTACATGGCCTGAGGAAAATTTCTAGATTAAAGAATACATGACCAAATCTGCCAGACTTCCAAGATATGTGTAAGAGAACGCTACACAACATAGGTACGAGATTACTACGATGCGTCTACGACTCTGCTACGAAAATTCTACGTGTCTGCTACGAAACGTCTACGAGACTGCTACGACACGTCTACGAGACTGCTACGACAAGTCCACGACTCTGCTACGACATGTCTACGAGACTGTTACGACACGTCTACGAGACTCCTACGACGGGTCTACGAAGCACTAGTTGGATTTTTTATCTTGGAAGTACTACGTTTTCCTGGTCACAGCCAGGAGCAAAAACTAGCTACTTAAATAAAACAGATCTGTCAGTCTTTAAAAAGGGCCATATTTGATGTAGGTGCTTACTTCAAATCACATTAAACTTAATCATAGTTGGAGTGGCCTTTACTTATACTTACACCGATCTCAAAGCAGTTCATGGTAGAGTGTTTATTGTTATGGCCGCATTACGACAATATGGACTAGCGGAGTAGCGGCCCATTGTCGATGCAGCAACTACGTCTCCGCGATGGTCGCTGACGGTCTGCGCACAATCACACCGAAGCTCACAGCCACTTGCAGCTAATTCAAGCTTTCAGTAGAATGATGCAGAATCCTATAAGTCTAGTGGTGTCAAAGAGTTGATAAAGTAAAAGATTAGTCATGAGTAATGCGACTGTTATAAAAGTTTATTCAGGGCTGCATGTACGTATATGTGGGCAGGGGGGTTGTTTTTCGTTTCGGCAGATTTTTATTTCGACAGTAAAAGTACAATCACAAGGATCATAGATCTAGTTAATAGTGATCTATTTCTTTCAAGCTTATATTTTTTTTTAATTCAACACAACAATAATTATAATTATTAGGTACAATATTTAGATACGCAGTATTCGCTCGCTTACGGGGGTGACTAGACAATTTAGTGTGCGGTATGGCTCGGCGTGGCCCAGCTTGGCCTTACGTGGTCGAGCGCACGCGCACGCGCCCGCTATGCTTCGTTACCAATAAGCATGATTTAGCTGATCGCGATCTGACACGCCGCCCGTGCCCCCCTCCTGATCCCGCCGCTAACCGCCACACCACTCCCGCGCACGATTTACAACCGCATACCGATTTTAGGAACGTAAGCCCACCTTGATTTACATCCCCGATAGCGCTGCGTATCCCGGACTGTTTTTCAATTACGTTACATTGTGACACCGCATATAGAGTTCCGAATGGCGAGGCACTCGTCTCATCGCATGCCCGACCCCAGGCAGAACTAAAAGGATTTTAATAACTCAGGCAGCAGTAAATCAAAATTTGATTATGAGAATACTGCAAAAAGCGCGACGGCGGGCTGCGTTCCGTTTCGCGGCCATAACTCAGTGGCCGGGCGTTGATAACAGCTTAAAATGTTGTAGGATGTTGTTGAAAAAAACTGAGTTTCATTATGAGGGTAATTTATTCGCTGTACAACTACTAAATATCTAAGTATTACAATGAAGTGGTTTAATGTGGCCGGACGAAGCTGCCGCTCGAAAAAACCTTCTCATTCAGAAACGATGTGTGTAGGCTGTGTTGTACCGTCGGGAAAATAGGGGCTTGTAGTGCAACTGGAAACAGTTTAGGGTTTTGTCGTTGAGAGGTGATTCGAGATAGTGTTGCAATATATCGGTACATATCGGCCAAGAACCACACTGCAATATCAAAGAACGCACTTATTGCCTAGACCTATACTTAGAGCTGTCACAATAAATTACTTTGACATTGCAGTTGTCTTGCGTGTTCCATTATTTACCTACAGGTTACGCTGTCAAGCAATGTCTAAATTGAGCTTCAACAACTTGTGTGAGTGGTGCAAGTAGGAATACCGTATCTCTGCAATGGCTTCATTGCGTGGATATTATTATTGGTCCTCTTATCGAGCGTAATTATGCAGACCGTACCCGCGAACAAATAGCAATAAATACGAGGCTCCATATATCTGTCAGCGCTGGCCACGTTATTTACGACGCCGGCCGAATAAATCGCGCCCTGTGTAAACACCAGCACCCCCCACCTCTCTGATGTCCTCCTCGACACCCCCTTCTACCCTGGCGACGGCTGATCATAGCCAATAGGATGCTGGACGGACAGCTCACCTTACCAACCTATAATCGATAGCTCGAAGAAAGTACTAAATCTTTGGAAAGGCTCAGCATCAGCATCGACTCGAATGATGCCCGGTATCGCTTATTATTTAAACTAAGTAGCTGTGAGGACAAGTATTTTTACGACAACAAAATAAAGTCCTCCTCTGTGCACCTCTACTAAGCAACACTCTATGCAATATTATCAAAAACAGAATCAATTAAATACTTAGGCATAATGATCGATAAAAACTAATCTTTCAAACAACACTTTGCACATCTGGTCCGGAAATCTAGAAAACTCGTTCATATACATATTTAAAAACCTTAGGCATGTTACAAGTTGGAAACTGGTTAAATATGAGTACGAATGTCTTTGCCAATCAATCTTATCGTATCGTATCTTCACCTGTGGCGGCTCGTAAAACGAATGTCCTAAACCTTGAAAGAGCTCAACGACTTCTCCTAAAAGTTGCTCTCTTCAAACCACGTATATACGCTACAACAACCCTCTATGACGAAGCAGAGGTATTAACAATCAGCTTTATAGGGTTCCTTCTATCTGGCAGAATCTTGATGCTCCGAAATTTATTTGGCATAACACACTTGGCATATTCTTCTTTAATTCGTTTAAAGAAGATTATGCCAAGTGTGTTTTATTTGTGTGTTTTATGTGTTTATATTTTTCACACAAACACACGATTATAAAAAAAAACATTCCTCTATAGACGTTTCTATCGGCCTAACAGAAGGTTATTACTAGACGTTTCTATGAAGTCTGTGAAACAACTCCGGTAAAAACCTCTTTTGCCAATAATTTCTACCGTTTCAGATCGAGCAGACTGTATAATAAAATTAACAAGATTCTATTATAACTATATTTCAACGATCGTCGCACGCAAGTCGCAATCAGCGAAAAATAATGATTCGCCTAATGAGAGCTAAAGGATTTATGTTAATATTGAGCAGCTACTGGTGCGGCGCGCGCCGCACAGAGCCACGCCATGATTGGCGCGCACGGAATACCAAAAGGAATTATTATTCAAAAGGATTACAGAATTGGCTCTCGGCTGAATGAATGACAATTGTTTAGTTAGGTTCGATTCCCGCTCATCAGCGCTCAGTGGCGCGGTGGCGCCTCATTACGCGCTGTGTTATTCAAATGTATTCGGTTTAGCCGAGCCGGAGGCGCGCGGGAAGATGGGCGCGGTGGGGAGGGGTGGGGGGGGGGCTCTGCACCGCTACAATATATTTATTGGAGCAACTCATAGACGTACATAGCGTACTCTGGCTCCTGGCGACGTCCGTTATTTGTCATCATTACAGCGTGTAGCCTTACGCTTTATTGAATCTCTCAGTAGTAAATTAATGGGCTCAATCAAGGAGCTCTTTGCGATATTAGAGCTCAACTCGATGGATAATATCGGCCATTCATATCAATGAGGGTTATTTTGCTATGGTTATGTGGTCATTGACACAAACGTTCTCCGGCGGAGGTTATTTAGTCCGAGGTTGTTGAGTTAAGCAGCTCAAGCTCTTTATGATAGACCTTCATTTGATAGCGAGTGATAGACCGAAATCGTTCAAATATAATTTCCTTAAAGTAGTATCCGAGATTACGAAATAGTGTTAAGAAGTGGAGCTCACGTGACTACTCTTTAACACCAGCCACACTGTGCTCCTGCAGCCAACTGACTTGAATAATATTCCAGAACTCTAATAGGGTCAGCAGGTAGGGGAGGGAAGCAGGGTACGAAGTGATGTCTATCATTGATATCTTGATAATAATTAGAATCATAAAATAATAATTAATGAAACAATTCGTAATGATCTCACCGTCACTTCACAACTATCCGAACGCGATTTGCCACTTCCGCGCGTATCCAAACGCATTAAGTGTAAACTTAGTGTTTTTTGTCCTACTCCTGGCCAACGGCCTCCACTTTCCTTCTGCTTCTCCCGATATCGTGCTTCTTCTCACCAGTTCACAATGAAGCCATCCAAGGCATCCTGCCATCTTCTCCTCGGTCTGAAGCGACCCCGTCTATATAGCTGTGTTTAATAAATAATGTCTTTCTTTTCATATAATTTAAGTACTTAATAAAATTCTCATTTGTAAGTCAAAAATAAAGAAATCAAGTTATAAATCAACATGGCTATTAATCAAAGAATATAATTATTTTTATACCATATTCCCTGGCAGACGACCCTGAAAGTACATTTTCGTTTAGTGATGCGAAGTGACTACTCAGACTGATCAATGTTTTGGCCACAGAAAAGAAAAAACAGTAGAAACAGCATAGCGCTTTAATAGTATCGGAACCAGCGTACCCCAAACTAACACATAAACAGGTTAATTGTATTTCGTAACACTAAGAAAAGCGTGGTGTGATTGGTAATTTAATATTAAATGAAAGTAAGTAATATATCAGTCTTCGTTTATTTGAAAATAAACCATAATTACATGCTTATAGAGTGGTTTATTATCTACTCTGTTTACGTATTAGCTCTTAGAGAATAGTTTCACGAGCAAGTTCTGCGACTCGCCGCTAGATGTCACTACACTAAATGCATTTAATAAACCTTTATTAATAATAATAATAATAATAATTTATTTTTATTTCGGACACAAAAAGATCCATAGAGTGTTAGTAACATAATATTAAATAACTTATTATCTAGTGTTAGTACCAATTACCCTCTGCACAAGAAAAATTACAATTGGAGAGCTGTAGCTCTCCGCTACAGTTCTCAGGATGCTGTTGCGACTATCTCTCACTCTCCTGAGTAGCGAGGCACTTTTTTTACGGACCATCGCGTGAAACCCGTCGTTCGAGCTTGCGCGAACATCCCCGACGCACTGCAGAAGCGAGGTAGTCTCAACAACATCCTGAAGGCATTATTATACTGGACGCGTAGGGCATCTAGCGACCTTTTGGTGTAATTGATCCATAGATTACCCGTGTACAGACTCTGACAGTAAGCCTTGAAAAGGGTGATTTTAACTAGGTCCGTACACCGAGCAAATCTACGGATCAACATATTGCACCGGACGGCAAGTGCCCTGCGCTCCCTTTCTATATCTACATCGTCTTTAAGGTCGTCGGACAGAAAATGACCCAAGTATTTAAAAGAAGATACTTTACGAATTACTGACCCATTTATAAGCAGCTCGGGTCCCTCTTCCCGGCATTTGCCGCCGACCTTAAATACCATGTACTCACATTTTTTAACATTATAAGTTAAACCATGCGCGGCAGCGTAGGCTTCACAAGTCTTAAGTAATTTCCCTACCGCCCCCGCAGACGGACCCAACAGCACCATATCGTCCGCATAGCTGATGTTGTTAATGCTAACACCACCAACACTGCATCCGACACGCATGCTGCTGAGTCCCTCTATGAGGTCATCTACGTAGAGGTTAAAAAGCCTGGGGGACGTCAGACCTCCTTGTCTCACCCCACACTGCAACCTATAAGGCTCAGAGAGCGTACCATCCCATCTCACGTGATTGGTCTGATTGCCATACCAGTACTGGAATAGCCCACATATTTCCGCGGGTATACCCCTGCTTGCCATTTTCCCCCAGAGCACATCATACGAGACAAGATCGAAGGCTCTGGAGAGATCAAGGAAGCAGGCGTACACCGGCGTCCCGCGATCTACATAGTATTGAACTGTGTGCTTGAGACTCAAAATAGCGCTTTCAGTTGAAAGTCCGGGACGAAACCCGAACTGAGCATCATGAAGATGTATATAGTCATTAAGGCAAGTATCAAGCACACCGTCCAACACCTTTGCTATTATAGTCGCAAGAGAAATGGGACGATAGTTACCCTGATCAGAAATATCTCCAGTCCTATTTTTCACAATGGGAGTCACGATGGTCTTCATTAGATCAGCAGGTAAGTACGCGTGACTAATACACATTGTGAAAAACATAGACAGGACTCGCGGCAGATGTACACCCGCGTGCTTCAAGTGCTCAATACTGAGCCCATCATGACCTGGAGATTTGCCTCGGCTCATACCATTTATGATTCCACTCACTTGCTTACTTGAGAATCGCATTAGAGGTTTAACTCCACGACTGTTGGGCTCAGTATCTACTTTCACGGTTGAGGGACCGAGAGGGGACTGAACTCGAAAGTGCTCTTTGAACATATTAGAGATCCCACTAGGTTAATTTATACCACCCACACTCGTAGGGAGTCCCGGTTTCCCGTCCAACTTACTAGTGGATTTCCAGAAATCGCTGAATTTTTTACTAGCGCGTTGTTCGGCCAATCTATCCATAATAATCTGCTCAGCATGGTTTTGACAGTATTTCAGTCGGCTTTTAAAACATTTTCGCTTCTCATGCATATTATCATAGATAGGTCCCGAAGAGGGGCGTTTGTTATTTATCCAGGCCTGAAAACTATTCCTGGCCTCGCGATGAGCATCCCTTACATGCTCATTCCATCCACACACACGCTTGCCCCGTCTCGGCCCCCCGTTGTGTGTTACTTTAGACTGCCTTGCCGCCGCACAAAGTATTTCTACAATCCGCCTATACAAATTGTCCAGCACAGACTTATGTGCAGCCAAACTACACGGTCCACTACCGCAACTCTGAAAAACATGGGGAAATCAACATCTCGCAACTTACTATTACAAATATTATGGTAGTTTAGCGTTTCAGACTTAGTTCTTTCACCCCACACCACAGAATCACGGCAGATGGTCCGCGGCATCATTTTAGGCCGCATCACTTCCAAATCACATTCCATGCAAATTGGAAGATGATCCGACACGTAAATATCCTCGGATACGTCAACACCGACACTTATTACTTTTACAATAAGATATATATTTCCGTAACGAGCTCATTACTATTTTTGTGCTATTCGTCCTTTTCTAGGGTTGTACCACTGTCGTTGCCTTTTTATCGACATTTCGTTTTATTTTCAAATATAATACAAGAGTCGATAAATATTTTTAAATTTCAAAATGAATGAAGTACTTACATATATGTAGGATCAGGAGTGCCGAGAGGTATATCGTCAGGATTTGGAGTTCCCATTTTATTGGGATAAACAAGACTGTATTAGGCAATTACAGTGTTATATTTACAGTAAGTACACACAATACACAATATAAAATAGCACACAATATAAAAATGGCAATAATAACAATAAAAACAAAAGATAACAATAGGCGAACAGACCTTAGAAGGTCACAGTTCGTACAGTGGCCAAGCCACCCAATTACAGAGTGTATCTCGCTATAAGCAAGTTTACAACTACTGTAAATATACAGCAGCGCTGTACCAGGTAAACCGACAGTTTTGTCGGGAGCAAGGGAGCTCTGTAATGAGTCGAATCCGAAGACCGACTGACGAGCTTACTGAGTGCACGCTCTTTTATAGGACTATGCCCCCACTTTGCAATCCCTCCACAACTCTGTCCGTTGGCGCGCGGAAGTGCGTCACGTGTTTACTTGATACATAAAAATGTGCTAAATCTAGTCAGAATTACATTACAAAGTAATCAAATAATACAACAATAATTATCGTAAATAAAGAATAGTGAATTCACAAAGAATATCAATTAAAAAAATAAAACAACATGTCATCAATTTGTTTCGAACAAAACTACCGGTCACACTTATCGAAATAAGTTGCCAAAAATCAATTGGTGTGTACACCAAGTACTTAATAAATTATGATTCGATTTACTAGATAGTAATTGATACTAAAATCACTTGAATTATTAACAAAAAAATCGACTCTTAACAAAATTTGTTGAATACCCACAATTGTAATTGACAACCAACTCCGACATATATATGTTTGAAATCAAGTGTTATAAATTTATAATAATGCAGATTTATAGAAAGAATAATTAAGAATGTATTGTTGTATACAACTGATTGATTTCGAAAATGATACTATTTGATGGAAAGGTAACAGATTAAACTACACGATTTGTTACTACGGGTACCTAGTACCCACGTTCTATTGACATGAAACTGCGATTTCGCCGGCAGCTACACTCGTTTTAGGTATGTTTTAGCTCGACGAACTCCTTAGCGAACTTTGATGAAATAAAAAAAACAGGGTTAATTTGCCGATACACCATAAAACATTGAAGTTTAAAATATCGATAACTCATTATCGATAACGTCAATCTCTAATTGAGTAGCGGACTGTGACATGTGCGCGTGCGTAGTTGGGAGTTAAAAGAAAGTAGACCCTATGGTGTAAACAATAAAGTCTAATTTTACCTGTCTTGTCTAATAAAATAATGTTTTTCAAATTTTAATCGAAATAAAGCAAATTGAGACTTACCGATGGTATGATATACCACCATTTGATACATTTTTGGTTCTGCTATCGTTTTTACATTCTAGAACAGCACAATAAGGCATTTTAGTATGTTTTTTAAAGTTAAGTTAAGTTTTGTAGGAGTTATTGTCACTGTGACGCTTCTATCTAGACTGATGCGCGTGGCGTGTGCGTGGGGGAAACACTTTGCGGAACAGCGCAAAGCTCGGGGTACGCGCGCCCCGCCCACATACGACTTCTACTGTTTTTTCTGTTCTGTGGTTTTGGCAGACGGATGGTAACACCATCGAGATTCATTGATTCGACGTCAGCTGCACAACAGTAGTTTAGTAGCTAATAGTGGTTGATAATATGTTATTAGAACTTGGTTTATGAACTGTATTGAACAGAATGTGGGTTTTGTGTAAAGTTTTAGAGCTGTCGCTACTTCTAAAATAGTTTAGCACGGAATGCAGAGCTGTGTTTATAATAAGTCTGAGAAGTGCCGTCTTCTACAGAAGGAATCATGGCAGACGCGCACAAAGTGGCAGGCGTGCCACAAACTCCTGGCAGTGGACACTGTGGACAGTCGCTAGTTCACTGAATACCAAACCAGAATCGAAACTAGTTTACCTATAATAAATTCCGGCCAGTTGGCTGGCGGCTGGGCAAGTTGCTTGGTAGCGAGTTCGTTACGCCGGTAACGAAGTGTTTGCAGCCCACGGGGGCAGGTAATCTAATCTCGAGCCTCCCTCCGTCAGCGCCCCGACCCGCACCCCGCCCCCGCACCCTCCTCCCGCTGCTCGCTGAAACTGTAGCGTTTTTCGCAATGTTTCCGATATCACAGACGGCGGCGACGTGACGCGAATAAGTTTGGATGATCGATACGCGAGATGGAATTACGTGGAACACTTTGCTTTGAATGCTGCAAATTCAATTTGGACATTGGAGTTTGTGGTGAGATTGATACAGCACGAAATGGAGTACCTACATTTAGCAAAATCTAGATGGATTTTACTACATTACTCGTCAATTTCATATACTTACCTATTCTTTCACCATCTTTAAAATCCATTTGTATCAATCAGCTGCAATGACTTCACTTGGAAAGTTTTTTAAATCAGTTGATATTCTGATGATGCCAAAATTGGATATTATTTCACCGTGTAGCCTTAAATAACCAGAACAAGAGACATTGTCACATTGCTGTATTCAATTAACAAAATGGCCTGTCCTGACACTATCAGCAACGAATCATATTGAACTTTATATATCTTTTATAGCTAGATTTAGGAACAAGCCCTTCAAGCAAGTCAGACACACTTCGTTACTGGAGTGATGGTTCAGGGATGACGCACAGCACGCAGAGGTTTGTATGATAAACGCAAAGAGATCTCAGATCCTTCGTAGGGAAATATCATAGAAAAGCTAAAATCCCGCGTCTCGTTGCATATTAGATATTTTTATGGCAATATGACATAACGGCCTAGTTTGAGATGTTTACACAACCATTTGGTTCTTGCAAGTACGGTCGAACGAGGTATTTTGTTTACTGTTTACTATGTAATTAGTGGGTTAAACTGTAAACCAAATAGCTTGTTTGACCGTACATTTCGATGTTTTTCGCTTAGTCCAAGTGTATCGCGAGTGTATTTAGATGTCTTTGTGTGGTAGTTATTAGTGGTCAATGAAGTGTGTAGGGTTGCCGCGTGTGGTCTCACGCGAGCCAGTGGCGTGGGGCAGGCAGGCATATTATGTGACGTAACGCGCGCATTGCGAGGCGCGTGCCGCTAATGTGTGTGCGACGGTTTGGTGACGCGGAAACGTAACTATTTGGTCACTCTTTGATGAGGCAGCCCCAGGGGACAATGATTATTGATGCTTTATTAGCGGTAGGATTAAGAGGATAATCGTTTTTGATACTGAGTGATTAGAGATATGTATTTCTTATAAATTGCCAAACAGGTAAAATTCCCACCAATTCCCACGGGGAATTTAGGGAAGGGACGGGGTTAGGCATTTTGGGGAGGGGGAGGGGGATTTTTATTTCCACCTAAAAAACAACGAATAACCTGAATACATATATAAGGTTATAATAGTTTATGACATGCAATGAACGTCTTAATCATAAGTAAGTATTTTCAACACGGTTTAGAACAACCATTGTTTTCCAAGAATTTCGCGATGTAGGTTCATAGCCGTCAAATGTGAATGCAATATTCAAGGAACCGTGTTATTTTTATTTAAAGTGGTCTGCCTCTAATTTCACTGCGTTACAAATTAAAAAAAAATTTGAGTACCCGCTTTGAAATGTCATGTTTTCTTATTTATACCTATCGCTTATTAAACATACATACAAATTTTCTTTTCATCACGTCTCATTTTTCTTCTGTAAGAATGTGCCAATTTATATTAAAAATTAAAAGGCAAAAACATATTTTAAAGAAATCTAATAAAATCAACCAGAATTTTTTACATTCATCAAGTTTAATTTTATCATTTAGGTAAAAAAAACTCAAAAAAGCCGTTTTATAAAATTTTAATACAAAATATCATGAAAATTTAACTTTTTCTTTTGTGCTCTGAATGATCTTCTCGTTTTAAATGCCAACAGTAATCACCTAGCATGGTTGTGTCCCAACGACCTTGAAATCGTTCCTCAAGCTTCTTTACATCCTGGTGGAACCTCTCACCCTGCTCATCACTGACCGCACCAAGATTAGATGGAAAGAAAGAAAAATGAGAATGAAGAAAGTGAATTTTTAATGACATTCTGCAACCCAACTTTTCGTATGCCTTTAACATGTCGTTAACCAGCTGTTCCGCATTTTCGGCTCTGTGGTTCCCTAAAAACCCTTTTATAACTGCTTTAAGTGATAACCAGGCGTCAAGTTCCTTATTAGTAAGCTTTTTGTCGAAATTTGGGTCTTTCATCAATGTGCGTATTTGCGGTCCCACAAATATCCCTTCCTTGAGTTTTGCATCACTTAATTTTGAAAATACTGTCTTTAAATATAAAAATCCATCTCCCTCTTTATTCATAGCCTTCACAAAATTTTTCATCAAACCAAGTTTTATGTGGAGGGGAGGTAAAATTACATTTTTAGGATCTATCAATGGTATATGTTTCACATTAGATTTTCCGCAAACAAACTCTGACCTTTCTGGCCATACTTTTGTAGTATAGTGCTTTTCTGTGGCTCTGCTGTCGCGGCGGTAACAGGGTAGTTATAATTTTTTTTTACATCATATTTTAATAAAGGAGATAAAAACAAACAACTTTTCCAAAGTAAAGGTATTCCTACGATATAATTGACTGTACCTCGAAAACTAGACGTGATGGATACCACATATGTTTGGAACATTTCATCTGTGACTCATTACCTATTCATTCCAGCTATCAGTTAAGAGGGTACCAAAATCGTGTAACGCAGTGTTTTTAGGAAAAACAGTGTCAAGTGATTGATAGAAGTCCCTGGAGGAGCGATCGCTCCTGAGGGATATCATATTAGAAACAATAACACGGTGATTGTCGCAAACTGCTAGCAACACACTAACAAGTCCTGCGGGACTATCACACTCACACCCCAGGTTTGAAGGGTGCCACGCCAAAATATACCCTATTGCTAAAGTGATAAAGAATACGGCTTTCATTTTAAGAACAATTAAAAGACGGCTGCTGGGCGCTAAAATGTTTCACAAGGTTGATTAGTTGTTTTTTTTTTAATATAAAGGCAGCCTAGTGACAACAAGTCTTACCATATCATTTTATCTAGTACTCATTGAGTTGTGGAGGTCAGATAAGCAGTAGCTCCATGTAAAATATTTAGCTGTATTTGGTTAGACTGGAAGCCGACCCCAGCTTAGTTGGAAGAGGCTATAATAGGCAGATAATTCATATATTTTAAATATTATCTAGAAAGATGCTGTTGCGTTTATTCAGACTTAATAAACTCACCAATTTTAACTCAGTACTTTACTACGGCTGAAAAATGAAACATTTCGTTGTAGCTGGTACATTTGATCAAATCCAAACATCATTGGTGAGGTGAGGTCTCTTTCACTACCTACACATTTTAGCGCTCCTCAATCGGTCTCTGAGTGAAATCCAGTTACAGATAAAAAAATAGGGGTTGCCTTGTTTTGGGGCGCCAGCAGGGGATGATGCGAGGAGCGGGAGGGGGTGTCGTTGTAATCGCATTGCTCCGGTCGGCTGCGCGCGCGCCTGCCGTGTAATCTCATTGTCCTAATAGTCTTAAGGCGCACAAAGGGCTGATCAAACGGTGCAATTTGATGCGCCAAATGTCGCCGTCGGAAGGAATCCGATTCTAAACTTGGGCCTTGCTTTAGTAGTATTCTAGATTTGTAAAAAATCAAGACAAGACCGAGTCCTACCTATATGTATTTTCCACCTGTATCCTTTGACTTTAATTTATCTTACCATTCTTCAAAATATGAACTATTTCTCTTTCTAAATTATAAACATGAAGCAGTGCTTAAGGGGTACTGCCGACTTGTCACTGATAAACCTTCCATCAGTTTGGGAATACAAAATCTCACAGATCATGTCCTTTTCTTCAACCTCAGCAAGAAAAAAACCGAATAGCCAAAAGTGTAATAAAATAAAATGGGGCGATATGCAGCTGACTGCAGACCCCCGCTGTGGCGCTAAACGTCGTTAACGTCGGGTCCGGCTCGACGTACGATAGCAACACAAGCTCGGTTTTGTCTATAAGTGCGAGTTTTAAGTGGCAATCAATCGAGCACACTTGCTAATTCCTTTTGACCTTTTTTTTTTTGTAATATAATTTTTCAATACTTGGAAGTAATTTACTTATATTTTCTATAATATTTACATTATTTACATACTAACTCTATAATAGAAATAAAAATATTTTACAATAACTTCCTAAAGAACTACTATAATTAGCTGTTTACCGACTGTAGTGAACAATATAACAGGAGTACACACTAGACATATACGTAGGGGAGACCTGTACAAAACCGTATACCGGGGTAAAACAGTACAGCATGTCTATTCTTGTCAATAATTTAAAGATCCCGCGCGCAAACTGCTCAGCGGCGTCGACCAATGGGAGCTATTTGTCAACAAACATTTGTCGCTGTATTCACGCGCGTTATCAAAATATTCGATTTTATTGTTTTTCGACATATTTGATCTTATTTTTGTGAAAATTCAATCAATAATAGTGAAATTTACGTGTATAACAGGTAAGTGTCCAATCAACTATGTTAAAGTGCGTGTATACTCGTAATTAACACATATTTGAGTAGGCAAAATTGGTTTGCTTAAGTAGTAGTGAGTGATATATTCATACACACACAGACGTGGGTCAAAACCGTACGGGGTAAAACCGGCCACTATACGATTTGACCCGCATGAATGAATATAAACTTACATTTTTTGTTTTTTTTTAGGACCAGATATAATGCCGCGTAATTATAAAAGCACTACTTCTAGACAAGAATGGGATCCGGATAACATGAAAAAAGCCGTTCGAGCCGTATTTGATGGCACCATGGGTTACTTTAAAGTACTGCCTCGAAGAATACGGTTCAATCCGCTTGGATGAAGGTTGGGTGCGCTGTGGGGAGTGTGAAGGTTGGGCTCATGAAGGCTGTACAGGTTATGACTCAGAGGATTTAGATGATTACTCAATATACGGATGAGTGAGATGAGAATATAATATACGGTTTTGCCCATGTGTCGGGGCAAAATCGTAATTAGAAGAAGTTTAATAATCTTTGTTTTTTATTGTTTAATATTTTGATTTTTCCAAATATGTGCAAGTGATTATGTTCTTTAGGAAACTGACTAATTATAATTGTTGAGTAGATAAATTAGTGTTTTGAAATAAAAGACCTACAACCCTAAATGCTTAGCTATACGATTTTGACCCGGTCTCCCCTACCTATAGAAGTCACTTTCAAAGTTTTTCTTATTTTTAAAACAAGTTTCAACAGGATGGATATAAGCTTGTGGGTAGCTGAAGAGAATCCAATCCAATGCAAAAGCAGGAAAGCACAGTAGCACAGTAGCACGTTAGCACAGTAGCACAGTAGCCGTCCTGACCGTCACGCCTGTCCCGCTCCCCGGAGAGAAGCGAGCCCCGATACATTCACCAAAGCCCAAATATTGACGAATACAGTTATAATTAAATCCATCTTTGTTTTGGTGTTCACGTCACACAAAATGTTCGAACGGGGGAGTAATCTGGAATGCAAACTATCGCACTGTGTGCTGTGTGTGTGTGTACGTGTTACACTTGTTGCCAAACACTGCAACCGACCCTTTCTTTTGAATTAAACAATTAATTAAAAAGCAAAGGATTTGTTTATTTGCTTGAGAACGAGTGAACGTATGCGCATATTCCCGGTGTAATTTTGGACTGAGTATTTCAAAATCCACTTTTCTGGAACGACACAGTTTTCTAAAAATATATAAAAAATAATAATGTTGTATTAGTTATATACAGTTCAATTGGTGCACAAAATGCCTATATGTTTATTTTATTTATTCTAATCAAGTTACATTAGTCACACTTAAAACTAGGTTGCATGCTTGAGGACGCTTTAGGTACACTTCTGCCTACCGTGCCAGATTATACTAACCCAAACCAATTACAACAATTTTCCTCTGAACCGTAAGAACAACAAGCAGATTCAAATCGCAACGTATTGTTTGCATCCACCTGCGAGCTCAGTTGCAATATTAAAAGTTATTGTCGTCATTGTGTTTGTTTGTCATCATCTATAGCATAGCTTGTAGATAAGCATCTGATACTCCCAACCGTATACTCGTTGTACTATTAAAAGCGTCCTACTGTCTTCGCAGTAAGGGGTTTTTTGGTTGGTTGAGTTGCACTTAGGAGCAGGTGGTAGCAATATATTGGAGATAATAGCATATGATCTCGTAATTATGATGGTTTACAATGGAAACGGATAAGATTGATACGAAGTTTCTGGTTATTTTCTATCTGATGTATTTTGTTGTACTATTCTAACTAGAAACCCCCGCACCCCCTTATTAGAATTTTTTGAAATATGAATGACTTCAGAAGTAAAATAAACACTTTCCAGCACAAAAGTTTCCTGAGAAACCCTCACTGCTTGACTCTTATGTCCAGCAGAAACTCAAGCGACAGCTAAGCCAACGAGAGAGTCCTGCCAAAATAATTGACCAATTCATACAATATCATTATCACTCGCTAAGTACTATCTTTTATTTATGTCGATAGATAGGAAATCACTGAAAATAAGGCGCCATAGTTTCAAACATTAGAAAAGTTCTCTCTTACATAAAGAGAGAACTAGAGTTCATTACATAAAGCTCCAATCATATTGGCATTCAGTGACTCTCATCGCAGTAATATCCGATTTGGATCCTTCCGTTGACGCGAAAAAAACGCAAGTGTCAAATTAAAAGTGCGCCGTTCGCCGGACGCAGCCCCCGGATATCGCTCTGAAAGCCGGATAATTGCCGGGCCGGCCCCGGGTGGAATACGGAATTGTAACAAGTTCATAGAATATTTTACGGAGATAATTCCTGCTTAGTATTCTGTGCACTCTGCGTGTCTGTACAATGAATAGCGTTCACTGGCTCTGCTAAATAATCCATCTTGCATAGAACTATACTGTTTGTTACCTCTTCACGCCTGAACGGATAGACCATGACCAGCTTAGTTTTAATCCTTGAAGTAAATTCCCGTGAATTATCCGCATAATTTCCGACCTACAAACGGCCGAATCCACAGCCAAAAGCTGGTCATTCTAGTTATTTTAAAACATCTAACAAATGAGATCTAAGGATAACTACCTCAGATACTATTTAATGGCCGAGTTCAGAGACTAGCAATTCATTACAACTTCAGTTTATGTCCACCTCTACTCGTAGAGCACACACATGGTACATTACATGATTTAATCCACTATAAGCTGGATGCTCTCTAGAGTTCCGGATTAATTAGTGAGTTTTCGGTTGGCCGAGCTCTGTTGTTAAGTAGAGTACCTACTCAATACCTTCACATATTGGTCTGAAACACAATTTTACATAAACTTAGATCAAGCAGGTCGCTACCAACCATTTGAATGCAATATTATTTTAGTTATAGTTTACTTAAAAGCACTAATTATATCCTTGTATAAGAAATAACACTACTGCGCCTAAATGTATACTTTTGTAATACTTTTTCAAATAAATTATTCTTATTTATTATATTCTAATATTAAATTCTAAGCACTTTTTTCATAAAAAGTCCAAGTTTAAGATGATTCTCAAGTTCTCAAACACAAGGTACTATCGAGGACACTCCCGCCTGACCACCACTAAGCTAATTTTTGCTTGCACTCGCAACATAGAAACGTTCTCTAGCCCCGCCTCGTTGACTTTGTAAAGAAATAATGAATGAAAAGATACCGAATCGGCCGAGCGCACTGACGACGCACGCCAAACGAAACTTATTGTTATTTTGCGCGCCAAAGTTGACGCTTTCCTAATAGGCCCAAACTTTAAGTTGGCTCGGCGCCTCCGCATGATTTAAGCGAAAAAATTTTAAACTGGTCAGGCGGAAAAGACCTCGATAGTACTTACCTACTTGGTCATAGCGACGGACGCAGGGCCCGCGTAGTGCGCAGTACCTACATAAGTATGCATTCGTCGGAAATACAATATTTGTAAAAATGTATGCAAAATGTTTGGGTTTGAAATATTTATAAGGTTATTTTGCCTGGTCAATAAATTATCTTTGAGATACGGAAATAATTCTTTATTGACCGTTTTGAAATATGACAAAGTACAATTATTATCTCTGTGCTAAACTGCTAAACAGTGTAATCATTGTGTACTTTTATGTTTAATTGTTAACAATATGTGTACTGGTACAACTGTCCAAATAATTTATTATTCCTAGGCTGGTTATAAGTCTACGAATGAAAACATTTTTAAAAGATATAAAAACAGTGACTGGTAATTGCCGCCTGCATCACACTAACATAAGATCACGCCTGTCATACCCAAACAGTCAGACAGACGTGTATACGTAATAGCACACTCACATTGCGAGCCTATTGCCATCAATCGGACACAAATCCAGACTCCGCGGCTGCAAATGCGAAATTATTGATGGAAAACCCAATAACAATTTGCCCAACTTGGGAATCCAACCTAGGACCTCTTGCTCAGCAATCGCCCTTGCGACTACAACTCTACGTATACAATCACCCTTGCGACTACAACTCTACGTATACAATCGCCCTTGCGACTACAACTCTACGTATACAATCACCCTTGCGACTACAACTCTACGTATACAATCGCCCTTGCGACTACAACTCTTCGTATACAATCGCCCTTGCGACTACAACTCTACGTATACAATCGCCCTTGCGACTACAACTCTACGTATACAATCACCCTTGCGACTACAACTCTACGTATACAATCGCCCTTGCGACTACAACTCTTCGTATACAATCGCCCTTGCGACTACAACTCTACGTATACAATCGCCCTTGCGACTACAACTCTTCGTATACAATCGCCCTTGCGACTACAACTCTACGTATACAATCGCCCTTGCGACTACAACTCTACGTATACGTATACAAGACCAATGAGCCAGTTAACATACTAATGCTGGAGTCTGGACAAATAGTCTCCTTCAAAATATATTTTCTGATTCGCCAATTTGTGACTTATAGGAAAGAGTTTTATGTAATTAGTTTACAAAGTCCAATATGATTGGCTGTTTATGAGTTGACAACCACTTTAAACTGTTCGTCGTTTGTGGATGATACAACAGTTCAGTTCAGTAATTGTCGCATTAAATGTGTCGTTAGGGGTCGAGGCTTGCATCCGGAGGACACTCGGCACACTCGCATGCACTCGTCACCGATAATCGTTTAATGATGGACTGACTCGCGAAACAAGTAAGGGTGTCTGTAGCAGAAGTACCAAGTATGCACAATCCTTCAGATATTTTTTTCGTACGTACTTTTACTCGTATAATTTGAAGTCAATGCAATGCGTATAAGAGAAAGTCACTTAAAAATTTTTAGTTGTCTAGTTACGTATCTTCAGAGACCCCTTGCTTCTAACCCGCAGTGTGTCTCTTCAGTTGCACGCCACTTAACTTAATAAATCAGTCATTTCCAGCTGTTGCCCTGCCTGAGAATGTCGTCACTGTCTTTATTCTTGGGGCTGGGCATGGGCATCACAAGAAAATCAAATCAAAGGCCAACACGTCGACGACCTTATGCGTATGGTAGATAATGGTCGTGGCATAGGGGTAGATATAACATTGCTCCTGCTATTGATAGCAGGCATTGCGAAGAAACTGTTTGAGCTTTTCTATGTTTCAGTTGCACTAGTCCTTCTGCACATGCGCCGAGGGTCCCGCACCGCACAAGAGCGCTGATTGCGCCGCCCGCGCCGCTAATCCCCCACATTATCAACTTAACACACACTCCACGAGTCGCCGACAGAGACTATTGAACTATATATGAATTTGGAGCAATCATTACGATTCCCCATTGTCTCAGCGAGGGGCATGTGGCTAAACAATAATAGCCACACGAGTCATTCAAGGTAATGCAATGCAGTAATTTCAAGATCTATGGCATTTTATAAGGGTCCAAAAGTCTGATAACCATTCCTACCAAGCAAGGGGTATCGTGTTACCCAGTTAATGGTTTTCAGAAGTGCATTCAGTCAGACTGGAGGCCAAGCCCAACATAGTTGAGAAAATGAAAAGCAGATGATTATCTCAGCCTTTTGAAAGAATATAGAGCTCCTCTCTCGTGCCTAATAAATAACGAAAATCAAATAACACACATGACTGCAGGTATTCAAGATTTGGGACATGAAAAAAAAGCATTAATTAGAGTGGTAAATAATAGAAAAGTGGCATAGTGGTAAATCATTTTCTAAATTGGGCCAGGTTTTAATTGGATTTGAATTTTTAATAACAGGCGTTAATTTGATCTGACTTAATTGAAGGTAGTGAATACGGAGTAAATCTAGATAGCTGTCGGGTGTGAATTCTCTATCAACTGACATTGATTGTGTGTTATATAGGAGGATTATGTATAGGAGGGGCGGGAGGGGAGAGCTGCTTACATCATTCATTTCAAATAACTTTAATCTTCTATAGATTAAAGTTATTTGAAATTAATGATGTAAGCAATGGTGGTTTTAGTTAATGGTGAGTTGTTTTAATGCCTATATTTATACCGGATGACTTTTTTATCACTTTCCAAAAAAATGGGTATAATTAGGTGAACGGAGTAGAAACTTATGGCATACCTAGTTTTTTTTTTCATAGCTTAGATAAAAATTGATCCATCATCAAAAAACGCTACAAATTTTAAGTAAACTTTAAATATTAGAATGAAGAAAGAGAAATTATGAAAAAAGAAATGAAAATTATAAATCTCGTGTCACGGTGTTTGTGGTCGCACTCCTCCGAAACGGCTCGACCGATTTTTATGTTTTTTTTTTTAATGCATATTTGGTAGGTATGAGAATAGGTCAAAAAGTATATTTAGTATAACATTTTGTTATTCATATTGGGTTCAAACGATTGGCAGGTTTGTTTATCGTGTTTTAAAATATTCTTCGCTTTAGACCAGCGGTCGGCAACCTTTTGGCAGGCAAGGCCCACAAGGTGGCAAAATAAACTAAAGGCGGGCCGCATTTGTGATTGTGATATTAACCCTAGAAGCCCAATATACCTACGTATACGATCATATCCCATACAAAACGGAAAAGCGCATTCTTAAGTTTGCACTCTCTGGTGGGTGTGGCCAAAAAGCACGCTCTCACCTGAAATCGTGCCCGACAGAGTGAGTTCAGTGAGATGCACGATAATTCTTAGTAAAAGACGCTTGTAAAATAATACGAAAAGGCCTTTGGAAAATCGAGTTTTATGAAAAAAACACAGCCTAAATCAATTACAAATAAAATTTATTAAATTCTTCGATAATATTGTGCTTTTTCGGTACCAACATTGTTTTGGAAATTTGAAACTTCTTTTAGTACTAATTTACGCCCAAATTTGCGTTAAAATTGGCAATAAAAACGAATCTTTGGTAGTTCGTAACTTTTTGATGGCTTTTTAGTTTACTATTCTGTTTCTACACAGACAAAATTAATAATGAGACAAAACGATATCATGTTTAACTTTAGATGTAAGCACAATGTCAAACAGTGGAGTAATTCCCTTGCGAAAATTCTATGGAAAAAATGTCGACTAGTGTCGGATCCAATTCCACACTATACGGTCGATTGCGGTTCGTTCATGAATTTAACATTGACGGGCCGCAAGTAAGACGTCCGCGTGTTGCCAGCCGCTGCTTTAGACAGTTCAATATATTTGTTGCCATTTTGGCAAATGTGTCAATATCTTTTGTAATGTTCCCTAAATCACCGACATAGACTTAGAGCAGCGGTTCTCAATCTTTTTTAGCAACGGAAGCCTTTTGGAAACCTAAACATTTGACGGAGCCGTAAAATACGTTTGTTGCCTAAATTAATAGAAAAAACAAGAAATTGAATTGACAATAGATTTACTACAACTTATTCAAAGCTAGTTGGCTAGATTTCGCTGTTTTGCAATTTACTTGGTGAAAAAAATATTATGATTTTAGTGACTATGTCGTACCCAATGATATTCTAATAAACAGATATGTTATACACCTACAAAACCACAGAAAAAAGTGTTCCGCGGGGCAGAGCCAGCTCACATACACGCAGTGACGCAGAATAATGGAAAAACCGGCCAAGTGCGAGTCGGACTCGCGCACGAAGGGTTCCGTACCAATTATTATAAAAAATCACGTTTGTTGTATGGGAGCCCCCCTTAAATATTAATTTTATTATGTTTTTAGTATTTGTTGTTATAGCGGCAACAGAAATACATCATCTGTGAAAATTTCAACTGTCTAGCTGTCACGGTTCATGAGATACAGCCTGGTGACAGACAGACGGACAGACGGACAGACGGACAGACGGACCGACGGACAGACGGACAGACGGACAGACGGACAGACAGCGAAGTCTTAGTAATAGGGTTTCGTTTTTACCCTTTGGATACGGAACCCTAAAAACGACCCAATAGGGAAGATGCATAAATTTTCTTTTGTTTATTTCCATACGGAATGTTAAAGTACTATAAAAATAATATGACAAAAAACGGAAACAAGACATAAATCGGCCAAATAACACAAAAGTTATAACCATTGAAACTTTTGTTTCTATCTCTTTCTAGATAAACGGAATTTAGTATGGATTTTGTACGTCGATGCACAGAATGACGTCATTCGTGTTATCGGAACTCTCTGTCTAATCAGCAGTTTCAAATGCTTATAACTTAGTATTTTTAATAGATATTTAAAAAATAATTTCACTTGGCTATTTCTGATGTTAATACGCTTTGTTTAGAGTGATAAAATAAATCATGCATCTACCCTATTGACCCGTTTTCGAGTTTCACGATTGCGCGCTCACAACAGAATATCATTGTTCGTACCTACCTATAGTAACTTAACTTTCCCTGTAACCTTATTTTTCTTTTGTTATTTTTTATTTTGAAATGAACTATAAGGTTCAACGAAATGAAATAAGAAAAGTAGACACAGCTTGGCATCCATCATAGTGTGAAAATATGAATTTATAATTTTCTTTCCAATAATTATCTGATTTCAACGTCTAAACGTGTTTTATTTGTTACACTCAACAACATACTCAATTTATATAAAATCACTACGTCACACAGCCACACCCGAATGCTACTTTATAAATAAAACAATCGTTGTAATGTAAAAGAATACCTTGTTTTGGTATTATAGCCCTTGCGTGTTGGTCTTCAGTCAAGTGTCAATCAATCGACGTCTGGAAAAGTTGTCAAATTTTGTTGTTCAAGTAAGTACCCTATAATGTGTGTTTGCGATACATTTATTTATTTGACGGACACTGCATAGTTTCCTTTTCTTTGATTTTTTCATCTTTACTTTGATTAAAAATAGTAGATGCAATATAAATAATGAACGTGTAGATATAAATAATGCGAGGAAATTAAACTCTCGCGTTATACTTAGAGTTCCATTTTTTATTTCATATAATCCGCTTTCTCTTTGCAAGGCAATTCGAAATTTAAATAAAACCTTTGATAAGCTACCTCCTTGGTTGAAACCAAAGACCTTATACTTAAAACTAGACAGTGTACCAAACATTTTTGTTTAGCTAAAATGAGATCTATTGCCTTACTCATAGGACAGCAATTTTCTTAAAAGCGGTAGTTAGCTAAAAGCGGTCCGGGCGAGAGGGCTCCCGCTGGTAGTGTGTCCTTGTCTGACATCTTGCCAGCTCAACTAACCATAGGGTTTGGTAGAAGTGGTAGAAAATTAAATATTATTATTTTTTATGTTTTACCAAAACGAACAATTCGTAGACAATAAAACATATATCAATATTTGTATAGTCCCTTTAATTAATAATCAGTTCGTAGTATTAAAAAAAAAAAAAGAACATTAATACTGAGTAACAGCAGTACTTAAATGTTTGGGCCTGGTAACACTAAATGCAAGATGGTGGTTTGCTCATTGGTTGTTACCTCATTAGAAAGGGACATACTACCAACGGGAGCTCTTTCGCGCGGACCGGTTTTTGCGCCATAGTGCACAGTCTAGTTTAAGTATAAAGTCTTTGGTTGAAACATGGTTTCAGAGTAAAAGCTCATTCCATTTTTAAATAACACGACAGATAAGATATGAGTTTACTATGTAATTTATTTGAACGCTAAATACGACAGATATGGATTTTCATACAACTTTTGCCGGCCGCTGGTCGCACGTATCTGGCCAATACAGCAATTAAGATTTATCTCGAAGAAGGTTGTCAAAATAATACTCAAATTTTCAAGCATGATTGAAACCCATAAGTCCTAGCATCAAGGACCAAC
Organism: Xestia xanthographa; assembly: GCA_905147715.2. NCBI lineage: Eukaryota > Metazoa > Arthropoda > Insecta > Lepidoptera > Noctuidae > Xestia > Xestia xanthographa. The sequence continues at coordinate 40,966,008 of LR990641.1, read as the reverse complement.
CCGCACTGCATGCGTGCTATATAATATATCTACTGTAGGTACCTACCATACTTATTCTGTTAGTTTTCTTAGTAAGTCTTCTTGGTATGTCTGATAAAATTATGAAAATATAAACTAGTATCTTTCATTCATATAAAGTGTGATGGGTACCTACCTAGGTAGTTGGTACTATCACAATTATTCATCCCACTGGTCCACACAACTTATTTTTGTGAATGCTGTTAACCTGTAATTGCCCACTGTGTAAGTCCAAGACAAACCTATGTATACCTAAATGTTGTACACAGAAGCTGTTGGTGAACCTATAGGTATTATTAAATAAATATACTTAGGAAATCTCTCCAAATATACCTAGATCTACTTATGTTTATTTTCAGTAATATTTACATTATTTACATACTAACTCTATAATAGAAATAAAAATATTTACAAGTATCAAAAAGGGTTACAGGGCGTCGAAAAATTCGTCCACATTGCTGTCAACAGGAAACGTGCCCAGAAGGCTGGCAGCATTGCCACGTTGGATGCCAATGCTGATTCTTTGGCCAAAAAATAGGCCCGCCCTCTGGTCACGTGAACAGTCGACCAACCGTTTGGCGATTTCTCGAAAAACTAGGTGGGCACTCGGACCCCATGGCCCTAGTGTTTCAACCCCAAACGGCTCAAACACATAATTACCAATTAAATTATTGTATTTGCGCCGTTTGAGGTTTTCAGCACCTGCAGCAGCCGCCCCAGCGCAGCACACTGTGCTAGGAAGATGGGATGGCGCAAGGGTGTCGACGCAAGTTGCGTCCCACACCAAAGGCCTACCCAACTTCCATGGCATTATGGTCATACCATCTGGTCTACCTAGATCTTAATTTTTTTAGACGAATATGAGAAAGTTCAAGATCTGTGCAAAAACAATAAAGCCGCTAAAGAGATGGAATTCTTTTAATAAAGTATTTTGCTTGACTTGTGTTTTGATTATTACTCAGTTATTTATTTTTAAAAATATACGACGTAACTATTAGATTTATTTGTTTGCCTGAAATATGGTATTTTACAGATTTTATAACAAATAAACAATAGTTCTTCATATTCCGCCATGTGAATTCGGCATGCAAATTTTTTGAGAATAACAATGATTCTAATTTAACAAATTAATTAAATTCCGATGTCAAAAATAAAATAATTACTAAATTAAGAATTGTCTTTAGTATCAAATTACAAATGTCAAATAAAAATAATTAAATTTTCTAAAAATCAACTTACAAATGCTAACTAAAGAAATTCAATTACAAAATATTATGTCAATTGCTTAAAATAAAAAATAAAAAAACTTTTTGAAAAAAAATAAAACCGACTTCAAAACACAAAAAAAGTGAAAAATAACTTTAGCTTCAGAAGTCGGTGACCTTTTTTGATTCATTTAGTTTTTTTTTTGTCACCGACTTCTGAAGCTAAAGTTATTTTTCACTTTTTTTGTGTTTTGAAGTCGGTTTTATTTTTTTTCAAAAAGTTTTTTTATTTTTCCATTTTTAGTCGTATTATTCTATACAAATATATGCTATGCATTTATTTTACATTGTTAACAATACATGTCATGGTAATAGGCTTATCCCCAAGAAATGGAACTTAACATATCTAAACTGTCGAAATTTGCGTGTATTGTACACATCTGCGTACCCCTCAGAGCATACAGGCGTGATGTTACGTCATGATGTTGTATAAACAATAAAAATCCAAGCGATTGCAAAAATCACGACCGATTTACCATCTAGTTTTGAAGAGTTCCATTGTATTTCTGCGAAGACCAGCATCAGATCTTCACCAAATTTAAATGCGACCGTCTCAGGAGTATACTCTTTCAAATAAAAAAATAATTTTGAGAATCACTCCACAAATGGAGGAGAAATCGGTGAACATACATGAAATTATACCACACGACTGAAGTAATTATTGAAAAAACCACATGATGAAAACGCATTGCGTGAAATGCAACGGTTAAGATTATTGTAAAAAAAGAGTAAGAGAAAACATAAAATTAAAATATACAAAATAAAGGTTGTCACATTCATAAATTCCTCTCACAATACTTCTGACAGGCCAATAAAATCTTATTCCATCCATTCGCAAACATACCTAACTGTCGAAATCTGGGTGTATTGTACACATCTGCGTACCCCCTCAGAGCATACAGGCGTGATGTTACGTCATGATATTGTATAAACAATGAACATCCAACCGATTGGAGCTATCACAGCAGATTTGCCGTCCCTTTTTGAAGAGTTCTATTGTATATCTCCGAAGATCAGCATCAGATTTTCACCAAATTAAAATGGGACCACCTCAGGAGTATACTTTTCCAAATAAAAAAAGAATTTTGAGAATCGGTCCACAAATGGGAGAGAAATCAGGTAAATTGTACACTTCTGCGTACCCCCTCAGAGCATACAGGCGTGATGTTCCGTCATGATATTGTATAAACAATGAACATCCAACCGATTGGAGCTATCACAACAGATTTGCCGTCTCTTTTTGAAGAGTTCCATTGTATATCTCCGAAGGTCAGCATCAGATCTTCACCAAATTAAAATGGGACCACCTCAGGAGTGTACTCTATCAAATGAAAAAAGAATTTTGAAAATCGGTCCACAAATGGGAGAGAAATCAGGTAACATACATAAAAAAAAAAAAAAAAATACATACACACGAACATATAACCTCCGCCTTTTTTGAAGTCGGTTAATAAAAACAGTTTTCTATAAGCCATGCTCTGAGATGCTTTTGAAATAAGCTGGTTCGCAGTTCTCTAATAATCGTGGGTATATATTATTAAAAAATTAAATTTCTAATTAAGTATGTTGACTATCTTCGATAATCGACATGAGACATTCCGCAAACTTAAAAGTTATAGAATAACTTATGATGTTTTGAATGTTTTCTTGTTATTTTATTTAGGTATCATTCCGTTGGCAAATTAAACTGATTGAGTGCATTTCACACTCTGGTGATTTCGAACCCTCACAAATATTTGATGGAGCTAGGTACTTTTATTATTCTCGAATGTATCCAAATATTATCCGTTCTGTGTTGATTGACTGGTTTAAACATTCTTTCAATAAAATATAAATCATGTATAATTTACAATTTCCTCGATAGGTAGACGGTGCTTTGTGTAGAGCCGCCATAAAATGCCCATAAACGTTAACAACGTTGTCTCAAAGTGTGCCGGGGCCGCGCCGTGCGCAGGCTCACAGCTCACGGATCCCACGCGGCTCACGACTCGCACGCGGCACGCGGCTCACGACTCGCACGCGGCTCGCGGCTCACGGCTCCCACGCGGCTCACGGCTCGCACTCGGCTCGCGGCTCACGGCTCCCACGCGGCTCACGGCTCGCACGCGGCACGCGGCTCACGGCTCCCACGCGGCTCACGACTCGCACGCGGCTCGCGGCTCACGGCTCCCACGCGGCTCACGGCTCGCACGCGGCTCGCGGCTCACGGCTCCCACGCGGCTCACGACTCGCACGTGGCTCGCGGCTCACGGCTCCCACGCGGCTCACGGCTCGCACGCGGCTCGCGGCTCACGGCTCCCACGCGGCTCACGACTCGCACGCGGCTCGCGGCTCACGGCTCCCACGCGGCTCGCGGCTCACGCCTCCCACGCGGCTCGCGGCTCACGGCTCAAGGCTCGCGGCTCCAGCCAGGCAGCCACTCGCAGGGTCCTCACCTATGTATACCAACGATTATGTTCAATTTGCAAAATTCTCTTGTAGGTAAGTATTAAGTTCACTTAAAAAGTAATAAAAAGTCGGAAATATTGGTGGCCGTAGTTTTCAATCAGGAACTCGTAATTGAAATCCGATACGTCACGCAAAGAGCCGGTTCGCGATATGTTACTGAGCGTACGCGTACCTACCTAATATTAATTCTGTGGGGAGCATTTTTTCACTTATCCATCGGACACCTTTACATAGCGAGGGGGAGAAGGGGGGAGCCATGGCAGTGCTGGGCGTGCGTGCTGTGAGGAGCCAGGCGGGGCGGGCGCGGCGCGGGCCAATGGGCGCGCGAGAGCTTTGTGCCGGGCCCGCCTCCGTGAGCCGCGCGCGTCTTGCTGCAGTCTCGCGGAGGACGGGCGCGCGCGCACCCGCTCTTGTGCGCTGTCCGACATGTGCTGACTATTCAATGACGGTGTACACATGCTGATGTGTTGTTTTGTGAACTGCTGCAAATAATAACGATCAAAGTGTTGGCTGTCAAGCTGGAGATGAAGGTGAGTCGCCAATACCTCTGTCATACGTTCTAAACAAATTGCTGTAACTATATGATCAACATCATCATCTGCCTGACTGTTCCCAACTATGGTAGGGTCGGCTTCCAGTCTAACCGAATGCAGCTGACCGGCAGCACCAGTACTTTATGTAGAGCGACTGCCTATCTGCCTTATTGTAACTATATAGGTATGTACTTTTGTCCCATAAAAGAAGTGGACTCTATTGAATGCACTGGCATCTCGCTGTTTCCTCTGCTAAGGACTCCTGACCATGTTGATGATGGTGAGCTCATCTTGTACATACAAATATATAAATATCTTGTCCCTGTGATACCTACCTTTATATGAGTCTATATGACCATCTACATAAGTATAACTTACTAATTACCTATCTACAATAGAAACGTTTTTATTGTAAACAATTTATCATTAATTTTCTATCCTATCATGAGAAGCTGATCAAAAAACACGTTATCAATAAAATTATAATCATACATTATCATTTAACAGATTAATACCTATGTTTATATTATGTATAATGTGTTCATGTAATACATATAACACAAGGAGCAAATTAATACGCCCACGGTAACACATAACAATGAATACTAATGATCTTAATAGAAAATAGAATTTAGCATATCAAATAGCACTACCTACATAAAAACAGGATTTCTAAACTGCGTCATGAAATGAAAGAAAATTCTCACCAATAGCTGTTCAGAAAATTGCACATTTTCTTTCCTTATCAAGAAGTAAGAACCGAACTGATTCGCCGGTAGGTATATTACTTTCGGTATTCTTTAACTAATTTAAATTATAATTTATCGTCTAAAACATTGTTATTCTATAAAATAACCTGTACTATTTTCTATATGTAGTTTCCAGTATTAGGTGTAATGTTAGCGCACCGCTCGCGGCCGTAGGTACTCAATACTCACGTACTACTCACGTAGCTCGTAGGCCCAAACTCTGCGCTGCTCTGTAGCATGTCGCCGTAGGAGCCGCCGTCGAACGAGAACTTAACTTTCTAGATAGGTACTTAATTGTTAATAAAGTAAAATAAAACAGTGTTTATTACCGACATTATTAGAAAATGATTATTACTAATGTATTTGCCATTACTCTATCTTTTCATTGAACGTTGGTAATCAATTGTAACTGACTAATCATGATTAAAGAATTGTTTAAATTTCTAGTGATTTAATTAACTCGACAACTTTGTACCGGCAGTCTTTGTATACGTAATCAAACTATGATGGTGATGATGATGATGATGCATGACTGACTTACATAGGTTATAATTTTGTTGGTATGACAGGAAATAGATACAAAAACTTACTTAACACACAAATAATAATTACTTAGTACCACTGAAATTTACAATTTAGGTATCTGTTACGGCTAATAGCCGAAGTACGGCTGCACCTAGTTCTAGCCGGCTAAAACTAGGTGTAGCCGCACTTCGGCTATTAGCCGTAACATATCCATAATGTAGGTAGTACATACCTAGAACATAACTTTTGCCCTAGACGTGTTCTCACGTTCTCAATCTAGCGTCAACTTATGGAAGGGAAGAGACTCTTTTCATTCTTACTAGAACATTTATCCACCAGTCCTGAACCAATTTGATAGCCCTTGGCTAGAACTAATTAAAAATATTTACAATATAATTATTTTATTAGTAGTGAAGCTGATGCGCGCGGCGGCGCGCCTGTGAGATAGATGATTAATTTTCCTTCTAATGGCAAATAAAACTAAACGCGTCTCCTAATACTTTTAACAACAGGTAAAGGCACTTGTTCAGAGTTTTGCGGTGAAGTAACCTAAAGTTTTTGACTTCAATTAATTAATTAATTGGAAGCTTCATTAACTTTTAGTGTTATTTCTCAAAATATACCTTGAGTATTAAAAAAAAAACTATGTTTTACAAAAGTAGTTAGTAAAGTAATTTATCAAAATATTTAATTTGTGCATCGATACAAGGTTTTGAAACCCACGAATTTCCTTGACTGTTACATCTTGAACCGCAAGAATTTGTGTAAAGCTGCACATTTTTTCAAATTATCTTCAGGTCAAGGGAATAACAAAAAAAACTTTACTTATTACACAGGTATAAAAAAAAAAAAATAATGTTAGATACGTGCGATGCGGTGATATTGCAAATTGAAAAAATACATTTTTCTATTTGGATATCATTTTTTATTTACATTATTCTAAACCTAACAAAAAAAAGTTCCAACATGACCGCGTCGCACGTTCAAAAGACATCAACGAGAGGCTCGCGGCTCATGTTATGTGGTGCTCCTCTAATTACACTCCATAAATAATCTAAGGTGTCCTTTCATCCTGTGTTAGTTTACTCTGCCCTGACTGTCTATCATAAACGTAACTCTACATTATCAAAACGGATATTTTTTCTACAAATTAGCGCAGTAATTTTATGTGCATACATTATTACACGGCAAGAGCGTGTTTGGTCATGTTATGAATGTTTTGCTAATTATGGATATAATTATTTTTCTACCATATTGAAAGTATTTGAAGCAGTCCAGACAGCTTTTGTTTATATTGAAAAGTATTTCCTTTTTTTCCGCATATTTACATATAATTATGCGTCGGTTCTCTATCCTGCTCAATCTCATGGCCCTTCTTCCACTTTATATAAATATTGTGTTTATTGAACAATACTCACATGAATATTATTTCTTTCAGTATTCTATAATATTACAGAATCATAATAATATTATTTAATTATTTAATCGAATTAAATTGTGTCTTTGTAAATGCAGATATCATAATGATTTGCAAGACTTACTGACCAGCCAACGACAAAAAACATAGGAACAATTACATTTTGCTTCCTCGTAGGTGCAACCATTCTTAATATCACAATTGATTTTGCTCGCGGTCGTCAAGCGAGGATCTATCTATTAAATTAAGTTTAAGGATGCATTAATGATGCTTAAAAACCCAAAGTGATAGAATTAGCATTCAACTAAGTAACTGTTTTGAGAATGTGCTTGAATTATTTATTTGCTCTAAACACGTTTTGCCATTTTCTATTAATCTAAAACTATAACAGCATATTTACTGTTAGCCTCCATCATCCTACTGCTGGGCAAAGGCCTCTCCCCATGACTTGACTTTCGATTCAGGCCTAATACAAGCCACTGGTCGTTGGTTTGGTCCAGTCCTTTTTTTTCGGATGGGAAATCATCAAATGACTCCTCCCGCTCTGGGTGGAGCAGGAGGGAGTGTCAGACTTTTACTGACTAAAACCCATCCATGTTCCTTCATCGCCCCTTGTGTTCCGGGGCCGCGGTATCTCTTTCGAACTGTCCCGCAACAGTTATTTCATATTAAAAAAATGTTGTTGTTGATAGGGATTCGAATTCAGTCATACCTACTGAAGGCCACAATAGAGCCGGGCGGTTCCGTCTTAGATTACTTTACTTCCTTACAGTTTTCGGTTTTCACCATACAGTAAAGTCCCAAACGCTGCTCTCACACATGTATCGCAGCATGTTCCGGAGCCAGTCAATCTCTATAGAAGTATAGTTTCCAATACTTATTGATTGATATCGTACAACCGTTGATCTCGTAAGTACTGGACTTATCGTGTAAACGAGTGCCAACAAAAGGTTAAAAGCTATAGAAAATAAATGTAACTGGTTATAATAGGATGGTTCGTGTGTTAGGTGTCCGGGAGCCATGCATCATACGGAGACAAGGGCCGTAATCCCGCCGCGACCATCAAATCCGATTACTGTAGAATCGGGTGCACGCGATAAATCGTGCGGCCTCCACTGTCGTCGGCGATTCGTTACGATCCGATTTACCGAAAACTCATACGTTGTATAGAGAAATATGGCGGCGGCCGCTTTGGAGACTAATATGTTATTTAAGGCAGGCGCGGAGCCCCGCGGCGCTGCCACCGGCTCAATGCGGATATTAATGATCCGAATGTATCAGCGCTCAACACAACCGCCAATGTCTTGTTCGCGAGTCGCGCTCCAAGGGCACCGCGTTGCACGCCGGCTCAGCCAGCACATTGCACACTGCCGGTCGTCTGCAGGAATGTGACACGCTAATCATCGACACTGACTACAATTCTAGCGCCATCAACGAACTTGTTTAATTTCAAAAACACATCCAATTAAGTTTTTAGTGAGCCATAAAGACAATCGATCAACGTTAACAAAAAACCGCCACAAAAGAGCCGCCTTCATCAGTACAAAGTGTTGCAGACTAACATTCACACAAATTACTGAAAAAGAAAGTGACATTCAAATTAGTGTAAACAAAATACAGTTGCTGAGATCGTTCGTGATATAGACAAGGAACAGAGAGCGGCGCTGATGGTATCGCGGGGAACTGCTACCGTGAGGCGCGCTATGTGTGAACAGGCTAGACATAAGTGACAGGCGCGGCGAGGCGCGGCGAGGCGCTCCGACGCGAGGCGGGCCGAGGCGGGCTGTTTGTTCAACAAACAAGGCGCTGGACTTGATCCAGTGCCTTGTCCGGGCCGTCGCTTTGTGTCGCCATGACGTGAACGATTCTTGCTCCACTGACACACGGGGTCCGTGACGTCCTGAGAAACCCGCACAGTCTGAAACTATTTACAATTATTATAACATCTCGTTACATAAGACTACGGGCAAAAAAAATGTACCATAAGAATAATAGTCATCTAACCGAGGCAATTATAAGCAACAAAGCCTACTTCATATAAATGTCTCCGTCGTTCTTAACTTGGACTATCGCATAATTTATTGGCAGTGAGAAATACCCGGCCGTTGTTGGGAACGTTACCACCGTGGCTCTGTGTTCTCTGAGTTCTGCTGCGCCCGCGCGCGTAGCAAATAAACGACATATTTTATGCGCGGCATTAGCCAGAAACTGCGTCGATTGTAGAAAGTAGAATTATATACCTAGCTTCTAGAAGTTTCAGTTTCTCATTATGCAGCATCCGGTGAGACAGGCACCAGCCAGGGAGGCTGTACTACAAACAAACAACTAAATTAAATATCTAATCTGAGATTGGATTGTTTATATTTATACCTTTAGCGTAAGAAACTGAGATAATCACGAGAGCTCGCTGAGAGGCAGATCATAAGACACAAGATGTAATTACACAAAGACAAACTAATGTCTTACCTTAGCGAAGGAATGTCTGCTTCACTATACGGAACCCTCAGTAACTGGAGCGTGTATCTCAAAGCGCGCATATATTTCAATAAGGACGCTCTCGAGTCTCGACACGTTGATACGAGGGGCACGTCAGACCTCACTAATCAATTGTCCTCTCAGAGGTCACAAACACCTCGCTGTAAAAAATATAACGTCTCGAAAGAAAAGCAAAAACTTCTCACCAAGAGTCTTTGATTCGTAAAATATTAATATTATTTTTTGTCGTACTTTTATTGGAATACTTTTAAACGTTTTGTGTTGTTATGATGCGCCGATTGGATGTTGTGGTTTTCAAAATATTGGTTTGATCTCCTAAATAATGTACACTGCTAATATTGCCTTTTGCTGCCACATGTTGTTATTCCAATCAAGTCTTGTCATCCTCCTACTATACCTACGGACTAGCGACCGGATTATATGCAAATGCATACTTGCATAATTATGCATTTGCATATTGTGGTGGTTTTTGAAGATAATGCATATTTTAGCTACGTATAATCGAGATATCTTGTATATTTGGTCATGTTTCCTTTAATTTTATCTGCTCATAACTGGAAAAATGCAAAAGCACCTAAATTGAAGTAAATCGATTGGTTTCAAGTTATAAAAATATTTTAATTTAGTAGAAGGCTCAATCGTACTACAAATCATTATCATCTGCCTAGCCTTTTCCCAACTATGTTGGGGTCGGCTTCCAGTCTAACCGGATGCAGCAGTCAGTCGTACTACAAATAATACAAATAATTAGGAACCGAATTCGGTTTTCATAAAAAAAGTCGAAGCACTCACCACCTTACGCCCATGTGAATGTAGCGAAACGGCCAAGCCACATATTTTTACTACGGTGTAGAGTTTGTGAAGTTAGACCTTGTAGAATTAGGGCGTGTAGAGTTAGAAGCTTGGCTCTACATGAGATCTGATAACTTTTTGACAGTACGAGTCATATGGTCTCGTCTTGCCAACATTTTACATGAAAATGTTTTTGGTGGGATGGTTTATTTCAAGAATGTTCGGAAAAATAATACTTCGAACAAGTGTTATTTCGGCTAACTGTAACGTCGGGGCAACTAACGAAAAATATCGAATTGATAATAGGTCAACTGATACAGTGGCAGACGTGACTTCGATGAAGTAATAAAAATGCGAAACAATAATAGTTGAAAAGTTTTTGGTGAAATTAAATTAGGACAAATATTTTACGAACTTATGACTGGGCTTCGGACTATATTATAATAATAATAATTCAATTATTTATTCGAGTAACATAACTCATAGTGTTAGTAACAATTTCACTTAGAACTCTGTTAGTAAACTAAATTATAATATATACAGGGTGTAAACAACCTCATCACGAAGCCGTCAACCAAGCATTCTGTACGTCAAACTAGTAACTTTACGCAAAAAATATTGTTGGGAAACGACTTTTTTTTGGGGTGAAATATCATGTTTTGTGGTAGAACACAATGTAACGACTCAAAACATTGTGGTGATGGATGAATTGAATAGTATGGGGATGGTGGAGGTGTCTCAAGTAAAAATTTTATACTAATAACTTGTATTTAAAAAAAAAAAACTTGTCGAAAAGTTGTAACTTTGACCCAATAACTCCGTAACTAGCAGGTTCCCAGGTATGGTGTAGAACAAAAAACCGGCCAAGTGCGAGTCGGACTCGCGCACGAAGGGTTCCGTACCATTATCTATACATTAGACAAAACGAAAAAAATCACGTTTGTTGTATGGAAATAAATATTAATTTTATTCTGTTTTTAGTATTTGTTGTTATAGCGGCAACAGAAATACATCATCTGTGAAAATTTCAACTGTCTAGCTGTCACGGTTCATGAGATACAGCCTGGACAGACAGCGAAGTCTTAGTAATAGGGTTCCGTTTTTACCCTTTGGGTACGGAACCCTAAAAAATGATCGCAATGACGAGGAGAACAAGTACTACCTTTCGGCTTCGAAAGGTTTTTTACACCCTTTATGTCACGGTAAATATGATTAATTGAAAATTATTAATAAGTACCGGTCATTATTAATAATTACCGAAAGTCGAGGTAAAAGTAAAAAAATAATCACTTTTATCGGTGATAATTAATTAAAATTTAACCTTAGTACCGATAAACGTAATAAACAAACGCTGTAAATGCAGAAAAATGCACGTTTGTTACAATTATTAATAATAACTGCTAAAAATGATAAATTTATATTGTATATTCACATTCACCAAATCAGGTGGTAATTATTAATAATGACCGGTAATTATAAATATTTTTTCAATTAATCACATTTACCGTAAGATATCATTACTATATTATAATTATTTATTATATTTTATTTTATTGCGGCCTTTGACAGATAATGTGCTGAAATTCTCTATCTCAAAGGCTGGTGTCTCAAGCTGGCCCACAGTCCGCCTAAAGAACTCTTCAATCTCTTGTAGAACTCAAGGTGAACATTGCACAGTGGTATTTGTATGTTGTTTAGAGTGCATGGTCACAGTAATTAAACTAATTTCGTTATCATCTGATCTCTTGAGTGTGGGTCGCGGACGCCCCGCCCCACACAGCATCCATTACAAAGGCTTTAGTCTATCAACCATCAGTTGAGTATCTCGATAGATAGCAGTTACGTAATTGTTTTCGCGTGAGTGATGTTTGCAGATACACAGATAATGAGATAACATTCACTGGGTATTGTTGGAACGCAACGAACAAACGCTAGGGGATTCAATAACTGGTTTGTGCCTATCTAGTTGTCATCGTTACAAAAATTGTAGTTGGTTTTGTTTTGTAGTAATGGTGTAGTAATTATTAATTTTAGTAATAGTGATGGCAGTTTCATCAGAATACACCAGAAATTAATACGTAATGCAATAAACAATTAAAGCTTTTCTTATTATCTATTCAATACCATTTATATAATCATGATTCACAAGATTGTGGACCAGCTGTGGGTGCAGACTACTAGACCCACGTACCACTGCTGGGTATAGGCCTCTCTTAGCCTCTCTCTCTTTGCCAAGCTCCTCGTTCCTGTGCCAGCTTCACATAGGTTTCCCCCATGTGATTGCAACATTGTCGTCCGCTCACACATCTTTTCGTTTGCTATGACGACGCACGGTACTCGGTTCGGTCGGCACAGTTTCCCCGCCTGACATTCCCGCGCGCTGCTCGGTATCCACGAACGTAACTTCGACAAGATACAGCTAGGTCTGTGTCCACAAAAGGGTTCATCAACTGTCAAGAAATAGTTAATTATAATAGTCAATTCTATTTTTTGTTATTAGTTCTTTATAATTAATTTATTAGAACCACTTGAAAAACAAAAGAAATAATGACAACGATAGCAATGATCCCTCGAAGTAATAAAACAGTTAAATCCTTCCTAATAAATACCAGCTGCTCCGCGGTATGTGGAGATGATGATGACTCGACACAATGTTACTCGACACAATGTTACTCTTTGATTTGTTGTCCGAGGCGAAGAGGATTATTTTTATTTACTTTATATCGATCAAGCTCAACTTTGTTTGACCGTTTTATTTTTGGAAACCTCGTCAACGGTCTGACATGTAGGTGGGTTTACCCAGATAACTGTTTCTGTTAACCGGCATCATCCTACTGCTGGCCCCCTGACTTCCAGCTCTTTATGTTCAGGGCTATAACGTGAACCACTGGTTGTTAGCTTTGTCCAGCTGGTTCCGCCTCCTTTTATGGAGCTGAAGAGCTGATTTTGAGCAGTACGATTTTTTTTTTTTACTTATCCAATATTGTCCACAGCCTTCCACTCTTCTCTCCGTGCGGTTTTCTCTGGCCAATCTCTCATAAAAGCCTCTAGGCCGTCACGCCTGCGTTTTCTAGGCCTCCCTCGGCGACGACGCCCGTCTTCTGGCACCCACTGTGTGACGACTCTGGCCCATCGGTACGGATGCATTCTACAGACATGCCCCGCCCAATCCCACTTCAACCAGTGATTCCAGTTTTGGAGCGTATTGTGGTATTACGAATTCTGTCGCTGAGCTTAATTCCCAACACGCTACGCTCCATCGCCCTTTGGCAAATCTTGAGTTTCGACCTTTGCGTTTCAGTCAAGGATCAAGTTTGAGCACCATAGGTTAGGATACTGTACGGTAGTGAGTAAGATAATATCTTAACATAGTCTATGAATTCCATTTAGCTTATGTTCGAGAGACTTCTATCGAATAAATTTCCACAGATCATACGAGATGTTGCCAAGCTCATAAAACGTAATAAGTACTTACATAATTTCGAAAAGTTATAGCTCGTTCTTTTGGGTACATACGTATAGTATAGTATAGTATATACGTAGTATAGCTACTCGTAAGTATCCAGTTCAACGATATATCGATCCGTTTCTCTTTGTCATTCGTTTCGTCGAAGTAAACAGCCGCTGGCGAACCCTGTTACAGTTACTTATCTCCGTCGACAGTTTTGTTTTAATATTAATTGCACTAATAATAGTCGGTGAAGTGGACAGAGAACAAAGCTATAGTTAAGGCACGCCCACAGCCGCGCGTCGCCTGCGCAACGCATTTGTTTAAATTATTTGTCTAAACAAAAAGTAATAGGTATATAGATCAAATGATCTTTGTTTACACCTGAAGAGCAGGAGGATCGCCTCTCTCACTCTTCACTTTGGTAGGATTACATCGGCTAATGTATTCGTATCAAGGTGGCAGGCCGAGATTTAAGATAAGTGCATACGGCTTAGCAGTCGCAGTGTGCAGGCGCACTGGCTCGCAGGCTGCAAATGTGAGATATTATAATATAGTATCTTATCATAAGTTAGCAGCCCATCGCCACTTGCGCACGAGAGCTGCGTCTTTACCACTCATACGTTATCGTCTCTCCTGGCGATAGTGGCACACTGTCACCTGGCTTCATGTCGGCTTGTGAGCAGTGAGCCTGTGACCTGTCAGACCTCTAGCTATATGCGGGGCGAGGGATGCGGATGCACAAACAAAAGAGCTCGCGATGATATTGTTTGTCCGCTTGGTGGTTTGTTTGGACAGTGACAGATGGCGGCACCTCTCACCTTGTAAACATTTAACACCTCGAGCTCGGACGCGCGGCGCGCGGCGGGGCTGCGCGGGCGCTTTAGTTAGTGCCTGCACGTGGCTGATCTATCAATACAACAATATGAGCGCGATGATTAATATCGACGCCTCGGCGCGGTGCGGTGCGGTGCGGTATGGCACTATGGTGCTATGGTGAGGCCGCCAGGATTCCAACCCTATTAATATTTCATCAAACAGACGCGAGATGATGTCTCTTGTTGTGTTAATAGTTGCTCTCCATTCAGGCCACAACGATCCCGATACAAAAAATGTTTTGATTGTCCGCGTTATTGAGTGAAAACCTTAAATATTTCACCTGCGCGTTCATCGTTAGTGAGTGGATCAATACTTGGTAACATGGACCAAACTTATACGCTTAACCGCCCTAAATATTATAACATAAAAGAAAAGAACTAAGTTGTCTAACTCGGAAACTTATTGGTTTCAGATTTATTGAGCAACACGCTTGTTTACTAAAAACTAATATCAGTTAAAACGAAACTGAACAATATTCAAATATTTGGAGCATCATTCATCACAAAGGCGATACAAACGTGGCAATAATCGGGTGGTACCTAATCGTTATAATAGCAGTGGCCATAAAAGTGGGCATTCGGGCCGCGCCGGGGTGGGCGGGGTGGCGAAGTGCCAGGTTCTCGGTATTTAGGTGTTTTTGTTCGCGTGACGTAGCGCCGACCGGTGGTGACCAGCCGCCCGGCGGCGCACGCGCTCGTCTATCGAATGCCAATGCTTTGGTAATTATTTTTCCTTAACGTGTATAATGTAATTATAACAGTACGCACTCTTACGCCCCGTTCGACTTCAAGCAATACGACTCGTGCGTCCTAGCGCCGAGCGCGGCGCGGAGGCAGCGGCCTAAGCAATTTCTTTCATTTGTTTTCTGCGCAGTCGCACTTGCAACGCGTGTCACTTGAACGAATAGGTGGTGGTGGCCGAGTTGTATCATTATGTAGGTGCATGTGTTGAACGAATAGGTGGTGGTGGCCGAGTTGTATCATTATGTAGGTGCATGTGTTGAACGAATAGGTGGTGGTCGCCGAGTTGTATCATTATGTAGGTGCATGTGTTGAACGAATAGGTGGTGGTCGCCGAGTTGTATCATTATGTAGGTGCATGTGTTGAACGAATAGGTGGTGGTGGCCGAGTTGTATCATTATGTAGGTGCATGTGTTGAACGAATAGGTGGTGGTGGCCGAGTTGTATCATTATGTAGGTGCATGTGTTGAACGAATAGGTGGTGGTGGCCGAGTTGTATCATTATGTAGGTGCATGTGTTGAACGAATAGGTGGTGGTGGCCGAGTTGTATCATTATGTAGGTGCATGTGTTGAACGAATAGGTGGTGGTGGCCGAGTTGTATCATTATGTAGGTGCATGTGTTGAACGAATAGGTGGTGGTGGCCGAGTTGTACCATTATGTAGGTGCATGTGTTGACAAAGATTAGCCATAAAGCGTTTCTCTTGTACTTCTATATTTTATAGCCAGATTATAGAATTACAAGACTTCTATAGAAACTCAATCCGCTATCCATAGCAGTAGCGGGTGATTTAAATTTAACAGAATCTATAGCGGTTATAGATTCTATTGTGTTTTACTCACTGGTGTCTCCTACGATGGAATACCTTCATCATTTGTAAATGCAATGTCATTGTTGGTTTTATGATTATTTTTTTAAACCCCATCACTGTAACTTACCTATATTTTTTTCATAAAACAACGCGATCCTTTTAGTTCAAGTAATAAAAAATATGTCATCTGTGAGTAATGGAGCAGTGCAGGGGCGCGCACTTGGCAGTCGCAATAACGACCGTTTTGATACGCCGATACACCGCTAGCACGCCAACACGCGACCGCGTAGGAACTCGATGGAAACATTACTACTACAATACACTCAACACTCATGAGTAGATTATGCTTATGACAAGATCCACACGCGAACTGAACAAAAAGCTTTCAAGTGCGCCCATACAAATTGTGATTGCCACAGGATTAAGAAAAAGTGGCAATAAAAATAATAAGAGAGCCACCAAGTCATATTGCAGAAGGTGAATCTATGCAGGTTCTTAGGCTAACAGAAGCTTAATTTAAGGTAAAACTATAAAATACAGCCCGATATAACAATAGGATCACAAATTAATTCCAGGTGGACTAGAAACTAGAATCCAATCAATCTTTATTTTAATAAATTATGTATTACCTACCTACGTCAAATACATAGAATTCTTTTCATGATGATTCTTAGCTGTCAAACGCATACTACTTATGTACTAGGTACTTTTGTACAGAAATAGATAGGTAGGTAGGTACATCCGCTATTGGCATGATTGATGGTTCGATTATATCCGGAGAGAGTATCCGGTGTATAGTGCAATGAGTCTAGTTCTTGTAACAGAGTAAACTTCACTTAGCCATTCTCTTTAAGTGTCTAGGTCCTAGTCCTACACCTATTCAATAAGGCTCGAATATTACTATTATTCGATAAGCACCCACGATGCTACGGCACGGTTCAAAGCTCGAATTATTCCTAACAGAGGTTATATTCATATTTTATTTATCTGAAATAAATCTCAAAAAGATTACTCGTATACGAGAAATGCAAAGCACGCGTTACTTTATCAAGAGCATTACCAATAGAGGAGTTATAACTGTGGTATTAACAGTTACAGAATAACATTTTTCATTATAAACTTATTATGGGAGTTACATAAAGACGTTGTATATCACTGCGGTGGTTACAAATGTGTTCGGCGCGGCGCACAATGCATGCCATGTATCACGAGTCGCGCCCGCTCCGCTCGCTCGCGCCGCGCCAGCTAATGTCATCGCTGGGGTGCTCCGAGGTGTAATCCCACCGTAAGTGCTCATTTCGTTGGGATTAACCATGTTCAACTTAGTGTAATTTATCAATTTGTGTCTGTCCGGGTCCGGGGCACTCCGGGGCCGCCGGCCGGCTCACACACCTTATGTTCACGTCCACATGTGTTTATATTACCTCTTATTATTGCTTTTATTTTCATTTATATCGTTGTAAACTAGGAATTATGAAAACTGATTTCGGGACACTGTCACTGTTGAACTGAGTTTGATTAATACATTTCAATGCGAGTTGATTGATTATCCAAATGTAAATCATTGTGACTGATTTTTTCATAGGTAAGTATAGAATTGAATATGCAATGTATACTTACATATGGACAAATGCACTGTAGATGTGCACTTAATATGTGCACGTAATAATTTACAAGATAACGTTACTAAAATTTTACAGTCCTTTATTCGCATAATATTAGATTCTTAAAATAGCAGATTCTCAAAATATTAGATTCGCTAAATATTATATTCTCAAAATAGCCGAAGTACAATCAAACACTCACAGCTATCGGACTTTCAGGCTTAATCGTTGTTAAACTTGCTCTACATCGCGATCGTATTCGTAGCATTCGTAGCACTGATTATGTTTAGCGCTACGACGTAATTTTATGCTTGATTTACAATTTTAATGACTTGTAGATTTATAATTATACAGTTATGTATCGGTTTGCCGTAAAGTTTAATTTATTAAAATATATTCAGCGAACATTTAACAATAAATAAATACAAAACGCTATATTTATTGCAACTGAGATCTGATTAGGTTTTCGAATGATCGCCGAGAGCCGAGTCGGATAACTCTATTCGAATGATCGCCGAGAGCCGAGTCGGACGACTCTATTCGAATGATCGCCGAGAGCCGAGTCGGACGACTCTATTCGAATGATCGCCGAGAGCCGAGTCGGACGACTCTATTCGAATGATCGCCGAGCGCCAAGACGGACGACTCTATTCGAATGATCGCCGAGAGCCCAGTCGGACGACTCTATTCGAATGATCGCCGAGAGCCGAGTCGGACGACTCTATTCGAATGATCGCCGAGAGCCGAGTCGGACGACTCTATTCGAATGATCGCCGAGAGCCGAGTCGGACGACTCTATTCGAATGATCGCCGAGAGCCGAGTCGGACGACTCTATTCGAATGATCGCCGAGCGCCAAGACGGACGACTCTATTCGAATGATCGCCGAGAGCCGAGTCGGATGACTCTATTCGAATGATCACCGAGAGCCGAGTCGGACGACTCTATTCGAATGATCGCCGAGCGCCAAGACGGACGACTCTATTCCAGTTTCGACACATTTTTTCTCTATTATACAAATTGAGGCTATTAACATTAATAGACTCCGATTACATCTCAACACATGATGTGTCACATTGGTTTTGTTTTTTATTTCTGGATGTGTATTTCGCAGCCACCAGAGAAAGGGACAAACGGACATGGTTCTGTCTATCTCTCTTTGGCTCGTTTTGCCTCGGTTATGATAGATAGCTTATCAAAAGGAAACCTAAGTTATGAATTTTATGGTTTACTTTTGTGTGATACGGAGTACTCAGTGCCGTTTGTATAATACGTCCATGATGGAACCTAGTGTCACCCCTTCTCTTAGGAATATAGAACCTGCGTTCTGGTCAGAAAGGCGTTCTTGGGCCGCCGCGCGCCGGCCGTAAGATACAAACTATTTTGAAAGGAAGTAATTATTGGAAAATCTGAACGGACTACTCTTTCATACTGCATCTTTAAAAGCGCAATTAGGTAAACGCATTAATTAGGTACTTGAAACGGCGGGGTTCTGTGGCTACATCTTAGTTTGTGAATTACTCATAAAGTAAATGATGGAAGGTAAAGGAATGTGAGTTATTGTGAGAGAGCCCGTGTGAAACGCAAACTTGCGCCTGAACGTCCCCTGACATCTATATTACAAGACTAGACGGTTGATTGACATCGCCGTCAATCAAATACAAGCTCTATGCGCTCATAGATAAGATTACAATTAGTAGGGCCAGTGCCAGTGTAGGTGAGCGCGAGTGTTTGTAGTGCGCAGGAGTCACTTGTGTAAATTACTTTCAGCGCACATAATGGCGGTTCTCAAACAGCGCTGCGCAAACATGTAGCTCGTATTATATCGCATTACTTCTCTATTGGACTTGTTCTGACGTCACGCATTGTTCCACTCCAGCTCATCCTCACAGAGCCAACCCCGCGGTTATGTCACCTATAGTATTGTAACACTTTATATAAATATGTGTGTGACATTGTTTCGCCTTTGAGTATCGACCGCCCGACTCGAAGTTGACCTTCCACTAGGACGAACGCATACCTATAGGTTCCGATTAAATACGAATCATTAACAGAATTAATTAAGAAAATACAAAAATTATTAAAACAAGTGAGCATAGCATTAACTCCAGTGCGTAAAGGTGGCAACTAAAGCAAATCGTCGCGGATATCGCTAGATGATAATGATTGTTGTTGAGGCACCTGCATCATTGTTTACTTGATCCTAGTAAGCTGGAGCCTTTATTCGCATAATATTAGATTCTCGAAATAGCAGATTCTCAAAATGGAGAATGTAGTTTCCTTAATTATGGGCTCTGTTCAAACACTACGTAGAACAATAGCAGTGTAGACGTGGACTGAGACCATCCGACACGAGCAGCACACGAGCCGGCCTAAAAAAACCGATAGACTACTATAAACACTGGATTTTATTGTACACGCACTAAATAAAAGGCCGCATGAGCAATTAAAAACGGAAAATCTTCACCAATTTATTCGATTCGAATTTGTAGAGAATAAGAAAGTTTATAAAATTGATAATAAAAACGTCCGGAGTTCGGTCCCGATGATGACTTAATTATGGGAACTAACACAATTAATAAGTTACGCGCAGGCGCAGTGTCGTCGGCGACCCGCGCTCCTGCGCCCGCGTACCGCTACTATCGCTGTACCCACCATCTTCACGCTTTATAATAATTATGTTTATCTTCGAAATTACACTTTTGGGGAAGACTTTATTCGTGTTCTAAAGAGTTTTGCTTGTATTTCCAGGAGTAGAAGCGCGACGTGTGGCTGTTGCGAGCTCTGTTCTGGTTGAGACAGTTGTAGAGGCAGGCCTATATTTACTGAAAAAACGAAAATCCTTGGGTAGAACAATTATTGTTCTTTTTTTGGTAGCCCTACATGTCCCACTGCTGGGCAAATGCCTCCCCCATATCCTTCCAAGCACTCTTCTCCTGCTCCACGTAGAACTATAAGCTAGGAAAAGGTGGCTAGATGATCTACACGCGTATCACGAACGTAGAACAAATATCTACTATAAAAAAATAATTAGACTTTTCTTTCGGTGCTTTTACCGACGGCAACATATAGTTGTGTTCCACATAATGCTTATGTTCCATGTAAATATGTGATAAGTTTGTAACAGACTGTTTAGTTTTGAAATTATTAACATAGCATCACGCCTGGAATCCCCGAAGGCCTAGGTAGCGGGCGAGCCTATTGCCATCAGCCGGGCACCGGACATTGATACTATAAATAAGTTAGAACCTTTGTTTGGTAGACTTAACGCCACAAAACATGGCGCCGCCCATCAAAACTCGTTCACACAACAAGTGACCTCGCGTGTCCACGCAACATCAACTCGACAGACTTTACGTACATTCCGCTTAAGAGAAATACTAAACGGTTACAGAGTGTTAACAAAATGTGTTATCGGCCATACAAGGCGTGTGAAATCGTGTCAAAAAAACGACGATCGACTTCAAGGAGAGCTGTTATTGAACTTAGTGTTCTTATTCAGCTGGACATCAGAAGGTAATCTCATAAACATTCATCATCGTGCACGACAATCAATATTGAAAACTCAAAAGTGTTGGTCAATTGGAAGTTTTAACGACTGATTGAAACGGACACCCCTGTGCTCCGGTTACGGCATTCCAAATAGGAAATATCATTTATTTTTCGAAGTTGTAATGTCATGCATGTTGACTTGGAATTTCAGCTGGATGACTTGACTTACATTGTAAACAATGAACTAAATCTATCTATATAAATAAAAACAAAAGGCCTGACTGACTGACTGACTGACTCATCAACGCCCAGCCCAAACCCTTGGACCTAGAAAGCTGAAATTTTGCACTGAGGTTCTCTTTATAATGTTGACAAGGATTAAGGAAGGATTTTTAGAAATTCAACCCCTAAGGGTGTTAAATAGGGGATGGAAGTTTGTATGAAAGTCCGTCAGTTTTAAAGTTAGGATCTTCAAATGTTGTGTTTAGGCTGACAATTAAAAATTAATTTATACGTGTCTCAGCGTTTTTCATAATTCTACCCCCAAAGGGTTAAAAAGGGAATGAAGCTGTTGTGTATGAAAGTCCGTCATTTTTAAAGTTAAGACCTTCAAATTTTGTGATTAGGCTGACGATTAAAAAATAATTTATACGTGTTTCAGCGTTTTTGATAATTTCACCCCCAAAGGGTTTAAAAGGGGGATGAAGTTGTGTAGTCCTTAATTTTCGAAGAAAATATCATAAAATTATTATCTAGAAGCTAACGCAACGGTGTTGTTAGAATTTCAATCCTTAAGGGGGTGAAAAGGGGGATGAAGTTTTGTATTGAAGATGTTCATTCGCTGAATTTTGAATTCAAATATCCTAAATGGCGAAGAGTGAAGATTGAGTCAGGGGAAGCCGAGGAAAAAAATGAGAATATGTAGTTTCTTAATTTGTTTTCGTTTTTTTTTCTATGTTCATTTTGACCTCATTTTTTATATCAGCGACTCCAAAAACCACGAAAACGACACCCATGAAGAAAAAACCGAAAATTTTCGTCGGCGCCATCTTGGATTTTCATTTTGACCTCTTTCTCATTATCAGCAACCCCAAAAACCACGAAAACGACACCCATGAAGGAAAAACTGAAAATTTTCGTCGGCGCCATTTTGGATTCTCATTTTGACTTCATTTTCATTATCAGCGACCCAAAAAACCACGAAAACGACACCCATGAAGGAAAAACTGAAAATTTTCGTCGGCGCCATTTTGGATTCTCATTTTGACTTCATTTTCGTTATCAGCGACCCAAAAAACCACGAAAACGATACCCATGAAGAAAAAACTGAAAATTTTCGTCGGCGCCAGCTTGGATTTTCATTTTGACCTCATTTTCATTATCAGCAACCCTAAAAACCATGAAAACGACACCCATGATGAAAAAACCGAAAATTTTCGTCGGCGCCATCTTGGATTATCATTTTCACCTAATATCATAAAAAAAAGTGATTTTATCCTATGTAAATAGGTCAACAAAATAAATGCTATAATTTAGTGTACCAAATCGACATTCGACATTATCGACCGTTACTAATTCTATCTCGTTCTCCCATAAATACTTTATTTTTCTGCCCCTGTCGTAACTCGATAGGTACTCTTCGGCTTAATAATAATTAATAAAATCTAGTTCCCTACAAAACAAAATAATGTCATCAAGCATTGAACGATTTCCGATTCTATACGAAATTCAACGAGCGATAACGATATTTTCCCATCTCGCTCACGCGCACTCATTTTCTATTACTTTCTCTATGAATAACTCGGTTTGCGTCGGCTTACTAGAGTCTTAATATAGGCGGGCTGGCTAATGACGTCATGACGTTTATTTTGCATAGAAATTTAGCTGCCAAAAAGCCGATAGCGCCTGCGGGTTATTTTATAGCAATATGTTGTTGAAGAGCAAATTTTTGTTGATTGAGTACGAGTAGGGGTTTCGTGATGCTTGTAATAAAGTACTGATTGTGTCATTTTTCAATTATGGCAGAGAGTGGTTGTGGTTGTGTTCCAAACTTCTGAAGGGAAGCCGGTGGGAATCGAGTTGTTAGGAGTCTGCGCCACTGCGAATATATAAAAGAAGAAACTGACTGACTGATATATCAACGCACAGCCCAAACCGCTGGGTCTACAGATTCCAAATTTGGCAAGTAGGTTCCTTAAGTGGTCTAGGGGTGCACTATGAAAGGATTTTTCAAAATTGTTTCCAAAGTTTGTTGTATGGGGAAACAAGATTAGTTAGACTATTCTATTAGGAACTTCACAGGAGTACTCCTATTGATAAATGAGTAGAAACGGGTTTCAGGTTTTTTCAGAATTCAACCCCTAAGAGGGGGAAATGGGGCGACAAAGCCTGAAAATCAAGATGGTTATTGTTAGTATGGTGTATCGGGTCGGGTCATCGGGTGTATTACAAAAACAACGATTTTAAGATTTAATGTGGCGTATCTGAAATCCATTCATCATCCCCTGTTGGGGTGCGATGTGGTTGAAATGTCTAAAAATCAATATGGGTGTCGATTCCGAGATTATCAGGGGTGCTGATTACGGATATGACATTTATTTTTAGATCCAGAAGATGACGGATTCGACTTCTATACAGGGTTATTGTTGATTTATTGTGATGATTGTGAAAAAGATGATGATGATTGTGATTATGATGATGATGATTGTGATCACGATGATAATGATTGTGATTACGATGATAATGATTGTGATTACGATGATACCGATTGTGATAACGATATCACAATCAGTATCATCACAATCACTATATCAATCACTATCACAATCATGTGATAGTGATTGTGATAGTGATTGTGATTGTGATTTTGATTGTGATTGTGATAGTGATAGTGATTGTGATTGTGATTGTGATGGTGATAGTGATTGTGATAGTGATTGTGATAGTGATTGATTGTGATAGTGATTGTGATAGTGATTGTGATAGTGATAGTGATTGTGATAGTGATTGTGATTGTGATAGTGATTGTGATAGTGATTGATTGTGATAGTGCTTGTGATAGTGATTGTGATAGTGATTCTGATAGTGATTGTGATAGTGATTGTGATAGTTATTGTGATTGTGATAGTGATTGTGATAGTGATTGATTGTGATAGTGATAGTGATAGTGATTGTGATAGTGATTGTGATTGTGATAGTGATTGTGATTGTGATGGTGATTGTGATAGTGATTGTGATGGTGATTGTGATGTGACAGTGATTGTGACAGTGATTGTGACAGTGATTGTGACAGTGATTGTGATAGTGATTGTGATTGTGATTGTGATAGTGATAGTGATTGTGATAGTGATAGTGATAGTGATAGTGATTGTGATAGTGATGGTTGTAGTGATAGTGATTGTGATAGTGATAGTGATAGTGATAGTGATTGTGATAGTGATTGTGATAGTGATTGTGATAGTGATTGTGATAGTGATTGTGATAGTGATTGTGATAGTGATTGTGATAGAGATTGTGATAGTGATTGTAATAGTGATTGTGATAGTAATTGTGATAGTGATAGTGATAGTGATTGTGATAGTGATTGTGACAGTGATGGTGATAGCGATTGTGATAGTGATTAGTGATTGTGATAGTGATTGTGATAGTGATTGTGATAGAGATTGTGATAGCGATTGTGATAGCGATTGTGATAGCGATTGTGATAGTGATTGTGATTGTGATTGTGATAGTGATAGTGATTGTGATTGTGATAGTGATAGTGATTCTGATAGTGATAGTGATAGTGATAGTGATTGTGATTGTGATTGTGATTTTGATTGTGATAGTGATAGTGATAGTGATTGTGATAGAGATTGTGATAGTGATAATGATTGTGATAATGGTGGTGATTGTGATATTGATAGTGATAGTGATTGTGATAGAGATTGTGATAGTGATAATGATTGTGATAATGGTGGTGATTGTGATGATTATTAATGCTTTTTCTTTCTTTCTTTGTTTTCTTTACTATTAAATTTAACATTATTACCTGGATTAACATGTAGGATACTATTTATCCCTTTAATATGATCTCTTGGGACAGTTACCGAACTTCAGGAGGGCGAAGCCGCGGGCAAAAGCTAGTTAACAATAAAATAAAAAATGGCGTAAAAACTCCTCAACGCTGTCAACTGGTAATGTCCCCAAGAGACAGCGGCGATGCCACGTTGTATGGCAACGCGTCTAGGTGGAAAGTGGTGTCATCGAACCAAGTGTTATGCTCGACGACGGTAGTGCGTGAAGCCAAAGACCCGACTCCCACTTACCCACAGCCAGCAGGCGCACACGCCGCAGTATAATAGTAGCAGACGTGTTCAGCAGATTGATCTGAACTACTCTACGGAGCCGCTCGTCGCACCGTCTCTGGCTGGATGGTCGGGTTTTTCACTATTAGAGCATGCTGGTCTCGGAGAAGGACAGCCCATCATAATCAATCGGTGTGGAAGCTAGGATATTCCTGATTAATTTCGCAGTGGCGTGGACCAAGGACATGAAAGCAGGGAAGCTAATACTACAATTACAATAATATATTACAACTAGTATTTGCTTGGGTGCGCGAGCTGCGCGCAGCTCGCGTGTCGTCGTGTTCTTGAGACGTATTTCATACCCTTATAAATTTTGAGAATCCATAGGAATCCTTAAAATAATTGGAAAATCCGTTACAACTACCCCTATATCAGTATGAAAACCCTTAAGAAGCCCCAAAAAGATCATAAAATTAATTTAAAAAAACAAACGTAATAATGTAAAAGTAAAAAACCTTACTTTTAAAACTGAAACCCATTAAAAAAACATAACCCTAAAGTTGCTTGTCGTCGCCCCTGAGTTACGCTTCACCCACTTGACCTTCGTTACGCTACGGAGGTCGCCGGCTCGCTTCGCTCGCCTCCTCCCCCCTTCTCTCCACTCGGTCTCGCAGGTTCGCTCCACTCAGAACCTACCTACCACCAGACAGGTTTCGACGCCTACTATAATATTTGTTAAAACACCCAATGGCTATCTCTAACCGTTACGAAGTTACAGCCCTTTCAGTTTTAGGGGAGGTTGGGGAGGGGAGGAAATGGTATACAAATTTTTAATTTCAACGCCCCTCAATAGTTTTAGGTAAGAATTAAAACATTTTTCAGTAGAAAAAAAAGGGGTGAAAAGGGGGGGGGTGAAGTGGGGGAGAGTGGGGCGTTTTTCGAAAAATGAATTTGACTATCGCGTTGCCCCTTTATATGAATCTGAAAAAAAAATGTTCCAAGTCTCTCAACTTCCGAGATCCGCCTCAAGGGGGGAGAAGGGGGGAAAAGGGGTCAATTTTGAAAACTGGTTTTTACTTTTCCGAGTCTCCTCTATACGAATCTGAAAATAAAAATGTTCCAAGTCTCTTGGTTTCCGAGATACGATAGGGAGGGGGAGGAAGGGGGGCGAAAAGGGGAGGTTTGGCACTTTTCCCATACTATTTAGAGTTAGTTGTTTACGAATCTGTCAAAATATACCCACCTTCCCATCCACCATCTGGGAGAACAATTCTGTCAGTGAGTCAGTGAGTGAGTGGTAATCGAGCTTTATATAGTATAACTAGAATGCCTATGGGGCTTAAAACCAGCCCCAGTTCATTTTCTCGAATGATGACCATGGCAATGGCGGGCCTATGTTATGAAAAATGTCTTTGTTATCAAGACGATCTAATTGTTTTAGGCCGAAATTTAACGGAACACAACAAGAATTTAATTGACATTTTTGAAAGAATACGCAAAGTGAATTTAAAACTAAATCCATTAAAATGTGATTTTCTAAAAAAAGAATTACTTTATCTAGGTCACATAGTATCAGGAGACGGTGTACTCCGGATCCAGAAAAAATTAAAGCATTACAAAAATACCCAGTGCCGGAAAACATCGACGAAGTGAAACGTTTTGTGGCTTTGGCCAATTATTATAGAAAATTTATACCAAAATTTGCAGAAATAGCAAATAACTTGAACGTGTTATGTAGGAAAAATACAAAATTTTATTGGGACGAAAATTGTCAAAAGTCATTTGAAGCTATTAAGGAATGTTTGATAACACCACCGGTTTTACAATATCCCGACCTATCGAGTAAAAATACCTTTTCAGTACAGACCGATGCCTCAGGCTATGCAATAGGAGCAATTTTAGCTAACTCAGACGGCCGCCCAGTTGCTTATGCAAGTAGAAGCCTAAACAAAGCCGAACGGAATTACCCAACTATCGAAAAGGAGCTCTTAGCTATAGTATGGGCAGTCAAACATTTCAGGCCGTACCTCTATGGACGGGCATTTAAAATCGTTACCGACCACAAACCTCTGGTTTATTTGTTCAGTTTAAAAGACCCCTCAAGTAGATTACTTAAGTTTAGACTATGCCTAGAGGAGTATGATTATACAATTGAATACGTCAAGGGTAAAGAAAACGTGGCTGCGGATGCACTTTCTCGCGTTAAGGTGACATCGCAAGACCTAAAAGAAATCAACGAATGCGTAAACGTAATGAAACGCGCTTAAAAGAGAAGATTAGAACCGAAAACAATGGATACTAATAAGGAACCTATAGGCAATCAGCCAATTCAGCCAATACTGGTAGAATCTAATATTAAGCCAAAAAATACTGTAGAACTAAGGTTCACAGACAAGAAAACTTTAGAAAAAAAACGTAAAGAAAATAAAATTACTTATGAAAATAATATTTTCCTTTACGACAGTAAAGATTTAATACTATTTATAAACCCATCTGCTCAATCACAACTGACGCCAGCCGCATTTGTGAGAGAGATGTGCGAGTTTTGCAACAATACAAATATAGAAGAAATAAATTTTGTAAAAACTAAAAACAATAAAAACTTTGTAGAAAAATTTACGAACGAGATAAAACAAAACACAAATTGGAAAGGGCCACGAGTTTGTATTATAAAGGATGTAGAGACAGTTGAAAATAAAGACGACAGGAAAGTCATCCTGAATGATTTCCATCTGTTGCCCACTAGTGGGCATGCGGGCATTAGACGCATGTTAAACAATATAAAAAATACTAGTATTTGCGTGGGTGCGCGAGCTGCGCGCAGCTCGCGGGTTTTGTGTTCCTATCTACCTACTACTACCTACTACTACCGACTACTACCTACTACTACCTACTACTACCTACTACTACCTACTACTACCTACCTACTACCTACCTACTACCTACCTACTACCTACCTACCACCTACCTACCTACTACTACGTACTACTATACCTACTACCTACCTACCTACCTACCTACTACCTACCTACCTACTACTACCTACTACCTACCTACTACCTACCTACTACCTACCTACTACTACCTACTACCTACTACCTACCTACCTACCTACCCCTACCTACTATCTACCTACTACCTACCTACTACCTACCTACCTACTACCTACCTACCTACTACCTACCTACCTACTCCCTACCTACTACCTATCTACTACCTACCTACTCAGAACTTTTCCCATTTAAAGAACACTACCCTAAAGTTTCCTTGTCGTCGCCCTGAGTTACGCTTCACCCACTCAACCTTCGTTACGCTGCGGAGGTCGCCGGCTCGCTTCGCTCGCCACCTCCCCCCTTCGCTCCACTCAGAACCTACCTACCACCAGACAGGTTTCGACGCCTACAATAATATTTGTTCAAACACATAATGGCTATCCCTGACCGTTACGAAGTTATAGCCCTTTTATTTTTAGGGGAGGTTGGGGAGAAGAGGATACCCTCCGTGTACAAATTTAAACGCTCCTCAATAATAATTTATGGTAAAAATTAAAAAGCCGCTACGTGTCCTAGATTCCGAGATACGATGGGGAGAGGGGTGAAAGGGGGGAGAGTGGGGAGTTTTGAAACATGATTTTGACTAACTCTAGGCTCCTTCTTACGAATCTGAAAAAAAAAATGTTCCAAGTCTCTCAACTTCAGAGATCCGCCTAAAGGGGGGAGAAGGGGGACAAGTGGTTCAACTTTTGAAAACTGGTTTTTACTTTCCCGAGCCTCTTCTATACGAATCCGTAAAAAACAAAAAATATGGGTCTCTTAGTTTCCGAGATACGATAGGGGGGGGAGGAAGGGGGGTGAAAAGGGGAGGTTTGGCACTTTTCCTATACTCGCGGGAGTTAGTTGTTTACGAATCTGTCAAAATATACCCACCTCCCCATCCACCATCTGGGAGAACAATTATGTCAGTGAGTCAGTGAGTGAGTGGTAATCGAGCTTTATATAGTACTAGCTTCTGCCCGCAACTTCGTTCGCGGATCTTGTTGCTTATGCCAGCGATAATGGGGTCGTCAAAATCGAAGATCTGAAACGTCTGATGTCGAATTCTAAGAGCCCAGGGACGGGAAAATAACGTGATGCGTGAGACGATTCGAGACGTTCCAGATCTTTCATTTTTGTAAGTCAACAGGAAATGCCCATCAGACTAAACAACTTTTGCTAAGACGTCATTCCTAATATATCTTATAGTGTCGCTGGGCTTTGGAGTTCCACATCAGGTGTTCCAGATCTTCAAATTTATTCTCACAGCAGAAAATGCTCTTCGCGTGGATTTTTTTTTGCTATAGCACCTTTTATATCTTTAGCTGGTCTGTTTTGGTTCTGCATCAGGTGTTCCATTTTCCAAAATAAATAAATCGCCATTCAAAAGAACTCGTAAGATCTCCAGTAGCTCTTGCATAGAGTTTAGTCTTACCTTTCCAGACGTACCACACAATCCCTTGGTAGAGACCACTTCCACTTATCCGCGTGACAGTGTGCACACACCTCAGACATGGTGCCAATGTCTCTGTGTTCGATGTAATTAATAAATTGGGTTATAGGAAAACGCGCTCCTTTCTTTATTCAACCACGGTTGCTCTTCGGGATCATAAACCATAGACTCAGTATCAGATGAGGATGCGAACGTATACGGTCCAGATCAATTTTGGCCACACGCTGTTCGACTGACTGACTTGCCCGAATTTCCTGAACCCGCTCACGTTCTTGCGTGGAATGAACAGACACCTCAACATGCGTGGTGTCTGTTCATTCCACGCAAGCATTCGAAAGATATCACGACATGCGTGTCGTGATATCTTTGCTGAGCAAGTGCGTTGCGTTGCTCGCGCTGCTGGTCTGTCTCCAAAGACCGAGCTAGAGCATGCTGTGAGCGGTCTGCACTAAGGCGCGTCTCATGCTCTTAAGGATTCTCAAGTGATCGAGATGTGGCAGTGCAAATACGCTGGGAGCTTAAACGCGAGTCTCTCTGCGTGTAAGTCTCCGAAGCGCGAGATACTGCGTGGCGGTCGCGATCGCTTGCTTGGCGTATATCGCGCTCCTGACTATTCTCGAGCGACCAAGCAGTCTCAGTGCGGTAAAGCTGAAGACTTAATCTCTGCTATCTCTCTGTATCCGTTTCGGAAGCGCGAGATAAAGAATAACGCTCTCGGTCACGCGCAAGTCGTATCTCATGCTCCTGACTGCTCTCAAGTGATCGAGCAGTCTCCGAGCGGATATTCTGAAGACTCAACCTCTGATCCTTCTTTGTAACCGTTTCGGATGCGCGAGACAAAGAATGACGATCCCGGTCGATAGCTAAACGCATTTCTCATTGTTCCACACTTTCCTGAGATCGAGAAGCAGTAGTGCGGACTCGTTTAAATTCTAGTCGTAATTGGCGCTGCGTGGTAGTTTCTGCGGACAAACTTAGTGCATTACGCTCACGGTTAGCACCTAGCCGTTGTTCACGCTCTGCATCGGTTTCGAGAGATTGAACGAAGGATCAAGCTAACCTGCGCATCTTAGAAACCCTTGAGTTTCGAGACAGATTTGATCTTTTTCTAAAAGGCATAGCTAAAATTCCTTCTTAATCCGATACTAACGATATTCAAATCAATGAAAATTAATCGAATAAGTACGTAAGAATTGCTAGTAAGTAGAAAAATAAAAATTATTCGCAGGAAAATTAAACACATCAACCAACACAGACAACAAAGGTAACCCCCGTTTCTATAGGATGAGAGCGGCACATCATCACCTATAACATCACTTTTTTCACTTTTTGGGATAGCCATAGCACGATCTAACTCGACGCCAACGCCATCTAGTTAGAAAACAGAAACTACATATTATTTACCCAAATTAAATTATGAATAAAACTAAATTGTCGTTAATTTAACAGACAACTACATTATTTTTGCCAAAAGTTTGACTTGAATACATGATAGTATAGCTTGTTGTACCACCAATTAATATGTTTAGTAATATCGGTGTGAAACTCTCCATACAATTAGATAGGACATGTAAAGTTCTCAGATTTCCTAATGCACATAAAAAATGCAAAAACTATAAAAAAGAATTTTCGATTTTTTAAAACAATATTATGGAATTTGAACTCGCAACCCCGTTGACATATTGTTGAATAGCTGTTCCCTTGCAATTTATAATATCACTGCCCCGCTCCTTCATAAAAACATCGTGATTATTATGTTCCAAGAGTTAAATTTTTATTTTAACTAAATAAACAACATGTAATTTTGTGCATTCAATTATTTTGTGCATTCAATAACGAACAAATACCTTTTGAAATCAATATTGCTTACCTCCCATAACATACGGCGTAATAATATGTAGCCTAAAGCCTTCCTTGGTTTACAAAGAACACTTTTGCTAAATTTCAATTCAATCTATCCAGTAGTTTTGGCGTGAAGCCGTACCATACACACAGACAAACAGACAAACAGACAAAAATTCT
This sequence comes from Xestia xanthographa, assembly GCA_905147715.2. Lineage (NCBI taxonomy): Eukaryota > Metazoa > Arthropoda > Insecta > Lepidoptera > Noctuidae > Xestia > Xestia xanthographa. The sequence continues at coordinate 40,933,997 of LR990641.1, read as the reverse complement.
AAAAAGTCACTTTTTGTCATCAGTTACGTTTTGCTAACAAAAGCCACTTATTTTTTCTCGAAAATTGTCAATGTACAGTTTTTCTTTCGTTACTGTTTTATTATATGTATAGATAATAATAATAATAATATTTATTTTTTTTTGTTTGGAGAACAGGCCACCCACATAAATTATAACAGATATTAATGAAACGTAATTATATAGATTTCTTCCTTATAATCTCTAGATTACAGTGGTAATATTAGCTAAGCCATGTCTAACCGGAATGATGAGAAATTCGAAAATGAAAACGTGAATCTAACAATAAACAATAACACGTCTGTAGCAGTCTCTGAAAGTAATTGTATTCGCATATTGCGTTGAAATCATACTGCACAATTGATACAACGACCAGCAGATGCCATTTTCATAAAATAGTTTTTATTATATATGCGAAAAAATCGCAGAAACACTTTCACAAAAATCGAAATAAACGGAAGGAGTAAATGTCAAATGAAGTTGTCGGTCAACCACAAAAAGACGAATTTACAACGTTCCGTGCCATGATGATTTTCTATACCATCTAAAAGATTTTAGCGGAAACCTCTAAAATAGCATTAGAAAGCTCACAGTTTAATATTATTTCTTTTTATATTATATTATATTTTAATTAAAGCAGATATTAGTACCAATGGATACCGTACTTTTTTTTGTAAACGGAAAAAACGCCCCTATTTCCGTCAAATGGCATTGACCACAACAGGAATGATTTGACCCGCAAAAAAATATCATAATACAACTTATTTGTTATGATTTTAAGATTCCGGTTTCGTTTCTATGTAATCTTTCGTTTATTATTAGAATAAAATGGTTACTTTTTTTTGGTGTAAGTAATATGAATATCTGCAACATCGAAGAGGGCCTAAAAAAAACTGTCTCCTTTTGCGAACGCCGAGTCCAAGCTCGGTCGTCTAAAGCCACATTTAAAATCTATGCTAAAGTATGTCTGATAATTTGATATATTTGTCCAAAAACATACATACAAATGAATTTCAAATTAAATTCAAACATACAAAACCAGTCTAATTCAATCTTTAATTTTTTAATTAAAAAAAAAGTGAGGATAACTGTTCGATGGATTATGAAGCTGTTACAATTTGAATCGAAGGCGCTTTCAAAGCAAAAAAAAAAGATCTCGTTCAATTAGCTCAAGCCAAAAGGAATACAAGCTTGCGCACTGCGCAGCTGTCGAGATAAACTCAAAAAGCTTCAACAGTGTTAATGATAGTAATAAAGGTGGTCACAGTTATTGTTACCAACGACGATGGCAGAGCAGCATCAAGCGTCGGCAGGTGAGCAGACCGGGCGCGCGGCGCGGGCGCAGAGACTCCCCGCTGCGACACCTTCGGATGATACAACAGACCGACCGACTCCTGAGTTCCTGACCAAACTGTTTGGCGCATATACTGCCGCGCAATTACCCCATCATCATCTGCCCTGCCCATTCCTAACTATGCTGGAGTCAGCTCCCAGTCTACCCGGATGTAGCTGATTACTAATATATTACACTCCATGGAGCGACTGACTATCTGACCGCACAAACCAGCTACAAGGTAAAACGATAACCCGCGTTAAGACCGGTTAGACCTTTGGGCTCCTGACCACTCGAAACGACTGCCATAGGTCTACAAAGGACACCCGGGAACAACAGTTTAATTTCTGCGAGTTTTCCATTACCCCATCATCATCAATAAATGATCAGATTCCACATTAGAGGGGTATAATGTGGATTAGACCCCTCTAATGTGTCTCATCTCATCTCCTCTAATGTGTCGAATCTGATCATGTATTGGTCATAATGGGGTAATTAGCATTAATTTTGTTTTTCATACTCAAACTGCGTAAGTATACATTAAGATAGCGCGACCACTTTATAGTGGGTACCATAAATATCAATGGCGGTATGATAAGAAATGTGTTTCACGCGAATGATTTGAAACGCATATTATCGGCACAACACTATAATTAGAATAACTTATGCAGTTGCGTATTGTTGTTCAGTGGTAGTGAGCACAGCTCATAGTGCTTTATCAGTGGATCGTCGACGACGATTGTCGTGTGGCGCTGCTCGTGAGATGATACGCGCATTAAGCGCCGTGTCCAAGTCTTTACATGGGGATCACTCACTCCATATCGATCGATTCCTTGTAGTTTACAATTCTTTGAAGAGCGAACGGTATCTTTAGTGTATTATTATTATTTTCGAGCAAAAACGTCAGCCATTCGATTCAATGGTTGGAGAACAATCTCGTTCTCCCCGCTATGGAGCACGGAAACATTTTGAGTGGATTCGCCAAACAAATGAAGTTTATTGACCTGCGACCTAGCCGCACAAAGTCGTAGTATAGCGCGACTGCGTCTGCGACTGTAGCACGTAAGCAATTTCCTGTCGCGCAGCAGAATGCAAACAAATCGAAGCCGTCGCCTCGGGCACTCTTATTCATAACTACGGAATTATTAAAACAACTTTTAATTAGTTTAAAATTTTGTTTGATAACGCTATGAATATTAAAAGGGGCTCGCCGACCGTTTAATTTACTACTTTCCTCCCATTCGAGCCGGCGCGCGGCTATCACCGGCCTGGACGTAATTAAACCCGAAAAACAGAACTAGCATAGCATTATTAATATCGAGAAACAACTGGCGCCTTCGGTCGTTCCGAGGAGAGAAAAAAAAGCTCGGAATTTATACGTCAATAAGAGTTTGTTGGGCATTATCGTAAAATGTGAATAGTATTTAATAGTTGGCACAAGGCTCGCCGCTCCTATTACCTCGTGAGTTATGTGACAGTTCTAATGTGCCGGCACCGAGCGCCCGCACCGCGCCTGCTCTGCGCCTGCGCAGCCACGTACCCGACGCTGCAACGCAATGCATCGCTGCTTCTGGCCAACAACATCTGGCGGCTGCACTAACAGCAGACATTGCGAAAATTCGCAGAGCCCATGCTGCCATTCGCTAGTATTTCGATCTGTCAAACAAATAGCCATTTTTCGGCTGGCAGTCGCTACGTCGTCGCTCGTAGCGGCTCTACGAGTGACGTAGCGAACAGATTGCGTCGCCCATTTCCAAACACTAAATGTTATTACGTTTAGTAACAATGGCGTTACTGCCATCATCTTGTGAAACTTTTATGTTCTTAATGAAGTAATCCATTTTAGTGGCGGGTGAAGTCATTTGAGGAAAACGTTTGTTACGAGCTAGGTAGGTGGGATAAATTAAATAGTATCGATTAAACATAAAATAACTTTAATAATCACGAAACACTTGAAACTCAATCACAAATACATTGCCTATCCTATTACCTATCACTATTCACTGATCATTACACTATTATTATATTACTAGCTGTTACCCGCGACTTCGTTCGCGTGGAAGTACACGTACATACACATCAAGTGTATGTTTGAGATTTAAAAAATACCTATTTTCAGATCTACCAAATATACACAACAAATTTCATAAAAATCGGTCAAGCCGTTTCGGAGGATTTCGATAACAAACACTGTGTTTTATATTTTAGAAGATAGAACCGACGTAACACGTTCAACGAATTTCATGGTTTTGTTCATTTAGATAGAGTGAATGTTGCTCTGTTACTGATGTATCGGAGGATGCTGGCAGCTGGACGTGTTCGCTCAAGGTGAGCTGATAGAGGGCTTTTGTGCTGATGTGCGTGCGAATGCGTGGCAGTATTGGATCGACTTGTGAGCAAACACATTGTGTTAACGCCTAAACAATCTATATGTCGCAAGTTTTTCATAAAATTAGGTTTTCAAAAACCTAGGTTTTTTATCAAAAATCTGAACTACATAGTTTGGGTTTATGATCAATTTGATATACATTTCCGTTGACAGGAGGACCTCATAATGGCATACAATTAACGAACCACCAGATTTAGCAAAATGTAACGGCAAAAAAATCACTTTTGATTGCCAAAATTAGTAAATGATCAACAAAATTAATCCCCATTTTATCGTAAAATTAGAACCAACAATTTATTTATGACCACCAAAAATTTAACAGTTATGCTCTTTGCATCCGAGTCGAGGGAGACCCGGTCGCGGGGCTCCTACTCCTGAATGGCTTATAAAAAAATAACCACGAAGAGTATGGCGGGGTCTATTCGCTCGCTTCGCTCGCTCATTTGACCCCGCCATACCCTTCTAACGTAATCTATCCGTGTCGGGGACCCCAAATCGGCCTAGGCAAAACTAGTTTGTTATCAACCACCTCATTAAAATTTGGTGTTTAATTTACTAAATTTGGTGATCAATTGATATTTTAAGTGATAGATGTTAGTAGTCACAAAGTTATTTTTTGTGGTCATGTCATTATATTTTCCACCCTTCTTAATTGGATTAAAGGAGGAGAATATTGATTGGATTAAAATTTTTGATAAATAAATAATTGTTTTCTTTCTAATACGTTGCAAATGATGATGGATTGTTTTATTTATTTCGTTTAAATTGATTTATTTGTCATAAAACAAAGCAAACCCGTGATTTTGACAAGAACTTTATCATAAACCCAAACTAGTTCAGGTTTTTGATAAAAAATCTGAGCTAGTCTGGATTGTTACAGGTTTATGATGAAATTGAGTTTAAAATTTGTCATCTTCCGGTTTTTGATCAAAAACCTTATTTTATGAAAAAACTGCGACATATACATATATACGTATAATATACACACAAATCAATAAAATTGTTGTTTGTACTATCAAAATGACTGCTTTTTACTGAATGCATTTGAAAATATATACGGCACAACAAAAAAATTTTTTTTTTTCAATTTTTATCTGTCTGTCTGTCTGTTTGTTCCGGCTAATTTCCGAAACGGCGGAAGATTTACTGGAAGATAGCTGATGTTAAAAGGTCTAACTTAGCCTACTTTTATTTTAGAAAATAATTAGCGTTCCGTGTAAAAAAGTGAAACCCTTGAAATTGTTAACAAATTCCGATCAAAAAAGCGCGGCAGTTGACAGCTAGAAGGAGGATAGCTCATTTTGCTCGTTGAAGTTGTGACTGATTCCACTATCCAAGTATTATACGATAATATTATGTGAGCTGTTCACAAAGCCGCTTATTGTAACAGTTTTTCAAATACTTAAAATGTCACTTACGGGGATATCTTCCGTGATTATTGTTTATTTTTAAGCTCCCGATATTTCGACGCTGTTGCAAGCGCCATGATCGCAGGATTCGCAGGTTAACTGGAGAATGCGGGTGGATGGAAAAAATTGTTAGGAGCAGACAAATCTGTCTACCCTCTTTCTTTGTCTTTTGCTATGCGCACTTTTTCAAATGTTGAAATAATTAAAGCCTCAATTTTAATTTTAATCCGAGTGAGTAGAACGCCAATCCGTAATATATGTTATAATAACCTCTAGCTTAACACTGTAGGTACCTATACGTTCGAACACACCTAACTCGTGAGAGACCACTCCATTGATCTTTGCCTTACTCGAATAAACTAACTAAATTATTATTTACTCAATAACATAGACAAACAGGTTTGATCGCACATCTGTTTCTTTTAATGTTCGTGCCTAATTCTGGCTTGTAGGCAGTAATATTATAATCAGGCTCGTAAATTACTGATCGATGAAAAATTTATTTAGATCGATCCGACCGTAAGGACATAAAACCAGTCCTGTGCCATCCAACTGACCACACTAACCGGGGCACACGGACGATTTCATAATAACACAAAACTAATTAATACGCCTGAGAGAAAAGACGAATCGATTCGATCACTTCGGCGCATAAATACAATTTGATGAGATCATAACAAAGTGGAACGTTTGACGTTTAGCTCGCACTAAGCCCGCGCCGCGGTTGGAGCTGGGCCGAGTGGACCGGGGCTCAGCGCCGCACAAACGAGCAGGAAATTACGGACATCCAAATTCCATGATCGCCGTTTGGTAGATCTGTTTTTTGTTTCCAATATGCAATAAATAGGGTAATAACAAGGAACGCGCACGCCGGCGCGGCGGGCGCGGTGCGGCGGGGCGGCAACATGGCGTCTAATTGTTTGTAATTAGCGCCGTACGCGGTGCGCGCCTTGTGCCGTGTGCCTTGCGCCTTTATAGACTGTTTATTACTTAATATGTTGTGATAGGCCGCCATTGGCGAGGCTCGTGGCCGTGTCGTTTCGTAACACTGATTGAGGTATGTGGGAACATCGGCCGGTGTCGGTGATGGGCTGGCGGGCCGGCTGGCGCCTGCTGATGTTACACGAGTCATTACCGCGTTATGACGTCGCCGCGACGGTTGTCCGCGCGACACGCCATCTATTGCGCCAGCCCACGAACGCTCACTGATCACGAATCTGACAATGTTCCAAACAACTACAACTATTTAATATTGAATAATGAAAACTAAATACAAATGGTGTTGGAAGAAAGTTTTTGGCCGCAGGATGTGATGTTCCGTCGCTTCCGCGGACTAATTTCATAATTCCACCTACCTATGCCCAAAACATCGTGCAAGTGAAGTGCTACTAAAATAGATTTTTATGTTGCACTAACAAAATTGTTATAATATGTATTTTTAGGTTAAGGCATTTATCTATGGGATATATCTATATATGGATTAAATCTCTCTAACAAACATGATAAACTAAATAAAAGGAAAACCATGCAATCTAAAGTTGTAAATTTGTGCCTCCAGAGGCACGGTGCATTGTTATTTTAATTGTGTCTGTAATTGCGGGTATTGAAGTGCTACTGGGATAAATTCAATAAGACAAATCACTTCTACGAGTATTCAAAGGATAGAACCTTTACAATTGAAGAAAGAAGATTGCAATTTGCACAAAAAAATACGTGGAAATTGCCATCCTCCTATCTAAATAGTTTTTCGTAATTTTAACGTCACCTACAATGACGTCAAAGATACTTATTAAGTAATCGGAATTCGGATGGACTTTTGAGTAAAAGTGCTATAACTTATCTCATTTAATTTATACGTATAAGTTTAGATTTCATGGTTTTCCCTTTATTTAATTAAAGTATCATATTCGCTAGAGAGATTTGATCCATATGATCAAATCTCTCTAGCGTAGGGTAAACCTACCGATTGAAGAAACAAAATTATAGCATGTTATTTTTTCGAACTTTAGTCGGTTCGATTCAAATAAAATAAAATAAAAATAAAATAATCTTTAATTCGGATAAGCAACATCCATATGGGTTAGTAAAAACAAAAAGATAACTTATACCTATGTTAGTAAACTTTTATACATATTATCTATTTGACAACAAGGCTGTTGTTCAAAATACATCTTTGAACAACATCACCTAACAAAGGAGAATCCAACCTCCCCGCTATGGTCTTCAGGATGGAGTTGGAGCTGTCCCGCACTCTGCAGAGCAAAGAGGCAGATTTCTGTCTGACTAACTTTCAGAGTGTGGCAAGCGAATTATCGAAAACTTGTGAATTCAGATTTGTTTTTTTTTTTTATAAAGGAATGTTTCCTTCGAAAATTTGGTATCTCCAGTATTTAGAGTACTTTCCCTCCAGGTAGCATTGAAAAATTCCACCATGTAGGTATGTCATAATTACAAAAAAAACCCGGGCGAGTGCGAGTTGGACTCGCGCACTGAGGTGCCCCGGTGCCGTATAAACTTGTAGGCATTTTGTTACTAAACTACATATGTACGGTTTTCAGTATTTTTCCTTTATAAACGCAATTTTACGCAATGTCTTGCCAATTGTAGGTCAACGGAAAGTATCCTATAAATTTTGATTCCCTTGAGAGTGTCGAAATATAAGTCTTTTTGCGGCATTAACGGCCGTTTCTTCTTTTTACGTTAACTAGAAGTTTGAAGTTTCACAGCAACTCGATATCTCCACGCGTATTTATAAGGGTATTCCGTATATTACTACAGAACGGTACGACCGAGCGTCTCTGAGAGGACAAGTTGTCGGGCAAATCCGTATTAGGACAAGCCAACAGCCAGTGAGTTCAATGCATTGGTCTAAAACGGTACCTCAAAATCACCCAGTGAGGAAGATAAATCCTGGTAAATTTTTCGGTGCCATGGATCTGGGTGAGAAAGGCCGGTAAACTAAGCAGGTGTGACTGGCTGCTAGGATGCCACGCTCGGTCGTCCAGGGCCACAGGCTGGCTGCTGGCCTGCCACGCTCGGTCGTCCAGGGCCACAGGCTGGCTGCTGGCCTGCCACGCTCGATCGTCCAGGGCCACAGGCTGGCTGCTGGCCTGCCACGCTCGGTCGTCCAGGGCCACAGGCTGGCTGCTAGGCTGCCACGCTCGGCTGTCCAGGGCCACATTTTCAGTCCTTTGAAGTCGGTATATTTCCGGTAATTTTGTCTACTTTCTCTAAAAATTTTGAATGACAGAACAGAGAGAATAAATTAAAAAACAAAACAGAGACAATGACAATAGTGTTGCCACCTATACAGCCTAAATTGGGTGCGTTCCAATTACTTAACACTCCTTATAGGACGCAAACCCATTTTCTTTATACAATACTAGCGGACGTCCCGCGGTTTCACCCGCGTAGTTCCCGTTCCCGTGAGAGTACGGGGATAAAATATAGCCTATGTTACTCGTGGATAATGTAGCTTTCGAATGGTGAAAGAATTTTTTAAATCGGTCCAGTAGATTTTGAGCCTATTCATTACAAACAAACAAACAAACAAATTTTTCCTCTTTATAATAGTAGTATAGACAAATGTTTCTCATATGGATTAGCTACCTTTGGTTAAATTATCCGCTACCATGTTAGAACTATTAACAAACTTAAAATTGAGTGGTTACGACCCACGGACCTTTTCATGGTAGCAGAGTGTGGTTTGCCGTGATTCATCAGGAATAGCAGTAATTGTTGATTACTCTGAAAAGTGCAGTGAAAACCGAAGTCGAAAAATCCACGAAATCCTTCAGTTTGTAACCTATTTGCAAAATAAATGTCATTTATCATAAATAGAGCAAATATTTCTTTCAAGTAAAACGGTTTAGAACTGTGTCCACATTGTTGTAATATTAGTAAATTGTAACAAATATTTCTTTCAAGTAAAACGGTTTAGAACTGTGTCCACATTGTTGTAATATTAGTAAATTGTAACAAATATTTCTTTCAAGTAAAACGGTTTAGAACTGTGTCCACATTGTTGTAATATTAGTAAATTGTAACAAATCTACTTGCTCCTATTAAATAAAGGGATAAGCAGACTTGTTCAATTAAAATTTAATAGGGGCTAGATATTTACAGGGAAAATACAGCTAGTTTTAAAAAAACCTACCTAGCACGCACTCTAGGATAGTTACGTAGCAGTTTTATAGTACACGCACTGTAGAGAACAGGCGTTAGGGTAGCAGGTCAGTTATTAGGGCCACTTAGAGGATCAGCATCAGGAAACCTCTGCTGGAAGGGCGTTGTGCAGTTCCAAGAGTCATGCACCAGGTCAGCTCTGTAGGAAGGCAGTGTAGATCTCAGGACCACCTCCCAGGGTTCCGTCATCCAAATATCATTCTTAGAATCTATAAAATTGAACGGTCGAATAAATGGATTAATTGCCAAGCTAAAAATGACTAACCCAAGGTTATATGGGTATAGGTAAAGTAAAAGTTTTTAAACTTCAGTCAACAACTTTGCTTAGCTGGTCTTAAAAACGTTTTATTTTTTAATTCAACCTTTATACCTTTAAGTACCAAAACTCCAAGAGAAAAACTGAAAAAAAACTAAACTCATTGCTCGTGCAAACAGCGTTAAACATAAGATGGTTATTTAAAGGTTATTCGAAATAAAATAAAGCCTTTGTAACCTAATTAGCACAATTCAAGTCGACGATGTTTATTGGCGAAAAAAACCTTCAAGTACTTATTCTATAAGTGCACTGTTTACTTTACTTATTGATGGCTCTCTGGGATATTTTCATTTAGATAAGTCATCTTTTGACTTGGATAATATTTTGTTTGTAACTTATCAAATATTAAAAAAAAAACATAAGTATAAAAAAGCAATTTGAGCTACAGCAACTTTAGCCGACGTTATGAGTGATACATACCTTGTTGTTACTGTTGTTGGTGCTTGTTGTTGGTGCTTGCACTGCCTAGCTTACGTCATAGTGCACTCACACTCGTGCACGCTCGGGCACGCAGCACGCTGGTGTCATGACGTCAGCCGGCGTGTAACGGCGCGCGTCGCCCCGCCCAGCCCCGCCCCTCTGTCGGCGCCTCCAGCACCGCTCCGTGCAACTACAGGCCTTAACATAATGCACCACAGTGACCCGCCACTGTCGTGCGACAGAGCAAACCGCCGGCACTATGTTCAGCCATGGCGACTAGAGCACAGTCTCCGCAAATCGGATCAATGGCAACATTGTGAATGCTGGAGGGTCGTTTCGCGGAAGCCTCGAGATAGTCGAACGATAATGACACATTTACATTTGCATACATATATCCCTGGTGGCTGTCTGGCAAGACGGATGGTCCATGTGACCCCCGTCACAGAGAAAAAACTCGAGGGCGATACGTGAATGGTGTGAAACTCTCTCCATTACGGGCAAGCGGCCCCCGCTGCGCCATTGTTACGCCGCTTTGTGCGCCCACCTCACCACAGATACCTCGGAGATACCTCTCGCGTCGCTGACGTGCACACATAATTTATTTTTAATGATTTTTTGTTAGCCAGTTGGTTTTTGAACACACTTTTGAGCTTTGACTCTCGATGATCGATGAAAAAAGTTTAGGAAATCGGGATCCCTCGCGATGCGAGAACCGAAAAAAAATAACAAAAGTATCAAAGAATCGAACGTTCAGGCAAAGAGTTGTTGCTACAAATATTTTGAATAAATCGTCTCCAGTTTCCGCGTGATTTGTCCCGCGCGGCGGAAATGGTTTCCTCTTTGAATATAAAACGAGCCAACGGAAGAATTTCAATGTGGCGTCAGGATTGAGCTCTGTTATGTAAAATATTACGACGGGTTTGTATCTCGTTTGTCGCGTATTGTGAAGGGATTTGCAAATACAGGTTTAAATTCTTACAGCTCGTTTATGTTTCCTTGTATCTGATAAAGTAACTAAAAGGACATTAATCGAGTAGTTTTGAATTCAGTACTAGAAGCTTGGCCTAAATCGGTTGGGATCAAGATCATAAGCCACGGAGCACATCTTGAAATGTTTGAATAGCTGAGCGCGCCTTGCGCCCGCGCCGCCGCCGCGCCGCTCGTGGCGAGCGCACCCACCCACAACACTTAATCTCCCAAATACATTTATCATATTCAGCTGATAAAAATACCATTGAGATCAGCCGAACACAATAAGATACACGCACTCGGTACCTGATACGAGGCCGAAAGTCAATTATATTCAAATATAAATCGGATTTGCAAACATAAGCCTGTAACAATAGCGTAAGCAGGCGCCGCGCCGTGAGCCCGTGAGCCGTGAGCCCGTGATGCCACCTTTATACCTCTCGTTCCTGGATAATAGTCGGAAGCGGGACAATGCGGACAGTTTGGGACCAGGCGGGTGTCCGCATCGCTGTCACGGAGGCTGCTGTCACGCCCGTCTCCCTGCAACACGCTATTGTGTTTTATTTGTGGATTATAAAGTCACTATTGTGGTAAACTATTATGTTCGGCTGTTCATACGTTTCGCATTATTGTTGTATTAGGATGAACTCGCAAAGAAAGAAGTGATCGTTTCATACTGGTATAAGTTTTTGTAAGTGATACTTGAACCGATTTGATTTGTGCCATCAACATTCTAATAACATTAAATACTTACAACAATATTTTTTTTTATCGAACTAGGTACGAATTAAGTAATAGTTTAAAAAAGACTTTGTAACTTTGACACTTTGGTAGGTTTGGGCGATTCCAAGTCCAAGAACCGTTATTATTAACCGTTTTTTTTATAATTTAGACTTGCGTGTTGTGGCGTGTCCACAAGTAATATTATACGCAATTTCATGTCTAGTATATATTAGTTCTATGATTTTAGATCATCAGACTTCAGTAAGTGGAAGTCTATCTCGGTATCTTTATATGATACTGATACTGTATGATAGTTTAGGTGAGTGCTACAAGTTAGTTGGTCGTCCCGTGTCGCCGGTGTCACGGTGTCACGGTGTCACGCCCGCTCCGCGCCCCATGCTGGCACAAAGCGGTTCGCGACGCTTCTCATGCTGTCACACGCTATTCAATTCATGAAGTTCGTATGATTCGCTTTGTTTACCGCAACCGTTGTTGACCCTTTGTCAGCCTTTCCCGAGTATCAATGACGGTTATAAATGTGCGCTATTTTATAAAATCATAGCGTCCACGTCGTCCACAAAACGGAACATCTCATTAACATAATTTCAAGCAAAAGGTAGAACAAACAAACCCTCGTAAATGACGCGTTAAATGCAATCAAACAACGTCATTATACACGAGTAGCCCGCTCCGGGGCCTTCTTCACAAAAAGTGACATAAAAAGTGGATATCAGTCAGCTGAAGTGAGCGCGGCGACAATGTGGCCACCGGGGATCTATTATACGCGGCGTCAATGGGACCCTCAAGAAATTTGTTACGAACAATTTGATAGGTGGCAGCTATTGTTAGCGGCGGGAACCGCGAAGACCCGAGGGAGTTCAGGGAACGGCACATATGTGCGGCGTCGCGGGACGTATGCTGGTGCGCCGAGCCACGCTAGACGTCGATGTAGTTGGCGCATTGTTTGCTGTAGTCCGCCGGGAGCTGAGGGCCGGGTGCCGGGTGCGACAGTTCCATGTCTGTCATAACCGCAGGGGTGTCAGTATACCGCACCGTTGTAAAGTCGAGGGCCATTAACGCGGGGACAGATTTATGTTACAAATTTTAATGGGCTGTTTATTTTGATATGAAAGCTATTGCATAAGTGTTTAAACCTTTTCGTTATAAGCGTCATCTGGTGGTTCCTTATATGAATGTGTGTAACTACTGAGTTTTTTTATATTTTTATTACGGGTTAGCAAAACGTTGTGCCTCACCGAGTTTTATACGGCTTTTTGAGGTATGAGATGTACCTATTCGTGCATTAACCATAGTCGTAGTGAGGCAGTCAAAGATACCTATTTCACCACCCATTTCAAATTAAAGCCCTACCAGAGAAGGACCAAGACAAGTGACAAGCTTTTAGAGACGTTTCTTATTTTTATACAGACAGCGAGTTTAACAGGATTAACAAGCTTCAGGGTTAATTATGTCAATCAATTTTTTAAAGAAACGATTGAGCAATAAGCATCTCGCCTTCGTAGGAGAAAATTGGTTGGCGACGGCCGATCGTCAGCGTTGTAATGTTCATGAACGGAGACGATCCTTATCAACAGAAAAGTTGTACAGATGCCTACCTATATTCTGTAAGACAATGTCATCATATTGCCTAGCCTTTTTCCAACTACGTTGGGGTCGGCTAGTCTAACCGGAAGCAGCTGAATACCAGTATTTTACATGGAGCGACTGCATAACTGACCACCACAACCCAGTTAGTACAGTCCGTCCGTAAAATAAAACGGAATCAAACACAAAAGTCACCGACTTCTTAAGCTAAAGTTATTTTTTAACCGACTTCCAAAAAGAGGAGTTTTCAATTTGTCTGAATGATTTTTTTGTTGTTTATATACACATATACGTAGTTCAGCGATAACTTCCCCAATTCTGAACCGATTTCGATGATTCTCCCTTTTTGTTTGCAAGATAATAACTTCGCGTTCTTCCCGTTCAAATTTGGTGAAGATCTGATGCTGATCTTCGGAGATATACAATGGAATTCTTCAATAATAGTCAGCAAATCGGTCGTGATTGCTGCAATCGCTTGGATGTGTTTTGTAACATCATAACATAACATCTCGCCTATATGCTCTGAGGGGGTACGCAGATGTGTATATTACATCCACATTCCGACAGTTAGGTATGTTAGGTTCCATTTTATTGGGGATAAGCCAATTACCAAGACATATGCTGTTAACAATATACGTTTTTGGTTGTAACATCCTATACAAATACTTGCTATGCATTTATTTTACATTGTTAACAATACATTTCAGGTAATATTATCCTCAATAAAATGGAAGTAACCATTTACCTAACTCTCGAAATGTGGGTGTACTGTACATATCTGCGTGGTCTACCGTGGGCACCCAGATGCTACGGAAACCACAGAAATTGCCCCACAGAAATTGGAAACGTGGCCACTTAATTTTTTTTACAAGAAACTATCAAGGCTATGACTATTATTTTGTATAATCTTAAATGTGTACCATAGGCTACTTAGCATGCATAAAAGTGATACCTTTATTTCTTGCGAAAAGCCTTTTAAAACCTGATCACCGAAATTGCAAAATTTCGTTCCGAGTAAACAGAAATCACGTACTTACATTTTTGGCGAAAAGACCTGGCGATATGGTGCACTACCATTCTTACTGCACGTAAGCGCACGACTGTCTCTTGCCGAGCAGGCATTTATTGTTCGTTTAAACTCATTGGTGAAACAAAATGACCATAGAAATTAGTAATTTCGCTTGGACAAAACTACCGTTGACATGTACTCATTAAGTATGAGTCTAAACATTCAAAACTAATTAACTTCTTGTAGGTCAATCATTACTTAACGCAATCAAAATACTTTTTCCTATATATGTTGGAGATTATCTTCCTGAGAGGTAAATGCTGTGTATGAAAGTGATTGTGGACAAGACACAGAAATTGATAATTCGTCATTTACCGATTTTTTAGGGTTCCGTAGTCAACTAGGAACCCTTATAGTTTCGCCATGTCTGTCCGTCCGTCTGTCTGTCCGTCCTCGCGTAATCTCTGTGACCGTTAGCACTAGAAAGCTGAAATTTGGTACTAATATGTATATCAATCACGCCGACAAAGTGGTAAAATAAAAATTTAAAAAAAAATGTTTTATTAGGGTAGCCCCCCTATATGTAAAGTGGGAAGTGATTTTTTTTTTTAATTTCAACCCTAACGTGTGATATATTGTTGAAAAGGTATTTAAAAATGAATAGGGGTTTCCTAAAATCATTTTTTGATAATGTCAATAATTTCGGAAATAATCGCTCCAAAAGTAAAAAACAATGTGTCCCCCCCCTCTAACTTTTGAACCATAAGTTTAGAAAATATGAAAAAAATCTGAAAAGTAGAACTTTACAAGGACTTTCTAGGAAAATTATTTTGAACTTGATAGAAACAACAGTTTTTGTACAAAAAAGACAAAAAGTTGTACAAAATAATTTCTGGACTAAGTTTGCAGTACTTATATTCGTATATGCAAGCATTTTTTTTAACTTCGTTTACATATTTTATTATCCTGAACGTATCTACGGAACCCTACACTGAGCGTGGCCCGACACGCTCTTGGCCGGTTTTTTCATAAAAAGTAATAGTCTTATAAATATACCTAATTTAAGTGGCTTCATTTAGATTCATGTCACTTTAATTCTGAGAAAAAAAATCGTTGCATTATCTGTAAAGCAGCACTGCGTTTTCAGCCTAGACGCGTAAATTTTTCGCCTGAGAAATTCACTCTTAAATTGAAACAGCCCAAAATTTGGCGGTGACTTTGGCACTTCCAGTAGCGTCCATCAGCTCCTGTGATGTGCAAGCAACAGGACAGGCAGTCAAGTGTCCCATCGTTTGTGGGGCAATACCGCATTTACACTCCAGCCATCTATGAATCTCATCTGAACAGGTTTTCCTTGCTTCGGCCAACCTGTGTCCGAAATCTTTTCAAAGACTCCAGGTCAGCCATGGCAACTAAAGTGAAAGTGGCACAAATGGGTTGGGTAGGGAAACACTTTCAACACCTACTACTGTGTTAATAAGGTCCACGTATAAAGTTATAAATATTAAGTTATAGGTTCTAAGTTGGCGGTAATAACTACACCGAGCTACATTTGACTCGGGTCTTATGTACTTACTTAGAGATATATTTATTACAAAAACAACTTTAATAACGCTTAAAACCACATATAGGTACAAGTTATCGGTCAATCATCCATGGCTGTACTGGCTATCCCACAAAAATAAAACACAAGTTTAATTTGAGTCCATGCTTACAGAGTGTTTTCAGCTGATCCTTTAAACGTAAAGTTAAAATAGAATAATATTAAATTGAGAAACAATTAAAATATTCATAAAATAATTTAGGCTATAAAGGCATACACCTCTTTGTTGAGATATATAGAAAAACAATCACCACCTAATACAGGGATTGAACCATTTTGGACTTTGTTTATATCTGTAGAAATAAAACACCGGTAGAAATCAATAAAAAAAAAACACTAGTGTGAAAGTCACTGCATTCTTAACTTAGTAGTAGTGTGTGTGATTTCCGAAGAAGTGTTGAAATAGTAAATTTTGATACAAGTGGAGAAAGTTTGGTATTGCATTCGAGGCGTGTATTGAAAAACGTCGTTTGATACACGTGGACATTTGTTATTGCAGTTCTCGGCTCAAAAACACCCTCGCCTTCGGCTCGGGAGTTATAATTCCGCCTCGAATGCAATAACAAACTTTCTCCACTTGTATCAAAATGTACTATTTCAATACACTTCCTCTAAAACTAGTTCTTATCGCACTACGATTAGGTACAACCAAGTATTTCACACACTTGCGTTTTTTTCCATTTTCTCGCACGTGTGCGGAAATGAAAATTGCCACTGATAACTATACCTATATTTAGTCCAAATTGGTTCAATGCCTACTTATAGTAGGAGGTGAATGTTTTTTTTTAATTTTGGCAGAGCAATATGCGTCTTTACAGCGTAAATATTTTTTGAATATTAAAATTGTGTTTATAAATAGAATACCATAGACAAACATGATTATTTAAAACTAATATTTACTTTTATAAACAAATTAACATTTATCACATTTAACATCATCCCCTATGCTCTCGCGCAAATTCAATTCGTGCTCGACGGAGGGCTACCGTTAATGCTGGGCCTGTTGCAGCTCTCTTTGGAGTCAGGTTCCGTTCAGCAAATCTCCTTCTCACGATATCTGAACTTATGACCACTTGGCGTTCGTGACGTTGTTGGACTTGAACTGCGTTTAGTCGGCGATTTCCCAGAACAGTAAGTTGGATATAACGATCATCTGCTGCTGATGTAGCCCTAGTTCTGCCCGTACCAGGACGGTGGTCCAATGCTCCAGTCTCTAGGTATCATCTGTAAACTCGTTGCACCGAAGATCTGCTGATTCGAAGTCTTAGAGCAACCTCACGTTGTGCAACGCCTGCTTGAAGTATTGCTGCAACTTGAGCTGCTTCTTGAGATATCGTATCCATTAGTGACCGAAAAAAGTAGCACTTTAGAATAAATGTATAGTCATTTTAATCAGCATGAAACGCACTCTCTGTAGGTATAAATGTAATACTTGTAAGTTTTATACTTTTTGAGAAAATATAATATAATATATCTATATATTTTATTATTATTACATATAATAAAACAGTAAAAAAACTGTGTCTGTACATTGAATATATTAAAAAAGAAATAATTGAGGGGGCTTTAGAAACAGTAATAGAGCACGAATCCAAAAAAAAAAATCTGTCTGTTTGTCTGTTTGTCTGTTTGTCTGTTTGTCTGTGGGTCTGTTTGTTTGTACACGCTAATCTTCGGAACTACTGGACGGATTTTAATGATTTTTTTGTTGTTGTATAGGTATTAAGTCTGGGCAGGATATAGGCTATAATTTATCTTGGAAACTTGAACACCTGATGCAGAACCACAACAGACCAGCTGAACTATAAGAGATACAAAAATGGTACCATAGCAAAAATTGTTCCACGTGATGGGCATTTTCTGCTGAGAGAATAAATTTGAAGATCTGGAACACCTGATGTGGAACTCCAAGAGCCCAGCTACACTTACATATATATTATAGGAATGACGTTTTAGCAAAAGTTGTTCAATCTGATGAGCACTCTCTGTTGACTTATAAAAATCGAAGATCTGGAACACCTGTTGTGGAACTCCGAGAGCCCAACTACACCATAACACATATAGGAATGACGTCTTAGCAAAAGTTGTTCGTTCTGATGGGCATTTCCTGTTGACTTTTATCTTGGAAAAAACACCTGATGCAGAACCGCAACAGAC
Organism: Xestia xanthographa; assembly: GCA_905147715.2. Lineage (NCBI taxonomy): Eukaryota > Metazoa > Arthropoda > Insecta > Lepidoptera > Noctuidae > Xestia > Xestia xanthographa. The sequence goes on along the minus strand of LR990641.1, from coordinate 40,915,861 downwards.
CAGCTAAACTATAAGAGATACAAAAATGGTATCATAGCAAAAATTGTTCCACGTGATGGGCATTTTCTGCTGAGAGAATAAATTTGAAGATCTGGAACACCTGATGTGGAACTCCAATAAGCCCAGCTACACTATAACATATATATAGGAATGAAGTTTTAGTTAGCAAAAGTTGTTCAATCTGATGAGCACTCTCTGTTGACTTATAAAAATCGAAGATCTCGAACATCTGTTGTGGAACTCCAAGAGCCCAGCTACACCATAACACATATAGGAATGACGTCTTAGCAAGTGTTGTTTGGTCTGATGGGCATTTTTTCTGTTGGCTTATAAAAATGTTTAGTCTGATGGGCATTTCCTGTTGACTTACAAAAATGGAAGATCTGGAACGTCTCGAATCGTCTCGCGAATCCCGTCCCCAGGCTCTTAAAATTCAACATCAGCTAGACGTTTCAGATCATCAATTTTGACGACCCCGTTGTGGCTGTTATGCCAGCCACAACAGGATCCGCGTACGAAGTCGCGGGCAGAAGCTAGTATATAATAAAAGAAGCGGGTGGGCCGGTTTATTTGCTGGCCAGTGTATTATAGTGAATTCTTTTTTTTTCTCTCAGACGTTCATTGCACAGCATCTAATCACGTACGCAGCTAAAGTTCACTCAAAAATGCATATTCCATGACTCAACGTTGCAACACGGACACTAAACTAAGTTACGTTCTGATTAGAGCTTGTTCTGCTTATGCCACAGTGCGACTGGGGCGCGGTGTTGCAGTATCATTAGATTACGCGGCGCCACGCCCCCGCCCGCACACATGTCGCGAAATAACTTGATTTTAAAGCATTCTATTATTTGTGTGGCGTCGCCGCGTCGCAGGGCCGGGGTGGCAGAGAGTGTAGCATTGTTATTGTTGTCACGACTCATGTTTATTTGTTAAACCAGCAGAGAATAGAGAATTATTGGGCAATGTGATTATGTTATTGATTTTGTTGTTGTTTGCAAGCAATATGTAAACATGGTGGTGTTTACACAACAAGCGCTTGATAGGGATAATGCAGATGGGTGGGTCGATAAGGTTACTCTGCTCTTTGCGTTACAGATATTACTAGCATTGAAAAAAATGGTTTTGGATAAATGTCAATCTTCTCCTTGGCGACACACATCATCAGCTATCTGCCCTTTTTTTTTTTCGGAAGGGAAATCATCAAATGGCAACATCCCTCCCGCTCTGGGCGGAGCAGGAGGGAGTGTCAGACCCACGTGGAGGGCCACGGTATCTCTTTCGAACAGTCCCGTTACCCCGGCAGGCATCGGCCCTTGCGGACCCCTTCCTATTGCTGACTCTCTATGAGGCGCGCCTGGAACACGAACGCGCCGTCGACACGGTTTTTTTTTTTTTTTGGGACAAGCCCGCCACACTGTTCCCAAACCACTGTAACTCCTGAAAGCCAGAATCAATAGTGGCGACCACCAGAAAAGCGCCGAGACAATGAAGCTCGACGAAGTCCCAGAGAATGAATTTAACTGTCTTGGATCCCGCAACGAAATTAATCAGAAAAGTATAGCGGAGGAGTAGGAAAATCCGTAATTTCCACTTCCCTCCATATCAGCAGGAGACAGAAAGGCCAATAGGCGCAAAGGGATGTTTACAACTGGGATAGGCCCAGTTGCCTAGGCACCACGGATAAAATATTAACATTATGGGTCCTAAGTTGTGAGCAGTTATATTTGATTCCAATAATAGGTATGGCAAAAACGCTTGAACGCACGGAAATTTGTTCTAGTTTCTACAAGGTCTGTGTTGTAAATAACTCCGGATGTAACCTGTACACTATCCAACATAATATTGCGTTCATTCTGCCAAAGTGTGCACTCCCATAAAATATGATGTGCTGATTGTTCATATTCGCAGTCAGATGTGGAACATTGACAAAAAGGCGAGTCAACAAGCTTGAAGGAAAATAATTTACTCTTAAAGTTACCATGACCGGTGAGAAATTGAGCAACACAGTGATCAACCTCCAGCCATGTCCTGGCCAGCCGTTCACGAACGGATGGAAAGAACTGGTGGAGGTGTCGGCCCTTGATGGAATTATCCCACCTACATTGCCATTCAGACAAAAGTTCCTCCCAGACGTCGGTCTGTGGTTTGTATAATCTAGAAATCTTATCACGGTCACGTAGGGTTAAAAAGTCTGCGTCCGTGGTCTCACACGCGTTATAGTACATTGCAGCCCGTCGCTGCACTTCAAGATCGACTGGAAGTACACCTGCAAGTACCGGTAAGGCTTCAGTACTAACCGTCCTATACGCTTTGCATAAGAATATCAAAGCCAAACGCTGGCTTTGAAGCAATTTACGTCGTACCGCTCCTATGGTGGCCCTATTGGCCCAAACAGGTGCCCCGTAGCACATACACCCCAAAAAGGTAGCCCCATAAATGGTCTTTAAAGTTAGAAATGACAGACCCCACGTAGATTTGGATATTCTCGTTAAGGCATAAAAGTTCTTTTTAGCTTTTTCACCGACAGTTTTTATATGATCTATGAATGAAAAATTCCTCTCTAAGACCAAACCAAGGTAGCACACGGACTGCTTTCTTTTCACGGGAACGTTATTAAATTTAATACTAGGCCACGATTTAAGATTACCTTTTAAAATTAGTTGATAAGTTTTTTGCGGTGCAAAGGTCAGACGGTTTCGACGCCACGGCCTGTCGTCATGAGACGGACGGACGGTGAGCTAGCCCATATAGCCCACCGTCCACAGGCCCGCGCCTACGGTGCACGGTGGCCCCCGACGCCCGGGGCGTCTCCCGCGGCGGCCGGGACGTTGAGAGGTTCTCTCCCTCTCACGTTCCGCCACCTCCTTCTCTAGCATTACTGTTTCGCAGAAGGAGGTGACGGCGTCCCATTCCGTCCCTTTCTGCTTTCTGCCCTTATGTCATGCTTTTGTCTTAATTCCTGTTCGTCACGCTATCATTTTATCATCTGCTGCAACTTTCATTCATATAATCATTCCTCACAGAATCAATCCATCTTATCTTTGGCCTTCCTTCCTATCCATCAAGTCAACATTTATCTTCCTCGGCTCATTCTATGGGTGAGCAATAGCTCTTACAGACCGTCAAACACTGAAAAAGTTTGTTTCTGGAAGACGATGACAAAAGTCGTCACCATAATTATGCCGTTTAGAGCAGCTTTTTCTGCAGGCAAGAATAAAACAAGAAACAAAAAGGTTTCGTTAACCGTTTCAATAACTACCTCCTTGTCCATTTAAAAAGCATCCGTCTACATGATTTAACAGGGCGACTACAAGCTTATCCGATGCGATGCCATGACCTGAGGGACAGTCAGGGACTAGGTGCCATTTACTGTCAAAACTAAAACGCTTTAACAGAAGCTTTTTCCTTTTCACACACTCCAAGACCTCGTCCAAGCCTTGGCAGATGCATGATGCAGAAATGACAGTTGAGATCAACGGCTTAACGTACTGTACGTTAAGCCATTGGTCTCATCTGTCATTTTAGATCTTTGGCAGTCGATACGAGTCGTTTGAAGCGGGGTTCTGACAACTACCCAGTTCTGCCAAGGGATATCGTGTTACCCAGTACTGGGTACTGGGCTGTGCAAGTCAAATACAAAACAAACAAAACATCGTGCAACTGAAGTGCTACTAACATAGTTTTAAGCTGCTTATACTAACAGAAATTGTTATTAGTACGTATTTTTAGGGTATTTCTGTATGGGTCTTTGTTACCTGAAATAAATGGATTATTATTATTATATAGGCAATCACTTCATGTTAAATACTGGTATTCGGCTGTTTCTGGTTGGACTGAGAGCCGACCCCAACATAGTTGAGAAAGGCTGGGCGAATGATGAAGAATGCTTTCATTCGTTTTTTTACAACAATTCCGGGGCTCAAACCTTGCGCTCTTGTTTTCATCATGTCTCCTGTATGTTTCAGACGGAGCACCGCACTTGTTGCGCGTGCGGCGAGCCCATCGCGGACCGCTTCCTGCTGGAGGTGGGCGGCGGCGCGTGGCACACCGCCTGCCTGCGCTGCTGCGTGTGCGCAGTGCAGCTGGACCGCCACCCCTCCTGCTTCCTGCGCGACCGGCAGGTCTACTGCAAGCAAGACTATGCCAAGTGAGTTTCATAAGGGTGGTAGTGGCTTGGCGAACGTAAGATACCCGTCGCACCGCCGACGATGTAGAGGGTTTACTGCAAGCAGTAATACTATGCCAAGAGACGGCTCGGCGAATTTTATGAAGAACTAAGTATGATTGGTATAATACCAACCTAATGGCGGAGAGACCTAATGGTCTCTCCTAAAAGTGTTAATTGTTTGTTTTTTTTATATTTGCGTATGACTTAACATAGGGCATAGTGCTGCTTGTAATAGTCCTCTTTAGGTGTACTGCAAGCAACACTATGCCACGTGAGAGATGAGGGCGCAGTCGCCTAACCTGGACAAAGTGACTCTATCAGCGACGATGATGGAAAGAGAAGCTTGATATGTACACGGCAGACACAAGCTACCGGGAAGGTCTTGTCACTCTACTGAACGTGTGTGTAAAGCACGAAGCACCTTGAAAGCCGCCGCCGCGCGACGCGTCGCTCGGGGCCCTCCTCCGGCGGCGGATGTATTACGTCAATAAGAGTGCGAATAGTATTATTATGAAGATTTTGTTTTGTGAAGGGCGTCATCGTCACTGCGACTAATCACAGCTTCTCTATGACGTTTCTTCTTACAGCTCTCTCTCCATATTAAGTATCAGCTATTTGGTACAAATCCTCTCAATGTTCAGTCATGTTTCAGTCAATGTCACATTTACAGTCTCATATTAAAAATAAATCAAAGATTTATGTATTATTAAATTATTTAAAAATCAATCCGCCCATAAATACTTTGTATTTTGAATTGAAAGCTTTCCGCCAGTTTAATGAAATCTTTATAAAGACACGAAACTATAAATCAACATTTTTATTATAGGCCAATAAATATGTTGATAAAAGTCTTAATAACGAGAAACGATTGGACATAGCTGTAGACGACAAATGGGAAGTAGGCTTGATGTTTAGATGCGCGCCGCTCCTGGCCGCACCCAGTCATGTTATAGTTTGAACATGTCACTAATAAACTTGACACATTTCTCATTAACTACAGTCGCGAGCAAGCAAATCGACTCAGCCTATAAGCGCGCATACATATACGATGGTCCCTATTAACAATGTCGGATATTCATTTTTACCAATATTGACTTTTTTGCATAAATAGACTGTGGTCCCGGTGGTCCCTTAGTACCTGGAAGGAACTGGAAGAAATTAAATTGTACTTAGATATTTGAAATGCAGTCATTGACATTTTTATTCAATATGTCATGTTTTTACCCGCCTGTGCCAGAAGGAGGGTTATATTTTTCGAGATTATACTATGTATGTATAATGTTTGGCACGCGCTGTGGCGGACTGTGGCCTGAACGGCTCGATGGATTTTGGTTTGAGAGGTGTCGTTAGATTCGTATTTACTGTGAGAGTGACACTGGGTATTACAAACAAAAATAAAAACCCGACTGCGTAAAAAATAACTAACAACTTTAAATAAATACTGAAAAGAATAAAACAAGTTCAGGAGACAGGACATATTGACTGCAACAGTCGGGACCCATTAAATAATCTAGATTAAAATCTTTAGATACATACAATATGGGTCCCGACTGTTGCAGGCAATATGTCCTTTTTCCTGAACTTGTTTTTTTTTTCTTTTTAGTTTTTATTTAGAAAATTATTTGTTATTTTTTACGCGGTAAGTTTTTTTAATTATCACCGGGCACCGCGCTGTAGGCCGACGTAGGAGGCCGGCGGATACCCGGCACTTCGGGGTCAGAAGTCAAAGAGTGTTATTTAATATGCGCGCGAAGCGAGCGCACGTTTTAAAACTTCCGTGGTCCCTTCCAGGGAATACGAGAAGGGACCACGAAATTTTCCAGTATTATAGGGACTACGAGAAGGTACCACGGGTGAAAAAGGAAATAGAATCATATGAAAAGATGCATCGTACGTAATCATCATCTTCCTGCCCTTATCCCATGTTACTTGGGGTCGGCGCAACACGTTTTCTTCTTCCATTCTCCTCTGTCAACCGTCACGCAATCATTTACACCTTTTTCCCTCATATCATTCCTCACACAATCCATCCATCTTTTCCTTGGCCTTCCTCTCGCTCTCCATCCATCCACATTTATATTCATCACTCTTTTAGTCACATGCGATTCTTCCCTCCTCATCACATGCCCATACCAAGACAGTCGATTCCCTTTTAACTTTTCTGTAACTGGCGCAACTTTCAAACTTCCTCTAATATACTCATTCCTTATTTTATCCATTCTTGTCACACCACACATCCACCTCAACATTCTCATTCGCATCGTACGTAATACATACCTATTATATTTTATTGAAAATCATGAAATTCAGTCACTCTCTAGGATAACATTTATAGTATCTGCTATACTTGCGTTTCACTATATTTATCATTCATTTTATCATAGTTTTTATTAGATTTTTTCCATCTACTTAAATAATATTATTTTCTGAAATGACATAAAATGTGAAAGGTGCCAAACTTAGTTACCAGCCCATTCATTGAAGGTTGTTACGATTATATTTACTACTAGCGGACTTCCCGCAGTTTCACCCGCGTAGTTCCCGTTCCCGTAAGAGTACGGGAATAAAATATAGCCTATGTTACTCGTGGATAATGTAGCTTTCGAATGGTGAAAGATTTTTTTAAATCGGTCCAGTAGTTTTTGAGCCTATTCATTACAAACAAACAAACAAACAAAGTTTTCCTCTTTATAATATTAGTATAGAAAACATATTTTATATGGTTCTGGACATTGGTTCTAAACAAGTTCTGGATGTTTAAATTCTGGTTTTTCTACTCAATTACGTTGTCTAATAAATAACGGAATTCTAAATTATAATTCCTTAAAAGATTTTTTAACGCACTCATGGTTTATAAATAAAGGAAGTTTTATACGTCTTGTTCGATTATACTGGCAGGAGAGATGATTTTATGGCTGTGATCATGCTGCGCTGTGAGTAAAAGATGAGGTGGAGAAAAACTGAAGAAAAACGAGGATAGAGCCGCTGACGCGTTTCGAGCGGTCTGGAATGGGATTTCTAGTGAGAACCATCAAAGTACCTGAAGTTGACTGTTACTAAAAGTGCATCAACGAAACTTACTAGTGTAAGGATCGTTGATGCCCTGACGCGTGCCTGCAAGCGGGACAAGCCATTACTACTTAGTAACAATTCGTTCTGTCTAGTGTCATACGCCCGCTTGTCAGGTAGCATTCATGTGCCAAAATCGAAAATGTTCGGGCTCAAAATTGTGTATGACATTATTCCCAAGTCCGCTCTATACTTATTTTTTTTAAATCTCTTTAGGTCTTAACGACACAGAGACTCAAAAATACTACGTATTGACTCCCGGGGCACCGCTAACAGACTCGCCCGAGATCTCCACCCTACCTGTACTTCGGAGCTGGCCCGTCACCTGCACTGCGCAGCTGATCAACCCAATGCTCAAATGCCAATGCTGCTAATGCGGACTTTGACCTGACACCTGTAACTTGGAGCAAGTACTGCAAACCCTAAATTTTCTTTCTCTCGTCTCCCGATACTTTCCTTGAGTGCGTGATATATAGGTAGGTCTGTTTTTTATAAAATACAACTTTACTGTATTTCATACCTCCCTCCAATTTGTTTTTAATAAATTCAATTGTTCAGTCTACTTTTTACCTTTTATTTGTTAGGAATAGGTAGACACGACACATTGTCGGTTGTTATTACTTTGTCGGCGCAATAGTGTTGGTAGTGATGGAACCAACGTTGTCTGCAGGGCGGAGGGAGCGCGGTTGCTCGCGGATCTGCCAATACGCACTTTGTCGGAAGTAGATAAAGTGAGTTTTTAGATTATACTTTTTTCATGAAAACATTCATATTTTGTATAAGGGCCTAAGCACACGGCGTATTTTAAGCGCGCAGACGACGCACAGCTCGGTACGGCACACATCTATGGTTTGCTAATAACCAGATACAATATTGGCGTAGTCGTCCTTTAACTTCGTTAAACATTATGATTTTAATTTTGATTTTATATTGGATTTAGTTATACTGCTTCCAATGATAGGATCCATTTTACACATTTTTCTACATTGTTACATGTAACCTAAAAGCAGACGTTTTGTCGGATGTGTCACTTTCGACATTATTACACGTAATCTAAAGTTAGTCAGTCGGTTGGATATGATGTCACTTTCTATACTAACAACTGCATTATGTGAGAAGTTTCTGTCGGATGTATGACTTGCAAAAACTTAAAATTGACAAAAACAAAACCCTTGGTTTTTATTTTTTATTTTGAGACATTCCCGCCACACTGCTATTCCCAAGCCACTGTAAATCTTGAAAGCCAGAATCAACAGTGGCGACGAGAAACGAAACTGACTTGGATTCCGAAAATAAATTAATCAGAAAAGTTTAACGGAGGAGTAGGAAAACCATAATTTCCACTTCCCTCCATATCAGCAGGAGACAGAACGAAACAAGGCCAATTATGGCACAAAGGGACTTTTGCGACTGAGATAAGCCACCACGGATAAATTTATATTATCATTAATGGGTCCTAAGTTGTGAGCTGTTACATTTGGTTCCAATAATAGATGTGGCAAAAGGCTTGAACGCACGGAAATTAGTTTTAGTTTCTACAAGGTCCGTGCAGTAGATAACTCCGGATGTAACCTGTACACTATCCAACATAATATTGCGTTTATTCTGCCAAAAACTGCACTCCCATAAAATATGATGTGCAGATTGTTCATATTCGCAGTCAGTTGTAGAACATTGACAAAAAGGCGAGGCAACAAACTTGAAGGGAAATAATTTACTCCTAAAGTTACTATGACCTGTGAGAAATTGAGCAATACAGTGATGCCGTTCACGAACGGATGCAGAAAGACCTGCTGGAGGTGTCGGCCCTTGACAGAATTCTCCAAGACTAGTCTGTGGTTTATTTAGACATTTTAGAACGGTCACGTTGGGTTAAAAAGTCTGCGTCCGCGGTCTTGAGACTTCTAAAATTTCAAAGATTTGTTGGCAAACAGACACGGGGTGAAAGATGTATGAAATTAGAATGAAGTGGACACAAGGTCTACATCAGGCCTATGCAGGGCCCGGAAAAAGCGTCCATGAAGCTCTTTACTCTGCCATACCTCCCTGCGGTCGTTAATGTTAAGCACTGCAGCTTCGCACCAGTTCTCTTTAGCCAAGGAAAGCGGGGTGAGGCGCTTGTCCACCGCGACCACATCTCGATGTATCCTCACGTCGTTTTCAAGAAAATATTCCCTGAGACTGCATATCTCGCGATTGTGGAGAGTCTTAGTGTTTAAAAAGCCTCGAACCCCACACTTCCGCGGTATCTACAATCTCAAAACCGAAAATCGTGGGTGATGCATTCGATATGCCGTCAATAATTTACAGACCTTCGTATCCAAGGCATCTAGTTCTGTTTGAGTCCATTTGAGTACGCCGAAAGAGTACATCAAAACTGGCAGGACCCAACCGTTGAAGGCACCTTATTTCCGCCTAAAAGACTATTAAATACTTTTTTCAGATGGCCAAAGAAGCGCTCCTTCAACGATAGTTTTATGAATAATAAATAAATAATTTAATTAGGACCAAACATTTTGTACATTTTATGCACCCACCAAACTGCGTAACAGTTTGTCGGCGGGGTCATGACATCAACATTGATGCCCAGCGCTTCTGACATACCGAAATACTTATAGGTATTCAATACAAGACTGTATTGAATCTAGGGTCGAGCATTTAGTGGGCGGAAGACGGGTTCCGTGCTATGAAAATACACTGGATGCGATACACTACTTATTTTTCAATACACTTTCTCGAAAACTGGTCCATAACGCACTACGATTAGGTACAACATGCAATGTATTTCACACGCGTGCGATTTTTTCCACTTTCCTGCACGTGTGCGGGAATGAAAATTGCCACAGATAACTATACCTATATTTAGTCCAAATTGGTTCAATGTCTATAGTTTGAGGTGAATGTTTTATTTTTTATTTTGTCAAAGCACTACGCGTCTTTACGGCATAAATATTTTTTGAATATTCAAAGGGTATCATTTAAGCTATCACCAATTTAATTATTTTTGCGTTCCTTAAATAATAGGGTTTGCCCTCAAAATAGTAGATTTGTCACCAAAATGTAGTCACCAAACAATATAAAATCAATTCCACAATAAATCACCTAAAATCATGAAGATATAGGGTCTAGTACCAAATAAATGTCTTTGTATGTAATATAAAAGGTTTGTCCTAATAAGTATTTAAGCAAACTAATTTAAAGAGATCACCAATCGACGGACCTACTTCTGAATGGTTTATAAAAAAATAACCACGAAGGGTATGGCGGGGTCTATTCGCTCGCTTCGCTCGCTCATTCGACCCCGCCATACCCTTCTAACCTAATCTATCCGTGTCGGGGTGCCCCAAGTCAAAATAACAAATAAAACGAGTCGCAGTCAGGTATCGATAATCGATTTATTTGTTGACAGATCTACCATTCTGAGCACAAAGCTATTATTTAAGTAATAAAACTATTATTATAAGAACGATGTTTAAATTCATGTAATGCACTACAATGTTATTGGTAATCCATCTCTTATTTTACACATATATTAACATTAATTTGATAATTGGAACCTGGGAACACTTTTTGTTTATCTGAGAACGAACATATTTCGTGGCGATAGATCTATTTATTATGTGATACAACTTGATGACAAATATAAATTTTGGTGACAAGAAATATAGTCCCCATATTCAAAGGGTATCATTTAAGCTATCACCAATTTAATTAGTTTTGCGTTCCTTAAATAATAGGGTTTGCCCTCAAAATACACACATCAAAAGTATCTAGGGATCAACATATATTTTTGCAATAACTTTTCTCCTGATTGATATTAATTAAAATTTTCTTTAAGGATTCATCAAATAAAGTGTTTTCGTTTGTCACAGTAACGATAAACCAAGTCACCTTTGCATTAATAAAGAAATTTGCCATTTTCCTAATAAAGGGATTTTTGACATTTGAACCACTAACATTAAAGTTCGAAAAAATGACTGAAAACACAGTTTTCTTTAAAATTTTATTGGGTAACTTAAACAATTAATAATCCGTGTTTCTACCGCGAACACTAACAACACAAGAACATCGGTTTGGCATACTCAAAATGAGTTCATCCAAATCACGCTGTGGAATGGCCGCCCATGTTCGTTGCAACAACAAAAAAAGGTCTTCTTGCGACTGGATACCCTCCATATTCGGCAGAGCTCTTCTCTGTAGCATATCCCATGCATGCTCAATCGGGTTCAAGTCTGGCGACTGAGCAGGCCAGGGCAGGACATTGATGTTAGCTGCGGCGAGAGTCTGTCTTACAACTCTTGCGGTGTGCGGTCGTGCATTATCATGCATTAACTGAAATAAGGGACCGATTTGCACTTGTAGAGGAACGATGACGTCTGATACAATCGTCTCAGCATAAATTTGAGCGTTGAGGTTGCCTCTGATCCAAATCAACTCAGTTCTTCCGCCGATCCAAATACCCGCCCATACCATGATGGTTCCACCACTATAAGGATGGACTTCCTGGCAGGATTTTAATCGCTGTTGGCGTCCAGGGGTTCTCCAGTGTCGTATACGTCTTGTATCCGGTCTCATACCAAAACGAGACTCATCAGAAAAGCACACGAAACGCCATTGTTCTTCTGCCTAATTTCTGTGTTCAAGAGCCCATTGATATCGAATCCTACGATTGTGCATTGCTATAGGTGGTACCCGTAGCGGTCTTCGGGAATGAAGGTTCACTTCATGCAAGCGGTTTCTGACTGTTTGGTCGCTAATTAAGTTCCCTGAAGAGTGATGAAGCCTCACGGCTAACATCATGGCGGTTATTGTTGGAGCTCTTCGAGTTATGATTTGAATGTATCGGTCTTGTCTCCGTGTGGTGCAGCGATACCGTCCTCCATGGCGCTCAGCCACGGTACCAGTGCTTCGGTAACGTGTCCAAAGTCGACTGATAACACTCTGACTTGTATTCAGAGCTAAAGCTACAGTACGTTGCCGGGAACCAGCTTCTATCATTCCCACGGCTCTGAGCATTTCTTCCCTGCTTAAATGACGTCGCCGCTCCATAATAACGTTGGTTTTAATCAGTAGTAGGGAAACAGTAGCACTAATAATGTCTTCAATGCGTTGTATGTTTTTATAGGGAAAATATTGACAGCTTATTTTCATCTTTTACTCGAATTTGATTGAGAGTTCCTGATTCAAATTATGAAATGCACCAAAAAGGATCCATATAAATTTATAAAATCATAAATTTATTACAAAGCCACATCTCAATCTCAAGAAATCCGCATAAAAATGCTTGATCCCTAGACACTTTTGATGTGTGTAGTAGATTTGTCACCAAAATGTAGTCACCAAACATTATAAAATCAATTCCACAATAAATCACCTAAAATCATGAAGATATAGGGTCTAGTACGAAACAAATGTTTTTGTATGTAATATAAAAGGTTTGTCCTAATAAGTGACCACCAGAAATTGAACTGTTATGCTCTTGCATCCGAGTCGAGGGAGACCCGGTCGACGGAGCCCCGCTTCGCGGGGCTCCTACTTCTGAATGGTTTATAAAAAAATAACCACGAAGGGTATGGCGGGGTCTATACGCTCGCTTCGCTCGCTCATTCGACCCCGCCATACCCTTCTAACCTAATCTATCCGTGTCGGGGTGCCCCAAGTCGATTTATTTGGTGACAGATCTACCATTCTGAGCACAAAGCTATTATTTAAGTAATAAAACTATTATTATAAGAACGAAGTTTATATTCATGTAATGCACTACAATGTTATTGGTAATCCATCTCTTATTTTACACATATATTAACATTAATTTGATAATTGGAACCTGGGAACACTTTTTGTTTAACTGAGAACGAACATATTTCGTGGCGATAGATCTATTTATTAGGTGATACAACTTGATGACAAATATAAATTTTGGTGACAAGAAATATAGTCCCCATATTCAAATTTTGTTTTTAAATAGAATATCATAGATAAACATGATTATTTAAAACTAATAGTTACTTTTATACACAAATTAACATTTATTTGTGTTCTGAATTCAAAAATATAAAATAAATCTATTTTTTATATTAGGCTGTTTAACGGCTTCGAGCTTCGTACCATTGCCTCTCTTTCAACCTGGCGAGACCAAAGCACGAAAAAAAAAGAAAATATAAATCATAGTTTCATAGTTCGTGACAAAAATATTATTCGTTATTTTATTTTATTTCTTCAAAAGTGTAGTGAAAAACGTCGTTTGATACACGTGGACATTTGTTATTGCAATTCTCGGCTCAAAAACACCCTCGCCTACGGCTCGTGTGTTATAACTCCGCCTCGATTGCAATAACAAACTTTCTCCACTTGTATCAAAATGTACTATTATTTCACACTAGCTGACCCGCGCAACTTCGCCTGCGTCACATGAGAAAGAGAGGTTAGAGAGAGTGTGAGTCAACCTGCTATCGCGGATTTTTTTAGAACGTTTTAAGAGGAATAATTCCCTCATTGAAAACATGATTGTTGCGTAACTTTAACCGTGTATGCAGCGCTCGCAACGGAAGCTCTCAAAAGAAATAAATTTTCCCTGTTTTTGTAACATTTATCATTGGTGCTCTGCTCCTTTTAGTTGTAGCGTGATGTTAGATAACCTATAGCTGTCCTCGATAAACGGACTATCCAACACTAAAAGATTTTTTTAATTCGAACCAGTAGTTCCTGTGATTAGCTCGTTCAACCAACCAAACAAACTCTTGAGCTTGCTATGTAAATTTTCAAAGCAGCAGCATGTAGACTAATCTAGAGTACCTTATGCTATAATAACTTTTTTAAAGCCGGTCAGTCGATTTAAAAGTTATCTGGTGAGCACAATTTTAGTCATTGGTACCATTTTAGTACAATAGATGTCGCTGCATCTTACATTTGGTGATTAGTTTTTCTTGAACACTTTAAATTCATATATCTTTTGATAGAATTAACTGATTACGATGAAACAAAAACTAAATAATACCTCAAAATACGCACAATTTATATGTATAAAAGTTATCTACATTGACTTCGTAAATTTTACGTGATGCTTGATCATCGAAAAAGACAAACAGATAAAAAATCCAAAAATGCTGGAAATGAGTTCTGTTGGTTATCCTTTCGAACCCTGGATTTTTTTTCGAAATCTTTTCGATGTACAAAAAATATTTTTCTACAGATTTATTATCTTCTTCTTAGTCGTTCACTCTTGACAGAGTGGTCGTGGTCATGAGGGATCGCCCACAACAGCGGTCGCTGCCTTCGCGATCCTTTTCCACCGGTCTCTATTGGTCGCATGGCGAGCACATTCTGCCAGAGGGATCTTGGTGATAGATTTAATGGAGTCTGTCCATCGGGTTGGTGATCGACCACGTGGTCTCGTGCCTTCGACTCTACCCTGAATTACCAAACGCTCCATGGAATCATTGTTGCGGGTAACGTGTCCAAAGAATCTGAGGATTCGTAATTGCACAAGCGACGACAGTCTTTGTTTAATATTGAGTTCTTTGAGTATTGACAGGTTAGTCCGATGAGCGGTCCAGGGAATCTTTAGCATGCGCCTCCAACACCACATCTCAAGGGCGTCAATCTTGCGTCGGTCCTGCATACGCAATGTCCATGTCTCCGCTCCATAGAGGAAGATCGGAAAAACCAAGGTGTTCATAAGACGAATTTTGGTATTTTTAGTTATTCGGCGGTCTCTCCAGATTTTGTCTAGTTTTTGTGCAGCCGATCGAGTTATGGCGCAACGTCGTCTAATCTCGGTGTCACAGCCACCACAATTGGTGATAGTAGAGCCCAAATAGATGTAGCTGTTGACGACTTCACAGTTGGCAACTGGTGTGGTATCTGGGTTGTTTTCGTGAGCTCTATCCACTATCATCATCTTGGTTTTTTCGCGGTTCAGGGCGAGTCCAAACTTTAGACTAGTGGTTTCGAGAACACCCAACAAATTACTGATATCCTCCTTAGACGACGCCAGGAGGGTTGTATCATCAGCATACCTCAGGTTGGATATCATCCTGCCTCCGACCGTCACGCCCTTATCCCAGTTATCTAGAACAATCCGCATTATGTATTCGGTGTATATATTGAACAGCAGGGGTGATAGTATACATCCTTGTCTGACACCAGCTTGTGTTTTGAAGGATTCTGAATCGACACCATCCAAGCGCACACTTGCTGTTCCGCACTCATAAAGTTTCCTGATAAGATGTACCAGATGGTGAGGCACACCCATCTTCAGCAGTATTTCCCATAATTTGGACCAGATGACAGTGTCAAATGCTTTGCTGAAGTCAATAAAACAGATATACAGCGCACTATTGAACTCTCTGGCTTTCTCAATGATTTGTCTGAGGATAAGTATCTGTTCACGAGTGCCACGACCTTTGACAAAGCCCGCCTGTTCCGGACTTATTTCCCTACCTAAGTACGCTTGAAGCCTGGTGTTTATTATATGCAGTAGAATTTTACTGCTGTGTGATATTAAGGAAATAAGACGATAGTTACTGCATTTCTTTGTGGATCCCTTTTTGTGGAGAGGTATAAACAACGATCTAGCCCATTCTGTCGGCCACTCTCCAGTATCCCAGATCTTGGAGCATATGCAGTGCATTATATCGACACCAAAATCTCCCATAGCTTTAATTACCTCTATGGGTATCTCGTCGGCTCCCACTGCTTTACCGCATTTGAGATGATTAATAGCGGCTCTTATCTCATCTTTCAGGATAGAAGGTTCGCGGTTGTATTCGTCTGAAGTAGAAAGTCCAGTAACGGTAACAGCAGAATTTTCAGAAAATAGGTAGCGACAGTAATCTCGCCAAACCTCTGTGATCGCCTTAATCTCCGTCACAGTATTTCCTGTGGAGTTTTCGATTATCCAGGTCCTTGGTTTGAACTGCCTGGTTATAGTCTTTATCTTCATATACAAGTCCTTGGTCTCATACCTTCCGCTGTGCTGTTCCACTTCCGTACAGATGCTCTTCAGCGCTGAGTTGCGGTCTCTTCGACAAGCCATCTGAATTCTGGCGCCCAAGCTGTTGAGTTTGTGGAGCTCACCACCTATAGATTTTAGCTTTCTGCGTTCTTCAATTAGTGTCCAGGTCTCATTTGACATCCAGTGCTGTTTTTTAACTTTAGACGGTTGTGGTTGTGACTGGACTACAGAATTTACTATAAGTGTTCTAGCTTTTTGCCACAAAACTTCAGGTGGATCATTAAAGTCAGGAGTCCAATGAGACTGCTCGTTCTGTAGTGTACTGGTAAACGACCCCTTGTTCAAAATGTGCAAACGTTTGCAATGGTTCTTTTTTATAGAATTGCGCAACTTTATCTTATGACTACAGATAAGAAGTTGGTGGTCCGAAAGACAGTCGGCTCCAGGTAGGGTGTGAGCATTGGAAATTGAACTCTTCCATCTTTCTCGGATCATAATATAGTCGATTTGGTTTTTGTGTTGACCATTAGGTGATGTCCACGTATATAGTCTCCTCGGGTGGTGTTTAAATGCTGTGTTCATAATAGTCAACTCATTTTCTGCAGCAAATTGCACAACGCGGTCCCCCCTCTCATTTCTGACGCCTAATCCATACTGCCCAACTATGTTACGCAATCCTAAATCCAGTCCAGTGTCACCAACTTTAGCATTAAAGTCACCCAAAATAATGAAGACTTCTTTTTTTGGAATCTTTGCAATGCAGGTTTCCAGTTGCATATAGAAATTTTCTATGACTTCGTCTGATGCAGTAGAGGTAGGCGCATAGGCTTGAATGATATGGAGCGGAGTGGGCGATGCGCTTAGTTTTATAGAAATTACGCGCTCGCTGATGGCATTGTATGCCAGAACCGATTTGCTCCATTGTCCAGAGAGAATAATGGCCACTCCTGCAAAACTATTGGTATCATTTCCAGAGAAGAAGATGCTGTGTTTCTCAGTGTCAAAATGGCCACTTCCCTTCCAGTGGGTCTCACTAATGCCTGCTATGGTAATGCCGAGTCTCTCTAGCTCATGGTTCAGAATTTCGAGCTTACCTTTCATAAGTAAGCCCCGTACGTTCCAAGTGCCTACGCTCATCTTGTTACGTAGTTGCAATTTATTTCTTCCAGTAACATTCATGCAATGAGTCGCCTGGTCGCCTGCATACCCATAGCCGGTAGCCAACTTCACACCTGGAGTCCCGGAAAACCCCAAGCGCCGGTTGCCACACGGATCGCCCAGCTTCTCACATTTCTTGTTAAGCGACATTTCATGACTCTCATGGGAAATAGTAGCAGTGGTTTCCCGTTGCCTTCTGCCCCAAGCATTTTAGGAGTTATTTCGACCCCAAGGTTGTTGCTGCCTCTTCTGACCCGTTGCCGGGCAGGGACGAGTGGTTATACCGCCACTGACTCGGACGCCAGAGCCCCGTCTGTTATCTAGCAGGGAGCACCGCGATAACATTTATGTGGTATCGCCGCCAGGAGGCGCGTGCAGGTGGGGTTGACAATTGGGCCGGTCAAGATGTTGTTTCCGATCCCCCTTACTCCCCTAGATTTATTATATGTATATAGATATAGATTGCACGGTTCGGGTTGGTCGTTTCCATGGAGAAGAACCGGCAGGAAACTCCATGGTTACTCTTTTCAAACAGATACACTTAGTAAACTAACAAATTACTTGACATTACACTTTCACACAATAACACTAGGCACAATGAATCGGGTACAGTTTTAAGACGTCTTAACTCCGCTGCGATCAGACCCAGAATGTCCGCCTCGCCACGAGGTGTTAACATCAGGACTCTGTTAAAGCCGCCGTGGTGGGGTAGACTGGTAAGTAGGTGGCGTGATGTCACCACTGGCCTGCTTTCGATTCATTCGCCCGTCCGTACTCATGACCGGATCCGACACGGCCATCCTGCTTGTACACGTCCTCGTGTGATGGTTACCCTGAAAACAAAAAGTCCACAACAGAAATTTGTTCCACTCAGTCACTCCTGACCAAACTCTAGATTCATCGGGTCGGTGAAAGTAAAGAACTTTACCGTTTAATTTTAACCAAATCCTACTCTAATAAAATCAAACATCATAACATCACACCTGTAATCCCCAAAGGGTTTAACAGAGGTGTGCCTAATAGTACACTCACGCTCCACCAGTTATGTCCAATTCCCATGTAATAGGGACTGAGCCTATTGCCATCGACCGGCGCAAATCCAGACTCCGTGGCTGCTACTGAGAATGTTTGATGGAAAAACCCAATAACAGTTTGCCCGACCTGGGAAACGAACCCAGGACCTCATGCTCAGCAGACACGCTTGCCATCGCAGACCCAATGAGGCAGTTGACTATATCAAACACAGTGAAATTGGGAATAATCGAAAATACAACAATCACTACCCTGGGCCATGTACCAAAGTCGTTCGAACCAACCTTTAACTAAAATTCATCATCATTCATCATTTCATTCACATACATCAAACACTTTTTCATTTCATTCACATCCATCTAATGGATCTGCCATGTGCATCACCCAGTGGCTACACACTACGGTCTTTCCCAGACCCCTACCTCCGCCGGGTTATTGTACATTCGTCACAAAGTTAATGCGCCACGAAAAAAAGTATGTGTAAACTCGCCACAACTCTATTTTCATGAAGGAAAATCCGCCATATTGTTTATTTCCGTACAGATAGCAGAAAAATCAAACAATAAGTAGATTATAACGTTATTTAATTATTTTCAATAATCACAGAAATTCATATATAAATCACAGTTCTACTTACAGCTAAAATATACGCTAATATTGTCTGGTTTTGTTCTATTTTAAGGCCGCGTTGTCAAGGACAGCGTGACACGCCTAATCCTAAATAAACATGTATTGCAAGTGGCTGATTTGCTTACAACATTACAATTATAAGAAAAACAATATTTTTTATTTTACAAATTACTTAAACATTTATTTGTATTCAGTAAGTATGGACATTACTTACAATTTACAAATCTAATAAAATAAACTAAACTAACTAACTTAAACTAAAAACTTAAAAATGGCGTCAAAAAACTCCTCAACACTGTCAACTGGTAATGTTTCCAAGAGACTGGCGGCTAAATTCAAATAAATGTTTAAGTAATTTGTAAAATAAAAAATAAACTGCTGGTAAAAAAAAAGAAAAATAATAGAGAGATAATTAAATTACAGTTATACAATAATCACGTTTTTTAAATGTTAATTTACGTCTACAAAAAAAAAACACAGTTTTACTTACAATTAAATATATATTTATTGCAGAATGTTGATTTGCCTTCAGCTTCTAATCGACTTGTATCTTTACTACTTAACTATCAAAAATTTTTCCACTACTAACCTCTACGAACCCGCCTCAGTCAATATTCTAACGTTTGTAGTAATCGTATGCATCTTCAAACAGACTTTATCCAGTAAATATCGTTCCGAAATAAGTTTGACTCAACTCGAATATTTTCTTTTAAATACTAACCTCTCCGAACCTCCCCCAGTCAAGTCTATCGCTAGTAGTAATAGTACAGGCTTTGAAACAGTATTTACGTCATAAAAATCGTTTTCAAACAGTATACTCCAAAACTTTTTTTTTCTGTTTTACTTCCAACGAATACAATCCACTACTAACGTTTATCTATGATAAACGGCCGAAAAAACCGATTTTTCGAATTTTGCGAAATGAAACGGAAGGACCTGATTGCCTGGGGTGCGATGTCAGAAGTCCTCCACGTGTGTCTGGCGGCTGCTGGTCTCTCTCGATACGTCTGGAGGGAAGAGCAGCTGCTGGGCCGGTGCACCCTGGACGCGGCGGTATCCTTCTCCGGGGAATGAGAGGAAATGAGAGTTTCCTTTTATCCCCCGGGGAATATGACCGCCGCGGCTATTGATTCTGACAAGGGTAAGGTCCATTCAGGACCAACGGTGCGTTCCTCTGCGTGAGGCACGGCACAGCAGAGGAATGAGGGCGGGCTCGGTGTGCACTCACCCTGCCTCCGAGCAGACAGAGAAGGATGCGTCCTCCTCTGTCACCGCCAATCTCGTAATCCCAGATCTCGTAATCGTAATCTCGTAATCGTAATCTCGTAATCGTAATCTCGTAATCGTAATCTCGTAATCGTAATCTCGTAATCGTAATCTCGTAATCGTAATCTCGTAATCGTAATCTCGTAATCGTAATTGTAATTAAGCTCCGCCCAGAGCGGGAGGAGTTATTTGATGATTTCCCATCCGAAAAAAAAAGGACCTGATTGCCTCGTATATTGCCATCAGCTCTCGATCGTACGGGCTGTATTTCCTCTGCGAAGGGCTGAGGTTCCTCGAAAAGAATGGCAGTGGCTGCCTTTCCGCCTTACTCCGCTGCTGCAGTACGGCTAGAAAAATATAGATACAGCGAGCGAGCGAGCGTGTGATAGCATGTGCAGGAGCGCAGGAGAAAAGAAAGATTTCACAAATAATTTTCATTACGAGCGCTAAAAACCAATAACTTTGTTTGCTACCAGTAAATTATGTACCTATGAAGACTTGTGACGAATTTACACATAGTTTTTATGCATGTGACGAATATACTTTCAATGTATGGAGTTTACAAAAATGTGACGAATTAACTTTGTGACGAATGTACAATAAACCCCTCCGCCAGAGCTAAACACGCATCGCGCCCCACGGACCACGACTACGTAATAACTACTGGTACGGTCAAACACACTACTAAAACCGAAAGGGTACTAAAACAGTGGTACACAACGTATGCAACGCACACACTACGCATGTAACGCACACACTACGCAAGCTACGCATGGACTACGTATGCATCTCATACACTACGCATCCACTACGTACGCACTACATATGCACTACGTTTACACTACGTATGCACTACATATGCACACCATTAAAGCTCGCCCTACAGGTGCCACACAGGCCTACCACTTAAGCTTGCTCATCATCATCAAAATCAAATCAAATCAAATTTATTCGTAAATGCAGGTTATAAAATACAGATGTTATAATAAGATGGTCAGTTCGCTACACCTTACCCGAGAGCATACAAATAATAATAAACCAAAAAAAAAAAAACAATCAATATCTAAAATCCTTACCAACATCGACTGGTACATGACCCACTGGCATCTTCCTTAGCCTACCCTGTGCATATTCGTAGGCACTCTTATAATTCAAAGTTTTCAGTTTTTAACGATCATCGTTTTCAGAATGTGTGGAAGCTCTACCTTCGAGTATTTTCTTTAATTGATCGTGAGCATATTTACACTGGCGATTACAATTTAATGATTGCAAAGTGTATCTGTCGTTCCAATAATAAACTTGTCGGAAAATTAGACTCTACATTAGACTCTACGTTAAGGTTTTCAGTCACCAGATTTGATAATGAATAGACAGTGCCACGTAGGTAGAAAAACATTATTGAAGCAATAACTGAAAATTATAACGACAGAATGTATCACTCATATGGAATCACTCTATACAACAACAAAACTCAATTGCCAGTCCACCGGCAAGTCATAACGTAAAATGTGAACCCATCGTCAGAAGCTAACCATCTCAGCCGCGTAAGTGCTACTCCTCGCAAAGAGTATACTGCACGGAAAAAGCAGTCAACGTGCACCTCTTACATGCTTCTGATGCGGCCACAACAATACCCAGTCCATCGGGTATGCCTTCAGTCCATCGAAAGCATTGTACTTGTAAACAGTGAATCCATTAAAATCAAAACAATTATAATCATCATAGTAACGTACACAACTAACTTGAAATAGTGGCATTGTCATTATCGTCACATACAATATCTAATTCAGAGGGAACCCGTTGTTCAGGGATTTTTCTGATCCTATCATGTGGGTATTTGTATGTTCTATTAGACGTAAGTGACTTTAGCACATAACTATCTCCATCTAACATCTCTATTACTTTAAATGGTCCTTTGAACTTTGGATCCAGTTTCAATTAATTTCTCTCCTCATTTTCTATTAAAACATAATAACCTAGGTAGGTACTACTACACATCTCTGAATCTTAGCTTTTGTACTGCCAAACCGATTATTGTCATAATTGGAACTTTCAACTATATTCCTCTCTCCTATTATTATATTGGTCTCTCATTGCAAAAGGTCCAATCAACATTGGAAAAGGTTCTGATCAAAAAGTTACAATACAGGAATTCTAACAATTCTGTTATGTATCTATACCATAATTCGGCAATGAAAACTCAACTCATAAAACTTTCATAAGCGCTCTGTGCACCAACACAGACAGAAATCACACCAACGATTCCGGCCTAAAGTCCCATCGTCACATGTTACTGTGAAAACAGTTGTTACAGAAAAAAAAATCGAACTTAACAATATGACACCCAAGTAACACATCAAAGCAGTATATCGGCCGACTTACGGCATTTCTGTATCGTTTTCGCATTTTGAATTAGTTCTAGAATAGCATTACAAACGTTTATACGGCTACTGTAACGATTATTTGGGCACAAATTATACGGCTTTAGATCATAAATAAGATCACAATTAGTTGTTTAATTGCATTACAGGCGCATTACATTAGCATTAGTGTGACCAAATAAGTTGCGAATCGCATTATAGAAACATTATTACGGTCGATGAAGTTGCCAATCGCATTACAGAAACATTATTACGGACAATGAAGTTGCCAATCGCATTACAGAAACATTATATTAGCAATATTATTGATAATGAAGATGTTAATTGCATTACAATAGCATTAGACTAGCATTAGATTGTTCTAAAAGAATGACTGAGGCTATTTAAGTGTTCACAGTTAGAACTTAAATAAACCCTACATCATTGCAAAAACATCTCTAATACTACGGTACAAATGTTATAATACAATTAACTTTGTCTAGCAATATATTATGGACGAAGACGGTCAAAACTGAGTGAATGACACCATATTTGTTTGGATCAAAACAAAAATTATAATACTGGATACGTTTTTGACTCTTTTCTTATTTTATGCCTGTAAATATTATTCGCAATGTAGTTTACTGTAAATGTCTATATAAGTTTCATTGAAAATGTTCACGCGCCTTCGTTATTTTGTGGTTTTCATATAAAATGTGACATAAAAATATGTGTGAAATGCCCAAAACAATTGTTTATTCCTAATAAAGAACGAATTTTGCATAATTAACATAATAGTATTGGTTGAGCAGTATTAAATAAAGTTATATTATTATGATATAGGTCTATTGTTTTTATAAATAGGTCCAAATGATAATATTTTTTGGTTATAAAATATTTACAAAATGGTGTCGATCTATAGCAGCCAGATGAGCCCTTAAAAAGGCTGATTAATGCCACCGGTAGTATCAATACTCACACGTGAACAATTATTAAGCTAGAGGCCAGAGAAAAGACTTTTGATGTGCCACTGTAATACCATTGTCTATAAAGTAGCTCTATATGGGTTCACCGGTATCCCAGTAGATTTGAATTATCCATAATGGAGAAAAATCAGACACAGATTCGAATGACATAGGCGTGGTTGGACCCCGGACGACCGTAGTTCAAAATCAAGAAGAAATGAAAATATAAAAATCCTCCCTAGAAATGGCTGTTGTTTTGTTGATCATATAATATGTGCTTTTCCCCAATATGGCCGACAAATGGTTTTACGAATACAGTGAAATGAATGTATATACAGCTTTACGCATTACAATAACTCACGTGTTTTTTTATTAAATACCTGTTAGCTGTACAACATAACTCAGTTGAACTCTATAAATGCAAGCATTTCATTGATTCACGTTGATGCTGTTCAGCGGTACTAGGCTTTTACTTACCACTTAAAAGTGCTATTACACAACAAAGGGCACTAAAAACAGCTCAAGGCTGTATAACGGATTTACGGTGCAGTATAATGGTACAAGTTTATGCTATTAAGCGGCAATAGGCATTTTCGTACTACTTAAAAATGCTATTATAGATCCAAACGCACTAAAAACAGCTATACAGGTGCCTTGGGGTTTGCTGCACTCAAACTAAAGGCTTTACAAAAGCATTTTCATATGCCATTATGCAACCGTTATACATCGTAAAGAATCATAATGGTTTTGAAATACCAATATAAAGCGTCAAGATGCTCGGTGAACTCAATTAAGAGTTTATACGGACCTTAAGTTCTAAATAAGTTTACTATTCGTTTGTTAAAATGCTTCCTGTGTTACTTCCCCAAATCCACGATTTTTATTTGTTTTATTTTTATTAATATTATAATGTAGCCAGTGACACTCGCGCCATCAAGAGGAATCTAACGACATGTAATCTATTATAATCCCTCCATCCGTTGAGGAGTTACGAGGGAACAAAGAAACGGAGATGCATACATACAGGTCAAACACGTTACCCTCCTTTTCACCGCAGTCGGGTAAAAATAAAAGTTGCTTCGCGCTGTCTGTCTGTCCCTATATATGCTTAGAACTTTAAAACTCCGCAACGGATTTTGAAGCGGGTTTTTTTAATAGATAGAGTAATTCAAGAGGAAGGTTTATAATTATATGTATTTGTCATGCATAACACCGTAGAGAAACACTGATAAAGTAAGAGGTTTCTAATGTGATGCCGTAGACAAACACATTTTTTTGCGCTTACATTGCAAACGCTGGTTGAATGAACCCTACGGCTACGAGATAGATTAAAATAATGTACTACAGTATTGTACGTACATCTTAAAAAGGTCTACTAATAAAATAAATAATGAAAAATATTAAAAAACCCGACAGCGTAAAAATAACTAATAACTTTAAATAAAAACTGAAAAGAATAAAACAAGTTCAGGAGACGGGACATAATTGTCTGCAACAGTCGGGAACCCATTAAATAATCTAGACCAAAATGATTAAATACAATATGGCTGAATGAACCCTACGGCTACGAGATAGATTAAAATAATGTACTTCAGTATTGTACGTACATCTTAAAAAGGTCTACTAATAAAATAAATAATGAAAAATATTAAAAAACCCGACTGCGTAAAAATAACTAATAACTTTAAATTATAACTGAAAAGAATAAAACAAGTTCAGGAGACAGGACATATTGACTGCAACAGTCGGGATCCATATTGGATGTAATGATTTTAGTCTAGATTATTTAATGGGTCCCGACCCAAACTAGTTTAGGTTTATGATAAAGTTCTTGTCAAAATCACGGGTTTGCTAGTTTTATGACAAATAAATCAATTTAAACGAAATAAATAAAACAATCCATCATCATTTGCAACGTATAAAGAATACAATTATTTATTTATCAAAATTTTACATCCATGATCCAATCAATATGCTCCTCCTTCAATCCAATTATGAAGGGGGGAAAATATAATGACCACCGAAAATAACTTTGTGACCACTAACATCTATCACCTAAAATATCAATAATGATCACCAAATTTAGTGAATTGAACACCAAATTTTAATGTGGTTGTTGATGACAAACTAGTTTTGCCTAGGCCGACTTGGGGCACCCCGACACGGATAGATTAGGTTAGAAGGGTATGGCGGGATCGAATGAGCGAGCGAAGCGAGTGAATAGACCCCGCCATACCCTTCGTGGTTATTTTTTTATAAACCATTCAGGAGTAAGAGCCCGGAGGAGAACAGTTCAATTTCTGGTGGTCATAAATACATTTTTGGTTCTAATTTTACGATAAAATGGGGATTAAGTTTGGTGATCATTTACTAATTTTGGCAATCAAAAGTATTTTTTTTGCCGTTACATTTTGCTAAACCTGGTGGTTCGTTAATTGTATGCCATTATGAAGTCCCTAAGTCCCTGTCAACGGAAATGTATATCAGATTGATCATAAACCCGAACTAGTTCAGGCTTTTGATTAAAAATCTGGATTGTTACAGGTTTATTTTTATTTTATTTTATTTATTATGGGACAATAAACAGCTACAATATATAATGTTTACAAATAACAGTAATATACATAATTATGAGGTATTAACAATATTGCAGCCCACTACATTATCCGCATGTTAACAAAATTAAGATAAGGTAAAAAGTGCCACTAGATTTAGCATTACTCAGATATTATTATAATTTTAAGATTATTATTATTATAATTTATGATGAAATTGAGTTTAAAATTTGTCATCTACCGGTTTGTGACCTGCGACATAATTATATACATCATGACATAACATCACGCCTGTATGCTCTGGGTTCGCAGGTAGTTCCATTTATTGGAGATACCAGAGTTTAGTTGGAGTATACCAGAGAATGGGCAGCAGCGTTTTCTGTTAGTCTTTCATCACTGCGATCTCCAATCCGCCTGCCAAGCGTGGAGATTACGGCAAATTCCTCCCATCATGGGAGAGGCTTATGTCCAGCAGTGGACGTTATGGGCTGTTGTTGTTGTTATTGGAGATAAGCCTATAACCCTGACATGTAAATCATTTTTGAAAGAGTGTACTCCTGAGGTGGTCCTATTTAAATTTGGTAAAGATCTGCTGCTGATCTTCGGAGATTTACAATAGAACTCTTTAAAAATAGTCGTGACAAAGTCGTGACTGCTGCAATCGCTTGGATGTCTATTGTTCAACATCATAACGTAACATCACGCCTGCATGCTCTGAGGGGGTACCCAGATATGTACAATACACACAGATTTTGACAGTTAGGTTAGGTTATACCTATTACCATGACATGTATTGTTAATAATGTAAAATACATTCATGGCTACTTGTTTGGGAGGAACTAAAAATGGAAAAATAAATAAAACAACTTTTTTTCAAAAAATAAAACCGACTTAAAAAAAAAAAAACAAAAAGAAATCCCAAAAAATTGAAAAATAACTTTAACTTCAGAAGCCGGTGACAAAAACACCAAATCAATCAAACAAAGATCAAGCTTCAGAAGTCGGTGCCATAAACACTAAATGAATCAAACAAAGGACACCGACTTCTGAAGCTTGACCTTTGTTTGATTGATTTGATGTTTTTGTCACCGGCTTCTGAAGCTTAACCTTTGTTTGATTGATTTGGAATATTCTTTTTATTTAAATGAATATTTTCGAAGATATTACAGATTTAATATGCACATAGCGGTTGCGTGCGGCGGTACCGGCCGAGGGGCTGGCGGCCAGCGCGTGCCTGTAAATAGCGCGTAGATAGCAGTCTAGAGATTCCAAATTTGGCACATAGGTTTAGGGGTGCACTAAGAAAGGATTTTTCAAAATTCACCCCCTAAGGGTTTGAAACGGGGGTCCAAAGTTTACATGGGGAAATAAGATTAGTTAGACTGTTTTATTCGAAACTTAACAGGAGTACTCCTATCGATAAATGAGTAAACATTTGTGTTTCAGGTTTTTTTCAGAATTCGACTCGTAATATGGAGAAATGGGGTGACAATGTCTGAAAATCAACTCATAGCCCTTAGGCCAAACCATTGGGTCTAAAGATTCTAGATTTAGCTTGCGTAGGTATCTTATGTGGTCTAACGGTGATTGTGCTGATGATGATTGTGATAACGTTAAGGATGACTGCGATAATGATGATTATGATTGTGATAACGTTGATGATGACTGTGATAACGATGATGATGATTGTGATAATGATGATGATGATTGTGATTACGATGATAATGATTGCGATTACGGTGAAAATGATTGTGATGATGATGATTGTGATAATGATGATGATGATTGTGTTAACAACGATGGTGATTGTGATAATGATGATGATGATTGTGATCACGATGATAATGATTGTGATAACGACAAAGGTGATTGTGATTGTGATAGTGATAGTGATAGTGATTGTGATAGTGATAGTGATTGTGATTGTGATTGTGATAGTGATTGTGATTGTGATAGTGATTGTGATAGTGATAGTGATAGTGATTGTGATTGTGATAGTGATATTGTGATAGTGATTGTGATAGTGATTGTGAAAGTGATTGTGATAGTGATTGTGATAGTGATAGTGATAGTGATAGTGATAGTGATAGTGATAGTGATAGTGATAGTGATAGTGATAGTGATAGTGATAGTGATAGTGATAGTGATAGTGATAGTGATAGTGATAGTGATAGTGATAGTGATTGTGATTGTGATTGTGATTGTGAATGTGATTGTGATTGTGATTGTGATTGTGATTGTGATTGTGATTGCTGCAATCGCTTGGATGTTTATTAAATAAATAAATAAATATTGCTGGACATTAAAACACACAGCGCCATCTAGTGCAAGCAACGAGGCTTGTGTCGTGGACACTAGATAGTTGATATACTACATAGACATTTTTGTTTGTAAATACATACTTATTATACAAATAAACATCCATGACTAGGAAACAAATGTCCATTGCTCATCACACAAACATTTGCTCCTACCGGGATTCGAACCCAGGACTCTAAGAACGTAAGACAGCCTCACTACCGCTGCGCCAATCGGGTCGTCAAATATTGTTTACTATTTATATATTGTTTACACAACATCATTACATAACATCTCGCCATGGCGTGCTGTGCCGTCTAATATTGAAGAGTTCCCTTGTATTTCTCCGAAGATCAGCATCAGATATTCACCAAACTTAAATGGTACCACCGCGAAATAAAATTCTTACAACCAAAAAAATTGCCATCAAAATCGGTTCACAATTGGCTAAGATATCGCTGAACATACACACAAATATTAGACGAATTGATAACCTCCTCTTTTTGGAAGTCGGTTAAAAAGTAGTCTTTGTGCAGAACTGACATTGCTAATAGGGCGGGCATAGGTATGTATTTTTCCGAAAATACATATTTGATTTACAAAAACCATATAATTATGTCCATTTAAATCCCGATACTTTAGCTTTACAATTAACACAGTGGTGATAATGTAAAGAAAAGTAAAAAAGTAAAAGCATGTGAATGTATTTTTTTATAATCACTATCATACTCAGACTCAGCACCAGCATATCAGTACTTTTTATAATCACTATCATAATCAGACTCAGCACCAGCATATCAATACTTTTTATAATCACTATCATACTCAGACTCAGCACCAGCATATCAGTACTTTTTATAATCACTATCATACTCAGACTCAGCACCAGCACATCAATACTTTTTATAATCACTATCATACTCAGACTCAGCACCAGCATATCAGTACTTTTATAATCACTATCATACTCAGACTCAGCACCAGCTTATCAATACTTTTTATAATCACTATCATACTCAGACTCAGCACCAGCATATCAGTACTTTTTATAATCACTATCATACTCAGACTCAGCACCAGCATATCAGTACTTTTTATAATCACTATCATACTCAGACTCAGCACCAGCATATCAATACTTTTTATAATCACTATCATACTCAGACTCAGCACCAGCATATCAGTACTTTTACATAAAGTAGTTTTTTTTAGTTCATAGCTATAGCCGTCCTTTTCTCGCACTGCCTTTTAGTAAAAGATAGCAATAGCCTAAATTAAGTTTAGTTTGTGCACAACAGAATTGACACCATTGTGTAGGTAGTTACCGTAATTAATTCGCCATCGAAAATGTTTATGACTAAACTTTACAACTTCTTTTAGATCACCATCAAGTACGTTTTCACCCACTCCTGATTGAATGCCAAATTAAAAACAAGCTGTTACACCTATTTCGCTCAACTCATGCAGCTTGTACCTAGCGCACGCTTCATAAGTAAAAACATAAATATCTCTGAGAGATCTGAGATCTGTTACGGGACTTAGTTGTAGTGTAGCTAAAACCGGGCATTTTCTTAACCACAAAAACTTTTGAAGTTTTCAGTTGAGTTCCACATCAGGAAAACTATGAAGTCTAGAACAAATAGAACATTAGGGAATTTCCGTGCGTTCAAGCGTTTGCATTGCAGCGTTGGCATATAGACGGTCCCTTCGCGAAGAATTCAACCAAGCATTCTGTACATCAAGTTAAGGGTCTCAAATTGCTTAGCATGATCCTCCGTTACGCCTAAAATACTGCAGCATTAATTTTGAAATAAATATATGGTAAAGTTGAGGATTAATGCTAAGTACAATGTGTCACGAAAACACGATTCCATAAACTTTTCTCGATAGAAAAAAAAATCCACAGTTCCAAATCGAACAATAAACCGCTGGTATTCAAAAAGTACTTCAGATTAGATCATTAAACTTTGCATACTAACTGAACTAACTATAAAGCAGGTCTTATGTGTTTTATTTTTTAAGTCCAATCAATTGTTTTTTTTTTTTTGTAAATGGTAAAAAACCACTCATTTCGCACTATTCGGCCGCAGTGACTGACGTAACAACCGCTTTGTAGTGCAAGCTGATTAGAACTTTATTCTACAGTTTGGCCGCTGTCACGAGTATTAGTATTATTGGTGATGTTATACCTATAACTTATAGCTTATGTAACTTACCCATTTTTGCCCTTTTTGCCCTATTAAATCAATTATCAATAAATGTTATAATTTCGCGCTAAATTTTTGTACCATCTGATAGTCGTCAGGAACGCATTCTCAGCGCTCAAACTGTAACAGTATTACAAACGAAGTTTGAACCACCACAAATAGGTTGCTAATTTTGAAGGGCCTAAATAACTTTACGCAATAATTAGTATCGCTGGACAACGCTTTTTTTGGGGTGAAAAATCACGTTTTACGGTAAAACTCAATGTAACGCACTCAAAATATTGTGCTAATGGATGAATAAGAATAGTGCAGGGGTCGTGGAGGTATTTAAAATAAAAATCTTACATTAAAAATGTATAAAAAAACTTGTGAAAATGTTGGAACTTTGTCCCTAACTAGAAGGTTCACGGGTCTGATCTGAACAAAAAATATATCTCAATAACGTGGAGAACAAGTGCCTTTCGGCTTCGTTAGGGTTCTCTTTACACCCTTTATAAACAGCTCACAATTTAGGACCCATATATTACAATGATAATATTTATCTGTGGTGCTGAGCAACTGGGCTTATCCCAGTATTATTTTCTCCCAGTTTTCTACTCTTTTCTGATTAATTTTGTCGCTGGATCCAAGATAGTAAATTTTTGGTCCAGGAATTCGTCGAGCTTCATTGTCTCGGCATGTTTCTGGTGGTCGCACTGTTGTTTTCGGCTTTCAGGAGTTGCAGTAGTTTAAAAATAGTGCGGTTAGCTTGTCCCAAAAATAAAATCACGAAGTCGTGACATCGTCCTGCCTATGACCCTGCCCACTTGTCCACGACACTCCTTGTCTCAATCAGTTGAAGCCCAGCGGGGGTGCTCCATGATGGGCTGAAGACCATAACCGCGTAGTGTGTGGTCTAGGGACGCTGCATGTCTCCTGTCCTCATTTCAATAAAGGTCCCAGGTTCGGTGCCGGCCGACGTTTATAGCGCCGCCCGGGCCGACCTACATGTTAATGATATTGGTTTAATTAACCCGTTTGCTGCTTTTTATACAATTTCATTTGGTTTAAATTAAACAGAGTATAAAGCTGTCTCTGTTAATGTGTGTGAAGAGAAACTGGCCGGCTGCGTGGATCTGTACTTGCACTGCTCGTTTTAAGTTAGTTTTATTAATTTACGCATTCTTTATTTGAATTCCAACATTATCAAAATAACACGGTAAGATATAAAATGTGAACAGTATTATAAAGCTAATTAATTTTCTATTGTAGAAAATAACTTCAAACCAGAGCGGTGTCACTCATGATGCTTGCGAGAAACGCATCTTGGAGGTAGAGATTTGCGTTACTCACAAGCGACTGAATTTATTCGTTAGCAATCGAAAGTTAGCGATTTTGTCGTTATCTCTGTCGAGACTGCGGCCGCCCAGCACAAGTTCACTCACACAAGTTCACTCTAACTGCCGAAATGTGGCTATACTTACTGTATATACATATGTACTATGGTAGAGCCACTTATTCAACCTCTACCTGATGGAACCAGACGTGATGTTATCTAACGCAGTTAGGCAGTTAGTATAGGATCGAGAATATATGAGGTCATCCCAGTCCCGTTATTTTGGGCGAGGTCCTTCCTATTTCTTCCGCGGTTTCAATAAGTATATGCTGCCATTAAGTCGCTCATCTACACAGCCATCAGTTCATCAGTCATCAACTTAACATAGAGTCACCGCCGCTGGCCGCTCTCTCTCATCTCGCTCTAATTGAGCCATTTAACGTTATTACTTGTCATCTTCTACGGAATTGATTTCGCCATGAAATTAAAATTGATGTAAAATTATTTCCACAAAATTGTTTATGAAAGAGAAGAAAAAACTGGGTGTATACACTCTGAGAATCGTTTAGTTGAGCCCCGAGTTCGTGAGTTAATTCTTTTACAATACACTGCCTACGTCCAATTAACCTTCGACGTATTAGAAATATACGAAGTCATCATTATCCGAGTCATTCGTTAAGAGGCTGCGCGGCTAAGTGTGGAGGTGATGTGAGGCTGGGTTGCATGGTGGATTTTTGGGGAGTCCCGCACTCGGACGGGTTGGCATCGGCACGCATGAAGGAATGCGCGCAGGGTAGGCGGTCCGGTGCGCACTGTGCGCAGGTGACCTGTGACCCGCGCGGTGTGCGGCGCGGCGGCGCGCGCGCACCATGACACATCACCACGCATGCGCCCCAGCGCCCTCTGAGCCCTCTTCGCCGTCATCCGCCACATACATCAGCTATCGTCACACGGGATCGATACCTTCCTCCCGTATATTTTTCTAATTGTTTGCGACAAATATGAAAAAAAAGAAAAGATAAAATACTAGAAACAATAGATACCATGCCTA
This sequence comes from Xestia xanthographa, assembly GCA_905147715.2. NCBI lineage: Eukaryota > Metazoa > Arthropoda > Insecta > Lepidoptera > Noctuidae > Xestia > Xestia xanthographa. The sequence goes on along the minus strand of LR990641.1, from coordinate 40,882,828 downwards.
CTGACGAACTCTTGCCGGCCGAAATGCATCGACAAATGGGTTGAAACTAGTTAGAATATTTTAAAGTGATTACCGAAAGAGACACATTTCACAAGACAGCCGTGTCAGTCATAGAACAGTAACAAGCGATATAGTCATATTTAGGAATGGAAAGGGTAACAGGTGCGTGAGAACATATTCTCACAAGTCAAAATAGAAAAAAGAGGCCAATGTCCCTAAGAGTGGTTTTATTGAAAATCTGTCGGACGAGTGTGGAACAACAAAGCGGCGACGGGGAATGTTGCCAGCGATGAAAAAATACAGCGAGCGGGTCGTGACTTGCAACACTGAGGTTTTCATTTGTCATTTATTTTGATTGTGATAACTGGGTGCGACGTGGAACCATGTATTTTAATCGAGACGTATGGTGACGCAGGCGGTGCAGCGGTGCCCCGTTTGTGGTCAGTTATAGCACTCATCGCGCTCTGGTCTTGGGGTGGTCTGCGGTTAACCATCAACCACCCAAATAGATTTCCTCATTTGTTAGTTCAGGAGTTGCCATGATTTTTAAATATAATATCTGTTTGACTGAATTCCTTGAAGGTTTTGTGAGTTAAACGATTAGGCCCTGGAGGTTATAGTTAGGAACAGTGTACCAAATATTGTTAGTTTAGTTTTTACTCAAAGGAAACAGGGCCGATTCAAACATACATTACACACTGTTGTGTTACGTGATATATCTACAACTAGCGGACGTCACGCGGATTCACCCGCGAAGTTCTCGTTCCCGTGGGAGTACGGTGATAAAATATAGCCTATGTTACTCGCTGATAAATAATGTAGCTATACATTGCTGAAAGAATTTTTCAAATCGGTCCAGTAGTTTTTAAGTTTATTCGTAACATACAAAAATACAAATCTTTCCTCTTTATAATATACGTATAGATATTATTATTACTTTAGATAAGCCACCATCCCGTAGCTTAGGCTAAGGGTTGCTATCAATAGCAACTGCTATGCTTACTGAAAGCTACCCTATCTGAACACAAGTTGGTCCTCCAAAAAGACGGCCTTTTTTCCCAAGAACATGGTCTTTCATTTTTAAATGAAGAGTCCCCGATGTAAAACTTGTAGGTTGTGGGTCCATATCCAAGGTGGTATATAACATTGAAAAACTTATTTCATCATTCTCTCGCTCTTAAAACGGTGAAGCAAAAAACATCGAGAGGAAACCGGCCATTTCTTCGTAACAAAAATCGAAGACGAGCGTCAAACAAATAGTTTTTTTTTTTCCTCGCTTGGATGATGGCGAACTCCCTCTGACGGTGACGAACGGGTGACGGTGACGAACCCGTGTCCTGTGTCCTAGCAGATGAGCCTGATTATGCTGACGATGACTATAAACAGCATCCGTCTATGTGTCTACTGTCTTCTCATCTCATTTCATCATCATCATCATCATTTCAGCCGAAAGACGTCCACTGCTGGACATAGGCCTCCCCCAAGTGTCGCCACATTGACCAGTCCCGTGCGACTCGCATCCAGCGGATTCCCGCAATCCTCACCAGGTCATCGGTCCACCTAGTGGCAGGCCTTCCAACGCAACGTCTTCCGGTTCCCGGTCGTCACTCTAGAATTTTTCAGTTTCGGAGAAATGACGTCTCCCTGTCTCACACCTCGCTGCAGGAGGATAGGTTCCGAGGCTTGGTCCTGAAGTCGGACTGACATGGTGGCGTTTTTGTACAAACACATAAACACCTGGATGTACCGATAGTCGATTTGGCACTGTTGGAGAGACTGCAGTACAGCCCAGGTCCCGAGGTCAGGCCCGGTCATCTCATCTGGTTTTATTAAACGTTGATAAGCGGTAAGGTTCTGTAAATTATTCGTAAGAAAATGACATTTTACATCTTCTCTAATACTCTCACTCCAAGTCCACGAACTAATGAAAGACGTGTTATACCATTTGCAATCCGATCAAACATGAAAAACAAATCCCCTAGGTAATTCAAATAAACCAAAAAGTTACCGACTCTGGCTACCTTAATATTATACGTTCCGTCCATAAATGGCTTAATTTCGCATGTTCGCAACTCACAATAATGAACGTTTTGCTTGCCCAATAACTAGAGTAGGTAGTAAGCATGCATTATACTACACTAGTTTCCAAAAATAGGTGGGTTGGACGATACAACCTTCATCACATCCTGAAAAACCGTTACAGATTACCGACTTGGCAAGATATTTTCGCGGAGGTAACCCATCGCTTGTAACGAAACCATAGCGCGGTTCAGGATGGAGGTGCTCGATGTAATGGCCATCTATCGAGCACGTCGGCAACTTTCATCCCCTTCGTCCATCCTAAGTTTTGCACCTCTATTTAAAGAAAACCTAATAAAGCAAATTTATTTCAAAAAGTTATTTTTAAAAACACTTTAACACGACACATTAGGTTGTTTTGAAACTAGATGAGGCCGGTGTTTCGTAGTCGGGTACTCTGAGAAGTAACAGTCAAAAAAGCGAGACTATCTGCACTATCTGCTACGGACGGTGTCACTTAAAAATAGTAGATTATACAACAAGTGAATAAAAAGGGAATTTAGTTCGAGGTACGAAGTTAGATCCCGAGAGCAGCGAAGGATTCTAGAGTAGAATCACGAGCGTAGCGAGGGATTCTAGATTAGAATCCTGAGCGGAGCGAGGGATACAAATACCGAGATAAATTTTTTATTCACGTGTTGTGTACTCTACTTTTTACCATTGACTGTGAGAAAATAAAAAGGAGCATGGTATTTATATTTATCAGTTTTTATTATATAATCAGTATTATAACAACAAAGGATTAAATATTAAATTAAAATTAAAAATGTATAGTAAAATTAGATCAATTTTTAAAATTTAGTGTTATAGGCTGGTTTGGGTTTGAAACTGTTATATTATACAACACTTGGGTATTTGGCAAAGTCACCGTATTTTGTGGTTGCTGTTGCTGAGACAGCTGTAAATTTAATGTAGTCGTTTCACAACCTTTCGATGTAGAAGGGCGCGCCGGAGATAGTGGCGCAGAAGGCTCAACAGCAGACGGTTTTAGATTTATACTTTCAACTATCCGGCTGCATCTTTTCGATTTATTTTCGATTGAATCCTCGATATAACTTTCTGCTACTATGCTGGACTTCCACCCTCCGTGGCGTTTTAGTTCTATAAGATCAGCACCTGAATTTTCTAAAAGGGTGGCAGAGCTTCTGCGGAAGCAATGTCCTGTGTACTTTTCGGGATTCGATAGATTTAAGAAACTGGCAATCTCTTTTGGCATCGCACCTATTTTGTTGATTCCAATAGGTTGGCGAGTACATTTTCCGCCATGGTATTGTAAGAAAAACCTGTCGGTTTTTGTATTAGTGGGCTGTAAAGCTTGATATTTTTCGACGATTTTTACGTATTCTTGGCGTATTACAAACTTTCTAGCAATTTTAGTTTTCGTATCAGTTAAAACGATAAGTAATAAATTATCCGAGTGTTTTTGGATGTCGTTTATAGTTATCTGTAATAATTCATTACTGCGACTGGCTCTATTCAAGCCGAAAATTAGCACAACCTGTGAACAATAATTTAAAAAATATGTATTGACAGGAAAACCTTAGAAGCACAGTAGGTTTGTAAATAAATATACATATATTAAGTAGGTACTTACTTTTACGGCCAGAAAACTGTGATCAGGCGCATCATTTAGAAAACGTTCAATGTTTTCGGAGCCAAGCACTCTAGATTTCTTTGGCTTATTACCCTCGGATAGCCGTTTTAAGTATGTCACTAACTTTGAGTAGTTTGAAATATCAATGTTGTGTTTGATTCTCACTGTGGCTTTTAGCATAGAATATATGCTCCAAAGTGTCGACGGCTTCTTAGTCTTGGTTAATTCATTGAAATAGTTATTAAATATGCACTCAGAGAAGGAATTGGCGCCATTCGTGGTTTTCCAGTCGCAGAACAAATTGTATGTTTTCAGGTACAACTCCCGAGATTTTGGCGGCAACAAATCATCTACTATAACTGCTGCTTTAGAACTAAATGATTCCGGAGTCAGTTTCTCATTTTCGATATCGGAAGAACTCATTTTATTATAATTACTTAAGTTAATAGATTTTCCAATAACACAAAACAACCACAATAACAGATAAAAAAGAACATAACTAAATTGGCGGGTTTTTTTTTAAATTTGGAATAGAATAGCTCCATTCAGCCTCCCAGTACGTACTTTCAGCAACAGCGTTTTTTTTGTACGTAATTCGTGTTTGTTCCAAATTCAAAATGTCTCTATTCACTCAGTGAGTAAAAGAGAGTTTTATTCACTGTTATCGATGAATAAAATGCCCTTTTTCGAGTGGCAATAGTAAAAAACATATTTTTTAAACAGTGGTGAATACTGATTACCATATCTAATGCAGTTAGTAAATATAATAAACATGATGACATGGCGTCACCATCACACAAGCTGGCCACTAACAGAACTAGAAGTAGGTACCATCTTACAAGATTCTGTCAAACAACGTCAAGATAAGATTATAGCATTCTAACAAGACGGCTCTTGCTGGTTTATATTTATATCTCTTTTCATAACAAAAAAAACATTACACATTTGTGGTCTAAAATATTTACTACCTATATATTTCATGAAAAGGAGACCCCAAGAGTAATTCTGAGCCTAAACAGACTAGTTCACCTTCACATGCGCAATATATCCACTAGAAGCAACAAAACTCAAGGACATGCAACCCTTGAACCCTGGACACTCCTTGATAACCCTTGAATTCTTTCTTTTCGGGTTCTTTCTTAAGGTCCTTCGAACCCTAAAATTAGCAACTCTATTTGTGGTGATTCAAACTTCGTTTGAAATACTGTTAGAATAAAGTTCTAATCAGCTTGCACTACAAAGCGGTTGTTACGTCAGTCACTACGGCCGAATAGTGCGAAATGAGTGGTTTTTATTCTTTATAAAATCAAATTTTCGACTTTTGAAAAAATGAAACGACAATTATGTTCATTATTAAATTGCCTATCCATTAGTATAAGTAGCAAATCAAAATAATGGTTACTTTACGAGGAGTAGCATTTTATAAATCATTATTTCTCATTTCTGTGGTTTCGTTGTGAGGGGATTTATTAAACACTAGCTGACGTCCCGCGGTTTCACCCGCGTAGTTCCCGTTCCCGTGGGAGTACGGGAATAAAATATAGCCTATGGCACTCACGAATAATGTAGCTTTCTACCAGTGAAACAATTTTTAAAATTGGTTCATTACTTCCGGAGATTACCGCCTACATACAAACTTACAAACATACAAACTTACAAACAAATGTTACCTCTTTATAATATTATTATATTATATTAAACATTAAGCTACTTAAAAAAAAAAGAAACGACAATTTTTGAGTGAAGAATATGTACGTAGTAATATAATGTATTTTTTATTAGTTGGTATTTCTTTTGGATAAAGCGGAGTATGCTCCAAAAAACTGCTCACTCAAGGTCATTTGCTCGGGGAGGCGCCTTAAGAAAGAACCCGAAAAGAAAGTATCAACACCGGCGGACTCGCGCGTGAAGGGTTCCGTACCGTTGGCGTTGTAGTAGGGAGGCCCCCTTTCTTTATATTTATTTTTATTATTTTTCTTTGTTATAGCGGCAACAGAAATACACATTCTGTGAAAATTTCAACTGTCAGATAAGATACAGCTCGCTGACAGACCGACGGACGGACGAACGGACAACGGAGGCTTAGTCCAGTTGGTTACCCTTTAAAACGGATGTTGCGTAGAGCGTGCTACGCCCGCGCCGCGCGCCGTTCTAGTAGTAGTAGAGGGTGTGTAGTATATAGGGACACAGGCCGGTGCAGATCGCATGAGTGCTTTGCCATTTATTTAATTTTATTAGCTTTTTCATTAAATATTATTCATTATCATCATCATCATCAGCCTATTAATGTTCCCACTGCTGGGACACAGGCCTCCTCTCTATGAGAGGGAATGGGCTATAATCCACCACGGCCCACTGCGGATGGGTAGATATCACATGCCTTCGAATTTTTTGGTTCTAGGACATGCCGTTTTACTCACGATGTTTTTCTTCACCGTTTTGAGAGCAGTGGTGATGAAATAAATTACACAAAGTAATACGCCTGTCTGGGTTCGAACCCACGACTCTGTTCGGGGTAATGCCCAGAAGGCTGGCAGCATTACCACGTTCAATATTGAATAGCAGTGCTGATTCTTTGGCCGAGAAATTGGCCAGCCATTTGGTCACGAGAAAAGTCGACCAATATACAACAACCAACCAACATCGGTGAAATAGTTTACAGTATAAATGTGTGTTATGAATTCAAACAAACACACTTTTGTAATTTTCGTGATGAGCAGGCTAACATTTTACAGGTTTCTTATTCATTTATTAGTGTTCATCCCACGGTTTTACCTGCGTGGAGCTATACACTGTAGATACAACCAATGATGTTTTTATTTCCGTTGGGCCAAGAAGGCTATGGCCCGGGGCGGCGAGAACTGGCTTAATTAACTTGTTGACAAAAGCACTATTTATTTTCTAGCCTGCTGGCGCCTCATATTTAAGTAGCTTCTCTAATTTGTATTGATTAATGGTTAAAACAAAACCTAACTTATCCAAAAAGGGCTACTCTACACGCTACTCTACATCCTAGTCTCTTAATTGTTCGGATACTTATGTCGACAGTATTACCTGTATGAATGGTAAAAATAAAATTCATACAAATCCAAGGACTGCTGAGTTTTTCAAGCTCGTTTCATTTGCTCTTACATTCCGGAGTCCAATTTACTTATTCATTCTCGTAAACTGTTATGCATAAGTCGGAAAAGTAAGGCAGGTGCAAAAATCCTCTTAAAATCTTCATGTTTCTGAGACTTTTCTGACTAAGTCGGCAAAATCATTTCAATAACGCCTATATAAACGGTATAAATAAAGTGTTACGAATCGGAGGAGATTTACTAAAATGTTGAATTCGAATTGTAAAGTCTGTTGATTATTCTGAAAATCTAACTTAACAGATGCAAGTGCAAAAAAATCGAGCTCGCTGCACTTGCTCTTGCATACTTATTATTTTACACAATTTCTTCTTGTAAAATTCATCATTAAACTACTATCACTCCACGAAGATTTTTCTCTTTTTTTAGGGTTTCGTACCCAAAGGGTAAAAACGGAACCCTATTGCTAAGACTTCGTTATCTGTCCGTCCGTCTGTCTGTCACCAGGCTGTATCTCATGAACCGTGACAGCTAGACAGTTGAAATTTTCACAGATGGTGTATTTTTGTTGCCGCTATAACAACAAATACTAAAAACAGAATAAAAATAATATTTAAGGGCTCCCACGGCCCGCGAGGAGTCGCTGGGGACTCTCGACAGAGATCCGTGGGGGCGCCCTTACAAGTTGGTGCGGTACAAACTCCGCCCCTGGGCTCCCCCACTGACGCAGAGTCTCCGGCCTGAGCTCGCGGAGGACGTGGTGAGCACTCTGTTCCCTTCGCGAGGGGAACACCCACCCCCGCCTATGGCTCCGCCGCCTGCGATGCTGGAAGCGGACCAACAGGCCGACGACGACAACGCTCCGGAAGTGACTGGGGTAGACCTGAGAGTGGCGGTACGCAGGCTCAGTGACAAAAATACCGCCCCGGGACCCGACGGCTTGCCTGGCAAAGCCTGGGTCCTGGCCTCGGAGGCTCTCGGTCCCCGACTAGAGGGGCTCCTTAGCGCATGCTTGGAGAGAGGCCAGTTCCCGCTTCGTTGGAAGACGGGAAAGCTGGTCCTCATTCGGAAGCCGGGGCGCCCTGCGGACTCTCCGTCCGCATACCGGCCCGTGGTGCTGCTCGACGAGGTGGGCAAGCTCTTTGAAAGAGTCATTGCAAACCGCCTAGCCGAGCACCTTGCGGGGACTGGGCCGGACCTTGCGGAACACCAGTTTGGTTTCCGCAAGGGGCGCTCTACGGTGGACGCCATCATGCGCGTGAGAGCCCTCACGACGGGGGATGCGGTGTCCAGGGGTGGGGTTGTCTTGGCGGTGTCTCTCGACATCGCCAACGCCTTCAACTCCATGCCCTGGAGCTGCATTAGGGAGGCACTCCGGTATCACCGGGTGCCGACCTACCTCCGTCGAGTAGTCGGGGACTATCTGACGGACAGAGCCGTCATCTACCCCGGTCGCAGCGGAGAATGGAACCGGCGAGAGATGTCGTGCGGTGTTCCGCAGGGATCGGTCCTAGGGCCGTCCTTGTGGAACATCGGTTACGACTGGGTGCTGCGCGCCGGCCTCCCTAGCGGTGTCAGTGTAGTGTGCTACGCTGACGACACGCTTAAAGGGCCATTGACCGCACGACTCCCGCGTAGAGCCTCCGGCAGGAGACGTTTGGCCCCCAAACTGGAACGGACTGGGGCTGCCTTCAGGCGGCTCCTGCCCAATCTGGGGGGGCCAAACGCCTCCTGCCGGAGGCTCTACGCGGGAGTCGTGCGGTCAATGGCCCTTTACGGAGCTCCGGTGTGGGCGCGTTCATTGAGGCTGCGAGCCGCCCGCTATTTGAACGCGCCCCAAAAGGTAGTAGCCGTAAGGCGGCGAGCCTCCTTGCCGGATTGCCGCCATGGGATCTAGAGGCGATAGTCCTCGCGCGCCTACACGAATGGCGCGTGGAGGCGCTACGCCGGGGGGAAACTCCGCTGCAGCGACAAATTGTCGCTCAGCGGACAGACTTCCGGCGGGATCTCATGGCGACATGGAGAGAGCGACTGTCGCAACCCCGTGCAGGGCACGCCACGATAGTGGCGATAAGTCCCCTCTTTGAGGAGTGGCTTGAGAGACGCCACGGCGTCCTCACCTTCCGCCTGACGCAGGTCCTCACCGGACACGGAGTGTTCGGGAGGTTCCTGCACCGAATCGGGCGGGAGGAAACGCCCGGGTGCTTCCATTGTGAGGATCGACCGGAGGACACGGTGGAACACACGGTGGAGGTGTGCCCCGCGTGGGCGGAGCACCGCCGTGTCCTCGAAGCGGCGATCGGCGGCGGCGACCTCTCGCGTCCGGCCCTGGTGCAAGCCATGGTCCGGAGCGAGACGGAATGGGACGCCGTCACCTCCTTCTGCGAAGCAGTAATGCTAGAGAAGGAGGTGGCGGAACGTGAGAGGGAGAGAACCTCTCAACGTCCCGGCCGCCGCGGAAGACGCCCCGGGCGTCGGGGGCCACCACCACGTGGCCCCCGGCCACCGTAGGCGCGGGCCTGTGGACGGTGGGCTATGGGCTAGCTCGCCGTCCATCCGTCTCATGACGACAGGCCGTGTCGACGGCGCGTTCGTGTTCCACGCGCGCCTCAAAGAGAGTCAGCAAAAGGGAAGGGGTCCGTAAGGACCGATGCCTGCCGGGGTTGCGGGACTGTTCGAAAGAGATACCGTGGCCCCGGAACACAAAGGGCGATGAAGGAACATGGATGGGTTTTAGTCAGTAAAAGTCTGACACTCCCTCCTGCCCCGCCCAGAGCGGGAGGAGTTATTTGATAATTTCCCATCCGAAAAAAAAAAAAAAAAAAAAAAGGGGTGGCTCCCATACAACAAACGTGATTTTTTGATAATAATGGTACGGAACCCTTTGTGCGCGAGTCCGACTCGCACTTGGCCGGTTTTTTATTCAACGTCAGTTTGCCGATTACAGGGCCGTGCCCACAACCTATTTTGAGGGCTGGATCCGCGCCTGCCTGCAGCAGCCGCCCCAGCCCGCCGCGCGACGTGCTGGAAAGATGGGATGACCAAGGCATTATGGTCATACCGTCTGGTCTCTTCAAAATAAAACATTTCAATGGTTATTTTGAAAAGAAAGTACTGAAACGCCGCAGAACATTTCTGCATTACATTGTAGATATCTTTTGCGGCTTAACTCGTACAAGTAAACAAATATTAAATCATATTATTATACTTAAGCAAAAAATATAACTAATGGATGAGAAAAAAAAATGTTGGTTTTGAAAATCCTAGTCACAAACACTAGTTAGAAATCATTGACTATAGCTTATCGACAAAACTTGGTGAATGTTAATACACATGCTGTTATTGAACAGGAACTGTCATCATCATTTCAGCCGAAAGACTTCCACTGCTACTGCTGAACATAGGCCTCCCCCAAGGGGGGATTTTGCCATAATCGCCACGCTTGGCAGGCGGGTTGGCGATTGCAGTACGGTTGTTACAAAAGCACAGAGAACGCTGCTGCCCATTCTCTGGTAAGTCTCTTAGTCGCCACTTACGACACCCACGGGAAGATATGGGAACTGATATGAAGTTATAATCAGTAAACAGTCAGTTAGTTGTTGTAATCTGTGTGTAGTTGTTGTTATCCGTGGGCATTTTGTCAGTATCTGTATAGTGGCTCGCACACACAGCGCCTTGACATTAGGCACCGAGCAGAGACACAACTCATCGGTATTGTGTAATCATCAGAAGCAATGGCGTGATTGGATTCTTTGTATGTATGTTTGATTGATAGCTATCTGCGTGCCAAACCAGACCAGAGCTCTGAGGTGCCGTGGGCTAAATAAACAGAATAGGCAAATATTATACTAAAGGTGAGATTACTTATTTGTGATTATAATTCTTGTTGTATGGTTTAATAGCACATACAGTAATGTAGAAGTAGGTAAATAGCATAACCATAGCCTATTGGTAACGTTCCCATTGCTAAGATTCAGGCCTCGATCCTGTCTGCGAGATGGACTGGGCCGCACCGGACCCACCGCGCGCTCCCACTGTGGGTGGCTGGATGCCACGTGTCTGTGATGGTTTGGTTAGAGCACTCTGTTTTCCTACAAGCTTCAACCCACGACTGAATTTCACCCATTTTCATTGGTCCACCAATTCTCACTCACAGAAGTAACCCTAGTCCTGGAGGGACCAGGACATTATATAGGGATAATAGTCAAGTCTGCATGCCAATAAAATATAGAGTTATTAACCAATTTAAATTTCCCATTAGCCCGCAGCCGAGCGAATAATGTTGCCAACGCAAAAAAAAGAACGACACATTCGGGTGCTCGTTAAAATGTGAGCCGTGTCACAGCTTAAATAATATTTGTGTGTTGTGGCGCGATAACGAGCGGTGTTGCCAACGTAGCGGTGTGGCTAGCGTAGCCGCCGGCGGCGCCGGCGCAGCGGTGATTGCTTTCCTTGATGTATCATCTGTTTATTGTTTATTTAGCGCGTCTTTTTGTCTGGTAGCGGTGCGAGCGCAGGAGACGAGGGTCACTCGCTTCGCACATTTGCACGCTCGACCGCAGAATGTTTGTGTGTGCCCACTTGTGGAACTACTCTCCTCATTGTGACACAAGGGACCGTAGACCCTACAATCGTCCATTTTCATTTTCCGAAAGAAACGATAATACCCGAATAGATACTTTTACTTTAGCATTAGTGCATTGTTTGTTTTGCTTCAAAATCCAGTGTATCTTAATCAGACAACCCATATTTTAATCACGATAAACTGTTGATTATATCCTTTTCATGTCACCGATGAAAGGCTTCTGGGCAAGTCGATGTTATCAGCGTAAACTGATAACCGTCACTATAGTATTGGGCACACCTAATGATCTCAATTTCATATCCGCACCTCACATATCACGGCTGCGCGGGCGCACGCGATGTCCCGCCCACGCTCTCCGGCGCAAATGCGCGCGCCGTGTCTTATGTAAATGCACCATGTCCACTCCTGGCTTTAATTAATCTCTAGCCGCATAAATAAGCCCTGCCTTAGATCGATCCACTAACAATAAACAATGGCAACTCGATTCGGCCTGTCGTTATCATCATTTCGAATACATCGATAGAGTTTCTCGTAAACACGATTGCCTGGCTGGTTGAATATTTTGCATACGTTTTTATAGCATGTTTACTTTTCCTTCATTAGAATTTTGAGGACTGTCCAAGTGTCCACGTTGGTAACTGAGGCTGTAGGCAGACTTACTGGTTCTATTGTTCTCTTAATTGGTTATGGCTCTATGAGTGACCTACAATAAATACTTAAATAAAATATATTTTTCAATACACTTCCTCGAAAACTGGTTCTTATCTCGGCTCAAAAACACCCTCGCCTACGGCTCGGGAGTTAATTCCGCCTCGGATGCAATAAGAAACTTTCTCCACTTGTATCAAAATGTATTTTATTGATTTTACCTTGGCTTGATGTTAGTAGTCAAATTAAAGAATATCAGTGTGAGACATGTAAGGTATAATCAGTACAATGAAATAAATGCACGGAGTTCCAACACCGAACGATCGTCGAAGGAATTCGATGATAACGGGTTTAAACTCTAAATCATCGTCTGTCAACTGCATTGTTATTACCACGACTTATTCAGCTTTAAGACGGTTTTAGCACACTACCCGTAAAATATGACCGTCATTATCATCAATCGCGCCGAGACTAGAAGTGCGCGCGCGCAGGCCAGGCGTGCTAGTGCGCACACACCTTTACATCGCAGCCAATCGCTGTTGGTCCTCGATTTACAATGATTATTCTCTCTCACTTGTTTCATATTTAAATTAACTTAACTTACAACAATAATGTTCTTGAACTTCACAAATTAAAATCATTCGACATATTTCTTTAACGAAACTCGTGATTTACCCGTCGGCGACGCTCGGCGCGGCATCGATGATGGCAAGTAACCGCCGCGACTCGTACGCGCTACGTAGCTCGTAGGCGCTAGGCAGGTTCCTACTCACCGATCGTGTTTGTGATCACAGAAAAATTTATGTGTCATTAACTTTCATAAGCAAAGTAATTAAAAATGTTATAGTTACAAATCAGTCGTCGATATTGATGAAGGTTACGTTATTAGTGGCGCTTTGTATGGCGGGCGGCCATCGCTCTCCACGACGGCGTCGCCCGCGGCCGCAGACATCCACTCCAAATTATTAAAACAAACTGTAGTATAACGCCGCGATGTATCTCGCGTGGTGTTGTATCTAAAACAAATAACTTAAATCATGCTTTGGAGCACGGAGGAGGAAAGAGGGGGACGGAGGGACGCGATGCTGAATGGATATTAAAATGTGAGGGTGGCAGGGAGCGGCGCGCGCGCGGAAAGCAATCAACGAGCGAGGATTTACGAGCGGCCTCGGGCGGGTTCGGGATGCCACGCACCCGATATTGTCAAACGCCCTCGGGACACACGGATTTGGTCAGCCGTTCAATAAACAGAAATACCGAACGGTTTACACTGTAAATCAGATAGCGGCACAGCGGCGCGGTCCGGACCCCCCCATCCCCATCCACAGCCACATGAATAGTGAACGCGCTTATCTGGCTCGGGTACGCGACATCTTCATTATCGCCGAGTGTTAAAACTTGTTAATCTGTCACTTAGTTAATTATTATGCGAGGGCCGCAGTTAATTGATTCAGCCGACGACAAAATGTTAATAAGCGGTGATAGCGCGGGTAGAACGGTGCTTCTGTACGGAGACGCTACGTTTTGAAATGCAAATCTTGCTTTTGGAATATTGCTGTGGATAGCGCCGATAAGAGACGGGACTGACTGAATTAATATACGTGTAACACGCGATTTTGCACTTTGTGTACAGCTGTGTTATCAATAGCAGCCTTACAGCCGTGTGCGCCGGCGCTCGACGGCACACCGCGCCCGCGCCGATGCCGCCTCTGTGTGTCGCGTCCTATATTTTTATGATAGTGGAGTTCGTTTTATGCCTTCAGTTATTAGCTAACAATACTGCTGCGAAGTGCGCAATTCAAGTCTAAATATAATCTGATTTTTTATAATCTGTAGTAGATCGACATATCTTGTGAGCTTCAATAAATTAATTCAATATCAAATAATTAACCCAAGTGGCTCTTCGCTTCAGTTTATGAACCCTTTATTAATTTTTCTTGGATACTGTTTAACCGCGTGTGTCGTCTTAACTAAAATACTATAGACACACTGTTTTGCTAATTAGTTTTCGATACGTCGATAGATGGCGTTGTGCCCTTTTCTAGATCGCGCTATTAAGATTCTCCGCCGACTACTATATAAGGACCCGATGACTTAAATTTTATTCTCTTTCTGCGAATATACCTTTGGAACAAGTTATGTGTTACGTGTTTTATTAAAGTCTCCAGTCTCCATGGTTCCATCCGAAGCCCTGTGAAGACCCTGGCTGGACATCATCAGGTCGAACAGATACCATGATACCAAATTACCAATAAGCGCAGGTGCTCAAATGAATAAACCTACATAAAGATCTAATGTTACCCTTAATAAGAGCCCCGACTCTAAGGACCAAATTATATTGCTGATGATGGAGCCTTCAGGCAGGTTACATGTTTTTAATATCAAGTATAAAATCTGAAAAGTTGATAAACAGTGATTTAAAATCATGTTAAAAAAATCTAATTTACATTAAAATAACAAAAATAATATTAAGCTTGTGTGTTCGCTGTAATCAAAAATGTTGGCAAAAAATGAGTAATATGTATTTTAGCCAGTGAGGTGCTCTTCAGATATCCAGTTGGAAATGGTTTTAAATTATATGTAATACCTACATTACACTAAAAGTTAAGTAAATCGATTGAAAGACGATAAAATTATAAGCTGGACAATGTCAATCTGGAAACGATTTCTAGTTTTAATTGTATTGCAATTGCAAACAAAGTTTGATATGAAATATATCGTTTCAAATACAAGCCTGATAAATGACAGCTTCATTACCACATTAGGGAGTAATGAATTCGTCTGTGCCAGCCGCACCGGTGCGGGTCAGCTCCAAAAGTATAAAAATAAACAAACAGGACCGTTTTAATGTTCGCGTTAAGTGATATGATAGCGTGTTAATGGTGTGTTGCATGCGTTTATTTAATTAATTAAATATGAAGGGCTCGCGAATCGTAATGAGCCGAGCGCCGAGAGCCGAGAGCCAAGAGCCGGGGACGGAGAGCCGGGAGCCGGGATAACCGTTGGTGACTTTCATGAAGAGGACGTTTTGTTTGTTTATTTTCTTGTTTGGGAGTGAGTCAATGTATATTTCATTTCATAGGGTGATTCGATTTTGGATGCATTCTTTGAAATCTATGTTTATCTGGGTACCTACCTATCATAAGTTAGAAAATCATTTAACCGAATTTACCTAAAACTTTTCAATTATTATCGTTTCGTTCGTATCGTCGTTTTTTTTCACTTCATCGAAGTCGCGTCTGCCAATGTATCAGTTGACCTATTATCAATTCGATTTTTTTCGCTTCTATGACGTTTCATTTGATCGAAATACATTCTTATTCTTATTCTTTATTGCACACATAAAAACAAATAAACATAAAAACAATTCAATTATGTAGCTTATGTACAAAGGCGAGCTTAACCCAGAATTGGGTTTTCTTACAGCAAACCTAATTTTGATAGCGAGATTTGCAGAAGAGGATTCACTTATAAATGTGCAATAACATTACTAAAATTCCGAACATGCATTATTTTATTATTACCTAAATTGCATTTTTTTACCTACATGTTGAAAATTACACGGCAGGAGCAAATTTTTCATTATTTGTACGATAGGACGCACCGTTTTCGAGATATAAGCAAATTAAGAAGAAAACCTGCTACAACTCTATGACGCGCGCTCGCTGTGCTCGCATTTTACATTACACTCCCACTTTCTGTCAGAAACATCGTCGTTAGTAAGACTTAGGAAAAGAAACCGACTATATATGTTACAGGCAAAACTCTTAATCAGTCAAAACCACGTTTGACTGGTGTCAGTCAAAACCCTTATTAAGTTAAAATGCGTTTTCTGTATTAAAAATATGTTGTTTTAGAACGCCTTATTTGTAATTACCTAGTCCTAGCATAGACTGGTTTCCACCATCAATCAATTGCAAATCTATTTAATCCGTCAGTTAGAGTAGGTATTGGAAAATACGTGTCCATTATTTTCAGTGATTTCCAGAAATCGCTGATTTTTTTATTACAGCGTTGTTCGGCCAATCTATTCGTAATAATCTGCTCAGCATGGTTTTGACAGTATTTCAGCCGGCTTCTAAATCATTTTTGCTTTTTTTTTATTTTTATTATCCTATAGATGAGTCTCGAAGAAGGACGTTTGTTATTAATCCAAGCCTGAAAACTATTCCTGACCTCGCGATGAGCGTCCCTTACATGCTCATTCCATCCACACACACGCTTGCCCCATCTCGGTCCCCCGTCGTGTGAATTACTTTAAACTGCCTTACCGCCACACAAAGTATTTCTATAACAATCTGCCTGTACAAATTGTCCAGAACAGACTTAATTGTGCAGCCAAAATACAGGGTCCACAACCGCAACTCTGAAAATCAAGGGGCAAATCAACATTTTGCAACTTAGTGTTACAAAAAAAAATGTAAACAAAGAATAAGGAAGGTTTTTCGAAATCTAAAAATTGAGAGAGTGAAATGAGGAGCTGAATTTTCTGTGAAACTTGTTATTCTCGGTGTCGATTGACTTGAAAATGTTCTGCACACACTCTTCAGTCAAAATTATGAGACACGTGTATCACAGTTTTTCCAAAATCATCCCCCACAGAGTCAAATAGGGCTCCGAAACTCACGTAGACGCAGTATGGTGCAGGGCGTGCGGGGCGCGGGAATATTTACCGATTATTAAGTAGGTAGGATTTTTCTGAGGTATCTGTAAATGTGTTATGTGTAACCACTACTTCTGGCTGTCTCTTAATTAGATCTTTTCACACACGCTTTGAGTTCTGTTAAAACTACACAGTTACTCTCATCCCAGAGATTAGTTTAGTTTTACGGAGCACTTCGTCCTTGTTGCTTTGTTTAGGATATTTTCAGTTCGTATATTCAATGAGAAAGTGATAGCGCAAATAATGTTTGTTTGAAAAAAAATGTCATTTGTTTCATGTAGGCCACGTGGGCAAAGCCGCGGGCAGAAGCTAGTGGATGATAGGTATTAGAAAGAAGAAAGAAACTGGTGTTTTTATTAAAAATAAAAAATAAATAAAATCGTTTATTTATAAAAAGGGGCACATTTACAATTAAGTATCTTAACAAATAAAATAGAACAATAGAACTGTTGCTTATTGCCTGAACTAGGTGGATCCTGTGTTTCAGGCTAGAAGGTGCTTAAATACCTACTTAAAATAAATAAATTAACAATGAAAGAAAAGTAAATTACTAAAATTACAACTATAAACAAACAATGTGTCAGCAGTTTACTTGCAGACAACAAGTAAATCTTCTGTCTGTGCATAGGTGATGGGTTGTAAAAAAGTTATAATAGACTTTTTACAGTTAGAATAGTTTAACTTATAAATATTTGTTTTCTATTTAATCTATTGTACAGAAAAGGGCCTAAAAATGTAAAGAACCTTTCCACAAAGACATGTTTGGAGGTTGTATTAGAAATGCATACTATATCATTCCGTCTCTTGTTAGTATTGCCAGCATTGTACGTGAGCATGGTGTGCTGTTTTAATACTAAGTGCATAATGAATAGCTGGCGCACAGTCAGCACGTTGCAGGATTTATACAGCTGATCTGTGGGAAAGTAAAAGGGATGGAAGTTTGCTACCTTTAGAATTGCTCTTTGAGCTCTTTCAAGGGGAAGCAGGATAGTTTTTGCTGCGCCACCCCATGAAATGATACAGTAATGAATTATGGAATGGATTATGGAATTATATTAAATGATAAATGATGTTTATTTGCAAGTAGGTTTTTTAAAATTAGGCCTAATATGGTAATTGCTAGCACTCATATTTAGTAGGTATGGATCTGTATGGATCTATTCTAGACTAGATATTCGGTCAGAGATCCTTTTTGCCATCTCCCTTGTTTGTGGTCAAAACCAAAACCTTTATGCTCTAAGGACTTTCGATCCTTAGGCGGCCGTTAGCAAACCATCTCACATTGTATTTACTTATGTTATGAAGCTTAAGCTATTAAGTACCGATTGAACAAATAACTCTATTGCAGATTACTAATGGATATCTGTAGACCACTCTCCATTCACTTGCAAGGTACAAAGCATAATTGAATATTTCTGCTGCGCTGACAATGAAAGTTTCGGATGTTACTTAGCTAGACTAGCTAGCACAAGTACTACGCACCAGTACACCAGTGGTGCGAGTAAGACATACCTATCTAACTCTATGCCTATTTACTACAATTCCGTTCTTCACTTGATAGTGATGGAGCAACTTGTGAGTGTAACTAACTTGGTGAAGGCGGATCTGATTAGTAATGTTTGCAGTTGCCAAAAGTTTATAGGTAGACAGTATAGTAAGGTAACATTCTGATTCGATTCGTTTCACAACAAAAAAAATAAGGTTTATTCAGAACCTGACCCGAAATCCTAACCCGGTCGCGGGTTAAGTTAGCAACTTGAAAAAAACAAGAAAATTATTTCGAACGTAACCCTCTTCCTAACCTGACCCGACGTATTGCTCCTACAGGGTGGAACGAACCCGACGTATTGCTCCTACAAGGTGGAAGGGACCCGACGCACGTATTGCTCCTGCAGGGTGGAAGGGACCTGACGTATTGCTCCTGCAGGGTGGAAGGGACATGACGTATTGCTCCTGCAGGGTGGAAGGCACACCGACGCTCAAACTGTTACCACGCACTCACTAGATCATTCCGAATGACCATTTTGCACATTTAAACAATTACCAATTTGCACATTAAAAAATCGTTGGTATTTTTTTTTTGATCTGCTGTTATCTAAGCAATACTCGCTTTTGCCATGGGTTTTGTTCGTGTGGAAGTCGGAAATTATCCCGAAAATATCTTATCTGATCCTGTCTGGCATGTTAAATGTCATCGCTATCCGTTTTGTTGTGAAGGTATGAGGCGTGATAGCGTGACAAATACATAAACTCACTTTCAAAATACTAGTTAGGGTATATGTAGGGCTCTCTAAAAGAGTGGTAGGTACTAGCTGCGGTAATAGGTATTCAAACGTATAATGAAATTGAAAATAAATGTCACTTTGACATAAACAAGGTGGTGTGCACCTTGCATGTGAGTAGAGAAGGTAACCGACGCGACGAGCCGCCTGCGCCGCCGCCGCCACCGCGCGCCGAGCCCTCCCCAGCTAACCCGGCTGGCTTTAATGTCAGACCGCTCGTAAAACATACCAACGAGATTACTACACAAACAATTATTACAGTACAAACTGTAATGACCCATAAAGTATATTGGGCATAAATAAGACCTCAGTTAAACCTCGCAGTGTAGTGCTGAGACCAAACGTAGGGCAGCTTGCTAGCTCACTCACTGGCGCTTCGCAAGTGGAGAGCGCTTGCCGAGGTGTAGGCTCGCCACTATAACGTCAGCATGATCGTTAGCAATGAAAATTGCAACAATAATATTATAATGGCAGTGTGCCAGTGCGCATGCGTGGTGGCCTTTTGCCCCGCTCACGTAATCTCTCATTCATTTAGTTTTTAATAGCATGCACACGCGGCGCCGGCGCAGGCGCTGTGGCGCTCCCCGCACGGCTGCCGTGGCCGCGTCCGCGAGCAGCGAGAACATTACATTTGCTACGCGAACGGTTTTTGTGTTAAGAGCTGTGTGCTTGGCGAAATGACTATAATAATTGTAGATTGTTCAATGACGCCGACAAGGTCCTGGCTAACGTGTACAATATTGGCTAAACATCACAAATACCGTTTAGGATCACCTTTGATGCATGACCGACGATTAACAACATTTTGCGGATATAATCGTTAGTTTTTACGTTCGAATCTACATCGTTTGATGAACTTGGCAAAAACAAACCAAGCTCGTATAGTTGTGTACCTACGTACTACACGCTCTGCTACCCTTACTAAACTCACAGACTGGAAAGTTTTCTATCTCCGGCCAGTTAACATTCTTTTGATTGTCTTTATAGTTTAGAATTTTTCATAATTTTTCCAAATCCATACAAAGTCAATCACATTCTCCCCAGCACGGGGAACAGTTTTGACCGTCATACTTTTAATTGGCGATCTTCTTCGGCGATTTTAATTAAAATTCCCAACTAAAAGGTCACTAAAATATTTTAGCAATTATGTTGTTTTCTTTTTTAACGAATAATAAATAGTCAGTAATTTCCAATTTTAATATTCGCGAGGATAATAGCCGTCGAACGATAAATAATGTTCTTCGTTCGTCATGCATGTTCCAGTCCCCATTGGGAAGTACTAGCTTGTAATCTTGTAGCTTATTTTGCGTAATAATTGCTCGGTCTTCATGTATCATAGGTGCACGATAGTGGTGTCCCTTGTGGGTGTCATAGTCGTGTTGGCCAGCGAGTCCGAAAGTCTAACCACCAGTCTTACCAAGGACTATTGTATGACCCAGTAACTAGGATGTGGAGGTCAGACAGGCAATCGCTCCATAAGCAGCACGGGTATTCAGCGGCATCTGGTTAGTCTGGCAGTCGAAAGCCCATCCCATATACTCGGTTAAGCTTGGCAAATGTGTCGTGCAGCGATCGTTGTTTGTCCGCCAGCGTTACGTGTGTTTGTTTGTCAGCGTGACGTGTGTGTTTGCGCAGGAGTTTCGGCGCCAAGTGCTCGAAGTGCTGCCGCGGCATCTCGTCGTCCGACTGGGTGCGTAAGGCGCGCGAGCAGGTCTACCACCTGGCGTGCTTCGCATGTGACGCGTGCGGCCGCCAGCTCAGCACCGGCGAGCAGTTCGCGCTGCACGAGGACCGCGTGCTCTGCAAGCCACATTATCTTGAAACTCTAGACGGAGGATCCATCTCATCCGATGGTGAGTTGGCTGTTAGTACATTTTGTTAGGCTTCTTTAATCCCAGACTATCATTTGATAGTCAAATGATGATCACAATTTAAATTAAATAAAAACTCCTCTTTTAGTAAGTAGAGTAACAAATCCAATATGTGCAAAAACGATGTGAACCACAGACGGGTGCGACTCAGAAGGTTACCACAAGAGCAAGGCGAAGCGGGTGCGCACCACCTTCACGGAGGAGCAGCTGCAGGTGCTGCAAGCCAACTTCCAGCTGGACTCGAACCCGGATGGGCAGGACTTGGAGCGCATCGCGCAGGTCACCGGCCTCAGCAAGCGGGTGACGCAGGTGTGGTTCCAGAACAGCCGCGCCAGGCAGAAGAAGCACCAGCACACCGGCAAGGGCAAGCAGAGTCAATGTTAGTATTCCAGGGCAAGGTTCAATAGCAGGAAAGATGTGTTTCTATTCTGATAACAAAGCTCTGGGAGATAGAAAATGTTGGTCCTTAGTTCCGCACCTAAAAGTCTTGATTAATATCAATTAGAAGCACATATTCCCTGCAGCAATAACAAAGTACCTGCACTGCTTCTAAAGCATCATTGGCGAAGTTCTCAATTCCACTCGTACTGCCTAGCGAACTGCTCCGCGAACTAATAGCTGCTAAAGTCTCCAGGTGTTTACCATGTGTCGTGTGTTCGCAGTGGTGTCCCGTGACGCAGACCCGGCGGGGTTTGGCCGCCCCATCAACCTGCACCTCACCTACTCCTTCCAGAACAAAGCACCTTTCGTGCCGATAGGTAAGCACTACACACATCAGGGGTCTAGACAAAGTGTCATTTTATCAACTGGCTGCTTTTGTTTACACACGTCAACAGTCTTGGGATATTTTAGTTATTCATTTATGTATCTAACACGTTCGGTGCGGTATCGGTTGATTATATCCGAAGCTAAACTTTCCTCCGGTGCGGGCCAAGACATACTGTAGTTTCCGCTGGTGCGGGACATATATATTTGGTCTCCCTATGAATATGAATTAGACGGTTAGTGTTTTGGGATTGCCTTGTTAAATAGATAACATAGATACGAAAAAAATGTATCGGGTCCATAATACCCGATGCCAACTAATGTAAATTGTTTTTTAAACGAATTCAAATATCGTTTTTAGGGTTCCGTAGTAGTTTCGCCATGTCTGTCCGTCCGTCCGTCTGTCCGTCCTCGTTAAATCTCTGTGACCGTTAGCACTAGAAAGCTGAAATTTGGTACCAATATGTAGGTATATCAATCACGCCGACAAAGTGGTAAAATAAAAATTGGAAAAATATGCGTGGGAAGTGATTTTTTTTTAATTTTAACCCTAACGTGTGATATATTGTTGGAAAGGTATTTAAAAATGAATGGGTTTCCTAAAATCATTTTTTGATAATGTCAATAATTTTGGAAATAATCGCTCCAAAAGTAAAAAACAATGTGTCCCCCCCCCCCCTCTAACTTTTGAACCATAAGTTTAGAAAATATGAAAAAAATCTGAAAAGTAGAACTTTATAAGGACTTTCTAGGAAAATCGTTTTGAACAAAATAATTTCACATAAAATAATTTCTGGACTAAGTTTGTAGTATATTTGTATATGCAAGCATTTTTACATAATGGATACCCACCTTTAAACTCATAAGTGGGAACACTTATTGTGACGGACGGGAAACTACGGAACCCTACACTGAGCGTGGCCCGACACGCTCTTGGGTGGTTTTTTTTTTTTATCATCCACTTCTTATTTATTTGTTTGTTTATTTGTCAATATATTGCTATAAGAGAACATGCCTTAATCATTATACCTATAAAGATAAGTCCTAAGCAAATGGAAGTCAAACGGTTCTTTTCGACCTAGCAACGCACCGAGGACTAATCGTGCTCCGGATATAATAGACCCCATGCCGCACCAACCGAAAGTCATCAAATTTGACTAATGCAGTGAACGTATATCTAACTTAACAAAACTATCTCTGTCGCTAACATGGTTTTGTCTCTATAACTTTGAAACCACTTGCCAAGTCACAGCATCTGGTAGCTTTCTCAGCGTATTTTTTAAAACTCGCTCCTGTCTGACGGTCGCTACCAGCCACCTCGCTAGTATCCCGATGGTGAGACCACATTCTTCATTAAAAAAAAAAAAAACTTTAAATATTTTTGAAATATTCAGATTTATACTGATTCTGTTTCATACTTTTTGTAAAATAGCCCTAGACTGTGTTGATGTGTACAAATGTTGATTTAGTTTAAAAAAGCTCGTCCACCGCCTCGACAGACTTTGTAGAAAGAAAACGATTGTGACTTCTTGTCCAGGCCCTCTTGCTCTCAACTACATTCATTTACAAACGGTTCAATCTAAAAGTTTAGTTGCTTAACACCAGCCTGTGGATTTTGATGCGCTTTAGTTTTTGTACTCTTGTAGTGAAAAACATCCTTTTTAACTGATGAAATAAAAAGCAGGTCCTCAAATCGACCATGATATTGTAAAAGTAATGGCAATTATTAAAACAAAAGCACACCCACTACATTGCGCCGAGTGTCAAGAAGACCATACTGCTAATGTTATACTGCTAACATTCTCTATTTATCATCTAGACGCCTAACCAATTATTTCTCATTTCCGCATTTCTTACAATAGGAAAACCAACCAACACTCGCTTTTGCCCGCCATTATAGTACCAGCTATTATTATAGCTTCGCCTACATGTTGTGCCTCGTTCATATAAATAACAACAATTACAGTCACGTCAGTGTTGTGACGTGATATCGACCCATTTGTGTCAGGTCCTTCGTGAGCTCTATTAGCTTCACTGAGCATAGATTTATAGGGCGCACAAAAAAACTGTATGGGAAAAAGTATAACGCCATGTTCATCTGGGAATCCTACCCAAAGTCTTCCCACTCAGTCGTAGAGATCGACCACTCGACCAACGTGAAAGTGGACTATCTAAACAACTTTACTCTAATGTTAAAGTAAAATTAATTTTCGCCAGCTGTTGCTAAAGTATGCATCATCCGCATATAACTCGCGTCAAATAAAAAGAGCGTTGAAGGGTGGCGCTACTTGTCTCCACCAAACACATAAAACAGTACAGAAAATGTTAGTTCCTACTTTGGCTCTTTTTACGTGACGCCAAGTTTACTACCGACTCGATATCTATGACACCAAGTAGTAATGGCATTTATTCGTATTTTCCAGATGGAACCTCTTTCACGGATTCCTCAATGGATGAGCTGTCCGAAGACTCGTCGATCCATTGCATGCAGAGTGAGGTGTGAGGAGGAAACACACGCCGCCGCCCGCCGCCCGGTTTGAGAGCACCCGCGCGTTCACGCGCCGCTGTACAGACAGACTCGCCATATCTTACGACATCGTTAACGATCTTAGAAATCTAATACATAATATATTGCTAGTTTTTGCCATTTACTACATACACAACTCGTGAATGTACTTTATTTGGCCTGTTTGCCATACTTAAATATGTTTTTCTTACTTTAACAAGTGTTAGTAAACTGCTGGTAACTGTCAGTTGTAGCAAGTTTGGATCCCCAGCCTGGATCAGATCTGGCCTGCTGATGTATTGTTTTTGTTATTGCAATTAGTGTTACATAAATTGTAAAAAAATGTCAATAGTTAAGATCATTCGAGACTTAAACTCTCGCGAAATTTAAAATCTCTTACATGATACATCATCTATTTGTAAACTGTTAGCAAGACGCATAATAACTAGTATTTAACTTAGTAATTCTAACAAAACCATAACTTATGAATCTCTTGAACATTTAATTTTTATTGTATGAAAGTTGTATTTATTTATTTATTTCTAGTAACTGTGATACGTTCTCTTTCGTAGCTGTTTTCGGTCCGTTTAAATTTCTTATTATTTAACTAAAAATATAAAACTTTATATTATCTACTTAAGCAATTCGATACATCTTTAGAATACTATAGTTTAGTGCCAAATCGTAATTGTAAGCGGTAGATATTTTAATATGAGAAAGCAATAGAACTTGGCAGAGTGTGCTTACGAGTACGTCTAGGTAGGTGTGTGGGAATTGTTATGTTTTATAATCTTTGATCAGCATTTCAACTCTAGGCCAAAACATTGGCGAGATAAACGTGTTCAACCTGAGCTATTGAGTGTCCAGGTCCAGGGTTCCCTGCTCAACTACTGGTTCGTAGCTTTATTTGATTGCGCCGCTAACATCTTACTGTACACGTGCGTGCACTCAGCGTCTAGAGTTGGGCTCCATACTGACATGTCTTCAAAGCTTTTCAACAGGATTAACATAAGTGTTGCGGTTAGTTATATCAATGAATAAATTCTTTACTTTACCAGTACCTACCTAGCCTAACGCTATTGCTGTTATAATGTCACTGTCTCTCTGCTCATTCAATTATTATAATTGGTGTAAATATATTATATCCTTCACGAAGCCGAAAGGCACTTGTTCTCCCCGTCATTGCCACCTTTTTTCTTCTACCTTGATACCTTCTACCTGGGAATCTTCCCGTTACAAAGATATCGGGGGTCAAAGTTCCAACCTTTTTTGAAATACAAGTTTTTGATGTTATATCTTTACTTAAAATACCTCCTCGAACCCCGAATTATTTAATGCGTCCTGATGGATGCATTTAATAAGTCAGGCACAGTGTTTTGAGGGCGTTACATTGAGTCAAGTAAAGTCGTTTCCCAGCAATATTTTTTGTACTTCATAGAGTTTCTTAGTTTGATGTACATAATGCTTGGTTGACGGCTTTGAATTTTACCGTTAGATTATAATCTACCTCGCGAGATTGTAAACTCTCGAAAGATTGTGATCACGGAACGCACTTCGCGCCGTGATTGGTTGAATATCATTTGACCCGCCCCGCCATATTTGTTCGTTAATTCGTTTGTTGTCGAATGTAAACGAACAGTGTTTTGGTGATTGTAAAATGATTTCGTATTGAAAATAACTCACAGCTTTCGAATTAGTTATATGAAATTGTGGTGGAAGTAAAATGAATCTGTGATTAACCAAAGAAAGAATCAAAACAGCCTACTGTAAGACCGACCAATCAGGGACAGGCTCATAATCTTTCGAGAGTTTACAATCTCGCGAGATCGATTATAATCTAACGGTATTTACAATTTTACGGTGACATATACAGCGTGTAGCGCAACACAAACTTTCAGTGCACTGGCACAGTAGTAGGTACTTACATTAAATAATCACTAATCAACCTAGTTCTGGAACATCTCTCTTCATCAAAAGAGATAGATGTCCTCATCTCTCTCTACGTGAACAGCTGTTGACAGTTGCTCAAAATTAAATGAATTAAAAAAAGTAGACGAATAAGGTATCTCAGCAATTCTAGCTCTTGTAATGTCTGTCAATTATCTCGCTGTAGCGTCTACCGAGGATATTACTAAATTTTGTTCAGTATTGTAAATAAAAGACCCTGTATACTTAATTATTGTAAATAAGGCGTGGAAACAAAGGGGACTTGTGGTCTATGGTTGTATGGAGCCGCGCAGACCGCTCGCCCTTGTGTTTCCACTCAGTGTAGGATATATTAACTTATGATGTAGATGTTAAGTGACATGTAGTGCGTCGTCTTGTCATTTTATTGTAATTAAGTAGTTGCTCCAAGTACTAGGTACTTAAGTTTATTCTGTACAAATTTTTAAATATATTATGTTGGTTAGTTGGTGTTTCGATTTTAAAAACCCCTCTAGGAACCCTTGGCTAAACAACTATTTAAATCGCATAATCTTAATATATTACGTGTCACGTTATTTGTCCGCGATGGACTCCTAAACTACTTAACCGATTTTAATCAAATTTGCACACCGTGTGCAGTTTGATCCAACTTGAAAGATAGGATAGCTTACATCTTAATTTATATTCGCAATATTATTTTATTGCAAATTATTTGTCTATTATTTGACATTCAGAATTATTAAGGGGGGGGGTTAATTAGAGAAAAATAAATGTCCGCCCGTGCGAAGCCGGGACGGGCCGCTAGTAGAATAGTACATTTTGATACAAGTGGAGAAAGTTTGTTATTGTAATCGAGGCGGAATTATAACTCCCGAGATGTAGGCGAGGGTGTTTTTGAGCCGAGAATTGCAATAACAAATGTCCACGTGTATCAAACGACGTTTTTCAATACACTTTTGAAGAAATAAAATAACGAATAATATTTTTGTCACGAACTATGAAACTATGATTTAAATTTTCTTTCTTTCGCTTTGGTCTCGCCAGGTTGAAAGAGAGGCAATGGTATGAAGCCGTTAAACAGCCTAATATAAAAAATAGATTTATTTTATATTTTTGAATTCAGAACACAAATAAATGTTAATTTGTGTATAAAAGTAACTATTAGTTTTAAATAATCATGTTTATCTATGATATTCTATTTATAAACACAATTTGAATATTCAAAAAATATTTATGCCGTAATGACGCGTAGTGCTTTGCAAAAATAAAAAAGAAATAAACATTCACCTCAGACTATAGGCATTGAACCAATTTGGACTAAGTATAGTATTATATTTGGACTAAGTATGTATTAGTTATCTGTGGCAATTTTCATTCCCGCACACGTGCGGGAAAGTGGAAAAAATCGCACGCGTGTGAAATACATTGCATGTTGTACCTAATCGTAGTGCGTTATGGACCAGTTTTCGAGGAAGTGTATTGAAATATAATTTAAATTGCTGTCAATAGGCTCCTCAAATGAAAAAATCTAATTAGTCCGTCAGTTAGATTATCAAAAAATATTTGACCCGTATTTTTTCTTTTGTAAACCAAAATTTACCAAGATTAAGACACTTTTAAAATTCTCAATACGTCACGCCGGGGCATAATTTTTAGTGCGTTCTAACGTCACGAGCCCCACTCCCGAGTTTTGATGCGTTTTATTAACCGAATTCCAAAAGGAGGAAGTTCTCAATTCGATTGGTTTTTTTATTTTTTATGTATGTACACCGATTACTCTGCCGTTTATGATCTGATTTACCTGATTCTTTTTTAGTTTGATGCGAAATAGTTGCCATTTGGTCCCATAAAAATGTAACATGGTTTGGCCCAGTAATTTTCATTTTATGAACATTTTTACTTCAGTTGTGTGGTATAATTTCATGTATGTTCACCGATTTCTCCTCGATTTGTGGAGCGATTCTCAAAATTCTTTTTTTGTTTGAAAGAATATACTCCTGAGATGGTCGCATTTAAATTTGGTGAAGATCTGATGCTGATCTTCGGAGATATACAATGGAACTCTTCAAAACTAGATGGTAAATCGGTCGTGATAGCTGCAATCGCTTGGATGTTTATTGTTTACACAACATCATAACGTAACATCACGCCTGTATGCTCTGAGGGGTACGCAGATGTGTACAATACACCCAAATTTCGACAGTTTAGGTATGTTAAGTTCCATTTATTGGGGATAAGCCTATTAAAAAAATTAAATTAAATTAACCTTTATTTTCAGACTACAGTCCATAACTTTGTTAGTATTTTAGTGTTAGTAACAATGGTGCTTATGTAATTAGGTTAGTATTGTTAGTGTTTACAACTTAAATATTTATTTAGTTAGACCTAAGACAGTCCCCACCCAGTGTCTCTGGAAGGGGCAGTCCGGTCTAGCAGCAATCATCTTCAAAATGCTGTTGTCACTACCATGCAGGCGCTGCAGTAAGGAAGCCGCTTTCTTTCGCATGATAGCGTGAAAGCCATCTGTGCGAGCCTCTGCGAACATTCCCGATGCACTACAACGCCACGGCAGTCCCAACAGCATCCTGAAGGCGTTATTAAATTGGACGCGCAGGACATTATAGGCTCGACGCGTGTATGACACCCACAGGCCGCTCGTGTAGAACGATTGACAGAACGCCTTAAAGAGGGTTACTTTTACGTTCTTGGTACAACGAGCGAACCTGCGGGCAAGCATATTGCTCCTCACAGACAACGCCCTGCGCTCCCTCTCAATATCTCCGTCGTCCCTTAGGTCGCTCGTAATAATGTGACCGAGATACCTAAAACTATTGACAATTTTAAGTGCTACGCCGTTGAGACCTATGGACGGAACACAGCGTGACTGCTGCTTAGGGGCTTTAAAAACAAGAAGCTCACTTTTTTTAGAGTTGTATATCAAGCCATGCTCCCCCGCATAGGCCTCACAGATCGAAAGCAGCTTCTTCAACCCACCTATCGATGGACTGAGCAGCACCATATCGTCTGCATAGCTTATGTTATTTACACATATTCCATCAATGTGGCAACCGACATGTGTACTGCTGAGCCGCTCGATAAGCAGGTTGATGTACAAATTAAATAGCAAAGGTGAGCTTAACCCCCCCTGCCTAACTCCGCATTCCAGTCTGTACTCGTCCGACAGAGTACCCACCCACCTCACCCGGTTTTTTTGATTAGCGTACCAGTATTTGAGGAGGGATGTGTACTCCGCCGATACACCCGCGTCCCCCAACTTGTCCCACAGTATATCATACGATACTAGATCAAAAGCTTTTGACAAGTCGAGGAAACACGCGTATACCGGCGTCCTCCTCGCTGTGTAGTACTTGACAGTTCGCTTTAGACTTAGAATAGCGCTGTCTGTTGAGACTCCTGCTTTGAACCCGAACTGTGCATCGTGCAACTCAACCTGTGCAGTGAGGCGACTATTCAGCAGACTGTCAAGCACTTTGGCTGATGTGGTAGCGAGTGAGATGGGCCGATAATTATTTATATCAGACGTATCACCCGTCTTATTTTTAACTATCGGCACGACTACTGTCCGCATTAGCGGCTCCGGCAAGTACGAGTGACCTAAACACAGACTGAAAAACATAGATAGTACTCTCGGCAAGTGAACCCCCGCATATTTAAAATGCTCGATACTGAGCCCATCGTGACCAGGAGATTTTCCACGCTGCATTTTATTTATTATTTCAGCCACACTGTTGGCAGGTATCTTTAAATTCTTCCCCGTCACAACTAGCTCACCATCGCTCACCTCACCAGATGAGGGACCTAAGGGCGATCTCACAGTGAAGTGTTCCCTAAAACCCTCAGCAATGCCCTTGTGGTCAGCAGAACCGCCAACACTCATCGGGAAGCTAGGCTTAACATTCATTTTGTTAGTGTTTTTCCAAAAGTTCTTAAAATCTTTAGAGGAGTGGTCGGACGCAATGATGTCCATTTTAAATTGCTCCTGACTGGCTTGGCACCATCTTAATTTAGCTTTAAAACGTTTCCTTGCCTCCGACATCTCCTCAAAGATTCGACCATTAGCTGGTCGCCCAGCTAAATTCCACAACTGAAATTTAAGCCGCGCCTCCCGATGTGAACCCGCTACGTGCTTATTCCACCCAAAGACATAACCTCCCTTCCTGCGACACTTCCTCCTGTAGGTTTGAATGGCTGCTCGTGATAGCGTGTCAGTAATTTGTCCATACAACTCATCAAGAATTGAGTGATGTTCCTTGTTATTGCAAAAGCTATCACAGCACTCACTCAACTCCTGCGGAAAATCTATTAGCCGCAGTTTGGAGTTACAAATTCCATGGTATTTATTAATTTGTTCTACCTGCCTGTCGCCCCATATGACACAATTTACAGGTTTCTCCGCTACCAAATGAACTTTAGGCTTGAGCTTATAGAGGTTACATTTTACTACAAGTGGATAGTGGTCCGACCAACACACGTCGTAGCGCACAGTCACACTAACGACTGAATCCCGTGCCGACTCTGTGACGATGCAGTGGTCCAACCATCTAGTACAGCCGTGAGCATCACTATAAAAAGTATATGTAGTTTTAGGGCACATATTTAAATCTATACAAAGCCAACCAAGATCTGTACAAAAGTCTAACATTTCATTGCAAAACAACTCATTAGGGTGGGCATTAAAGTCTCCCAGTATATAATAAGCCTCAACTCCATTGTTCTCCTCCACTTCAATTACCGATCGAATCGCACCAAAACATGCGGTAAACTCAGGTAAATTGTCGTTCGAGTTAGTAGGCATATACACACTAAATAGTACTGCTGACCTACCACACACAGTTATCTTTATCGCACAAACCCGCACGTTATCACATTCTATCACGGACGCAGACTCGAACGCACTCTTACGCCATAACAACGCCACGCCGCCATAGGGCCTCCCGCTGAGTATTCCCGCCGCAGTGTCGACTGCAGACGTGCCGGTGCACCCGAACTTGTCGTCGATCGTGTTCAGCAGCGGTAGGTCATGGGGCAGCAGCCAGGTCTCCTGGAGGGCTACCACATCGGCTGTTTGGCATAACGTTCTGATGCCTTCTAAAGATCTCTTCAATGACTTACAATTAAAACTTATTATTTCGCTGTAGTTATCCATTAAATATTATTAATTGGCCTTTCTCTACTGGGTTCAGGGCCCTTGCTCTTTTCCCTGTTCTCATAAAAGTTCACGAAACGCCTGAACGATATGCCTGACGGCCACAATTTGTCATCCAGGAACGTGGCGATTTTATATTTTGTCACAAAGAGCTTGTAGGCGTTATAGTTCCTTTCATGCTTCATTTTGATTTTTACCAACGAAACTGTTTCTCGCGTTTTCTCAAATATATAACTAACAATATCCTGTTCAGTTACATCTCTATGTACGTTAGATATAAATAGTGGCACTTTCGTGTCCGCCGCTTTGAACCTGGAGCTATTCTCATAGCAATCAGTAACCGCACTACCTCTCTGACTAATCAAACGATTTTTAAATCTTCGTCTCTGTACCAAATGCCATGCCTCACCCTTCTCTGGCACCTTCCAATCACCCTCTTTCTGAAGTACCTCAGCAAAGGAGACGTGTTTCGGTAGCGACAATGCATTACTAGTAGCAATATTAGTCAGCTTATCGTTAACAGCAGCATCAGTACGCACCAAACTGCCAGTCCGCTCCACAGCTGTTTCATTCACCGTACCTTTAACCGGTCGCGCAGCGCCTTCACGAATATCAGTGCTACAGCGCAACACGCACTCACTTGCGTTCTCGCTCTCCGCGCTGCCACATGTCACCGGCAGTTGTAGCTCCTCCACAATTCCTGTCTCATTAATGGGTGATGAGTGGCAGGAACTCATAGGTTTGTTCCTTGATTTACTCGCACGAGATGAACACTCACCGGGCTCGCTGACCTCGTCAATGAAAGATATATTGTTGCATGACGTTGATAGTGCCATCGGTCCGCTATCAATGGTACTATTTAATGCCCCTCCCCTTTTTCTATTTACATTCTGTTCCTGAACTTGAAATGAATTGTCTTTATAATGGCCTATCATTTTATGATTTCTTAGTTCTGTTTTGGATACATAGTTATGTGGAATGTCATGTACGAATTTCTCTAAAAGGACAATTCTCTTAAGTAAGGGCGTCACATCTACATGGTCGAATGTGACGGGTGGAAGTTTTTCTAGATTTTTTGCCACAAATATAGGTAATAGTTCGGGGTCCATTTCTTTAAATAGGCAGATGATGTCCTCAATATTCCGCAAAGTCTTCCCTTGACGTTTTCTGGTCTTCACCCGCTTGTTCACAGATTCAAATAGTAACGATTTCGCTACTTCAATCTCATCTGAACTAAAAGCACTTTCGCATATTTGTACGAGGCTCTCTTCCGTCATAACATCTATTTTGTTTTGAACAAAAGCTAAAACTTCACAAATGACAATGTTACAACTAGAACATTTTAGTTTTTTCGACGCGTAAGGCCGTTTGTCCACCGCCGCCGTCACCGGGACGTCAACGAGAACGAGATTATTTCGGGCCGAGTTTATATGGATATATAGGATGACGGTGCGTGCTCGGGTGACGGACTTGCGGTGGACACGCGGCTATAGTAGTCTATGTATCAGTACTTCGGCGCCGTCATCTCGTTCTCGTTGACGTTCCGGTGACGGCGGCGGTGGACAAACGGCCTTATCCATCTTCGTAGCAGAGGAAACCGGTATTTAAATTTAGAAATAACTAAAAGTGTGGCGGGCGAGTGGGAATCGAACTCGGCACCACTTGATTGTAGCGCCCGTGTACCGCACTACGCCATTAGGCCATCTGTACATAGTTCACCAAGTTGAAAATTGTAACTGGTTTACTGAGCGACACTTTAAAGATCAGCAGCGTACTCAGTGACTGCTTTGTTTGGCTAATGAGGTCCAAAGTCCAAAATATGGTCACTTAAAATTTTTGTGGTTCGTTTTTGTTTTATCATCGTACACACACTGGAATAACGTTGTCATTTCACTATTGTTTTGTACACAAATGTCACTTGTTTGTATATAGGCTTTAACTGTATAGTTTCTTGGCAATTTTATTCACTTTTTACCCGTATTTGGAAATAACGAACGCGGAGACAATTAAAAGTTCGTGAGTGCGCGGTGGCGTCACGGACCGGACTGATTATTACCATGACATGTTTTTTTAACAATGTAAAATAAATGCATAGCAAATATTTAGGTTATTACAACTAAAAATGGAAAAATAAAAAAACTTTTTTTTCACAAAAAATTGAAAAATAACTTTAGCTTCAGAAGTCGGTGACAAAAAAAAACTAAATGAATCAAACAAAGGTCACCGACTTCTGAAGCTAAAGTTATTTTTCAATTTTTTGTGTTTTTTGAAGTCGGTTTTCTTAAATCAATGAATATTGATCATTGATTTACAAAAACAAAAAAAACGTGTTCTTTATTTATTTAGTCCGTCAGTTTAGAGTTCCAATACTCTAAACTGACGGACTAAATATAATTGCAATTTATTGGTGGAAACTAGCCTATTGTAACGAGTGCGGAAGGTGGTAAAACAACGGATTACTATGGTCTGCTTTTCTTGACGATTTACGATTTAGGGAGACAAGTACCCGTCTTATCTATATCTAATAATATCTATACATATAATAAATCTGTAGAAAAATCATTTTTGTACATCAAAAATATTTTGAAAAAAAATTGCCAGGGTGTGAAAGGATAACCAACAGAACTCATTTCCAGCATTTTTGGAATTTTTGTCTGTTTATCTGTTTGTCTGTTTCGATGATCAAGCATCACGTAAAATTTACGGAACCAATGTAGATAACTTTTATACATAAAAAGGGTGCAAAACTATTTAGTTTTTGTTTCATCGTAATTGGTTAATTCTATCAAAAGATATATGAATTTAAAGTGTTCAAGAAGAACTATATCATCAAATGTAAGATGCAGCGTCATCTATTGTACTGAAATGGTACTAATGACTAAAAATGTGCTAACCAGATAACTTTTAAATCGACTGACTGGTTTTAAAAAATGTTATTATAGCATATGGTACTCTAGATTAGTCTAAAAGATAACATGACGCTGCCGCTGCTTTGAAAATTACATAGCATGATTTCCGTGCATTATATTTTAGCAGTTTAACATCTTGGTGATAGATGGCGTTGTTCATTTCACTCAATCGAGGAAGACTATAGGTTATATAACATCACGCTACAACTAAAAGGAGCAGAGCATCAATGATAAATGTTGCAAAAACAGGGAAAATGTATTTCTTTTGAGAGCTTCCGTTGCGAGTACTGCATAAACGGTTAGTTACGCAACAATTATGATTAGGGGAATTCGTCCTCTAAAAAAAATCCGCGATAGCATAATATGTCTATCTTTTAAGGTTGACTCACTCTCTCTCTAACCCTCTCTCTCTCTAACCCTCTCTCTCTCATGTGACGCAGACGGAAGTTGCGCGGGTCAGCTAGTGATATGAATAAAGGACATTAAAAAAGACTTATGATTCTTTAACAATTTATTAATTTCAGCTAAAATTAAATTAACCTAGCTTAAAACTAACTCATAAGAAAATACAACACATTTAAAATATAGTTATATCATTTCCACAGTAATGTATTGTATCGTCGTATAATAAATACAACTGTAGGCGCAATCTTAATAAATCATGAATGTCGTCTATCAAATCTAACATTAATATGATTATAAACCAGACTTATAACAATAACAAAGACATTATATGAACTTTGCTTATTAAGTATATTAAACAATTTTTTTTTTAAACTCAGTTTGAATTGAATTTCAAAAATTTACTTTTTTAGTTTACGTGATGCTGAACAGAAACTCCTGACCGGAATAATCGTCATCATCATCTAATTAGGTATGTTTATAAAACTACTTATTGGTATATCAGAATTCTTTAGAATGTGTGTGTTGGTCCAGCCAAGCCACAATACCGTATAACCTTGTAGAATCTCGAGCTGCGATCAGTGACCACTATACTTGGGGGTATGTGAGGTCTATCACTTCTGATTATGAACAAACTTACGTTGGTTGAGGTTGAGATAAAAATACAACAGTCCTCAGCTTTTACTTTGTTCTATGAAGTGGTTCTCCTCTAATCTATAACTTGTCCATGGCGTTGAGGAGCAGGTTCATCTCCTGGTGAACCTCTCGCAGGAGGTCCTTCATCTGGCGCGGTGAGTCCAGGATGTCGACGCTCTGCGTGTAAGGGTTGTATCTCACGCCGAAGTCCCGAGGAATCTTCTGAGCGAATTTTCTGTAATTAATCAGTTATGATCATGAAACAATCGTAAGAGGACAACAACAATCGTATAGGATCCCATTTTTTAGACAACCCATTTGCAATATATTTTTTGACATGTTTAATTTGATATAAAATACTCACTAACTAACGATCCAATAAGAATGTAGATTTTCATTGACTTTTGTCTTAGCTACTTTGGCTAAACTACTTTTAAACTGACATAATATTATGTCTAACGGCACGCTGATTTAGTTCAGTTATTGTTACAGCTTTTACAAGTTGTTATCGATTATTTTTATTCCGTGGTTTAAAATTTATTTTAGACTGGTTAACACCGAATGGGGTTGTGAATGTCATGGTGGCGTGACTGCCCCGTCTATATAGATGCTCTGTGCGTGACTGTCATCCTATGGATGCCAGGTGGTCATGCACAAATTCATTGTCTCTAAATTCAAGTCTATTATAATTATTGTAATTTGGATGTAATCAGTAACTATCATTGTAATGTCTAATTATTTTGATGATGTTCCGTTGAAATCTTTGTAATTATGTATATCAAGTGAATTCTGCACGTATTCGCCCGTAATGGAGGATCAACAATTTTATTAATAACGAATGAACAGCGACACGTGATTTCTCAGCCGCTCGATACTCCGATATGTCTATCTATGTCTATACTGTAGAATGTAGCCTATTTATTAACTATAGCCATCTGGAATGCAATGGATTAGATATCCAAAAACTTTGATTCTAAAATCCAATAAGGGAATTATTTACAAACTACAAGTAGATCTAAAATATTAATAAAAATATGTAATACAAGTATCAAAATGGGAAAAGAATTACAGCGCGTCAAAAATTGAGAAAGGCAAGTAGTAACTCTAATTATTCCAAGCTGAAGAATTATTTTTACTACGCTTAAAAGAAAATATCAACTATGATAGTAACGCACATCATCCTCTCCTTAGCGTCCTCAAAGGTGTTGGCGACGAAGTACACGGGCTGGTACTCCGTGATGGGGTACTTGGTATCGCCGGTGGTGTCAGGGTCGAACTCCCGCAGTTCAGGCTTGTCCGAGAGGCAGTACTGCAGCTCGCCGAACGATGACAGGAGACCAGCTCCGAACGCCTTTACCTTGCCTTCTTGTCGGCACAGACCAAACTCCACGGTAAACCAGAAGCACTGGAACAGAGATGGGGATACTTAGAAAGTGTCAGCAGTACTTAAAAATGTATCTCGCAGACCTTACACCGGGTACGTATCATAATACTTAAGTTTATCCTATAATAACTATTTTCGATACAAAGACCTACTGTTTAAAATACCTAAAGATCGTTTCACAGATTTTTGTAATAACTAACCAACGAAATCCATAAAGTACCATCTGTACCATTCATCTACGGTTGACTCGCCTACGCGACGGTTTGATACATAAAAACATAGGTACAAAGTACCAAGGAAATAAAGTAGAACTCAGTATTGCTTAGTGCTTTTCCGCATTGGGTCTTGCTAGCTGGCGTGAGGAGCGTAGGCCGAAGGCTACGATGTTTGTGACAGAAAGTTGGTGTGTAATGTAAAATACGAGCATAGCGAGCGCGCGTCACATCCAATCAATGTCATAGCCATTAACTTAAAAAACCATTAGATTAATTATTCGTTAGTGCGATTGATTTTAGTTGAATCAAAATTAGGTAAGATAAACAGTACGTAGAGTTGAGTCGACCAATATGTGTTATGATCTTAAGTGAATCAACCGTACCTAGTTATATTGAAAATAGTTAGGATAAACTTAGGTATTATGATACGTAACCCTTACACCTTAAAAGGGTTAAAACATGCACAAGATGAGGGCGGAGGACAATAACCCACGAAACATAAGTTGCGACATGTGGCCTGTGGGTGTGCCTCTCCCTAATTTGTCGGGTAATACAGGAGTGACGTGATGCTACAAAAGCTCATCATCATCTGCATAGCCTTTTCCCAACTATGTTGGGGTCAGCTTCCAGTCTAGCCGAATGCAGCTGAATACCAGTATTTTACATGTAGCGACTGCCTATCTGACCTCCACAACCCAGTTAGTACCAGGTAATACGATACCCCTTGGTAAGATTGGTTGTCAGACTTTTTGGGCTTCTGACTACCTAACGACTGTCAAAGATCTACAAATGACAGCCAGGACCAACGGCTTAACGTGCTTTCCGAGGCACGGAGGAAACTCGGTATGTAATGGGTGGTCACCCATCCACAGACCAACCTAGGCAAGCACGGCTTAACCTAACGATCGATCCGAGCGGCTGTTATTATTTTAGCCACGAGCTCCTCGATGCTACAAAAGCTATGATCGTTAAAAACGCATACATAACACAACTAATCAGTACACTCTGCTCCAAAATAAAGTTTCAGGTAAAAAGGTCTCCTGTAAGAACTTCATAAAAGTATGATTATAAAGATACTCACGGTAGCCAGTTTTTCAATATAATCATCTGGCGCTCCGAGGGAGGCGAGGCCGATCTCCTGGGAGAACTGCGCGAAGGCGGGGTCGGCGAAGAGCGGCGCGTGGCCCAGTAGCTCGTGGCACACGTCTGGCTCCGGCGTGTATAGTGGCCTCGACTGGTGCCGGATATACTGCGTGCTGTGGAACACGCGGAACGCCAGCCCCGCCAGGAAGTCGCGCGACGACAGGAGGCCGGCGACTGGCCGAAGGGTGAAACCTGTGCAGTCTGGAAAGGAGCAATGGTTTAGTTGCAGCACTTTATAATCAGCTTATAATGTTTCCACTAGTGAGTCACCTCTTTCACGAGCGGTTCCCTCACGATGTTTTCCTTCACTTAGGTCCGAACCCACGCCCTGCGGCTCGTTTGTCGGGCCCATTGCCAATACATCTGTGCCGTTGCCAGTGGCATTCAAAACAAAATGGTAATTCATTACTTATGAGATCAGCTTACCTTTAAGGAAGTTTGACACATCCTCCAGTTGTGGAATGTTATCTTCCCTGTAGCCACAGTTCTCAATGAGCAGCGGGAAGACGTGGTTGTGTTCCTTGCAGGCGTGTGTGGGGTACAGGTCGGTCAGCTTCTTGAAGACGGCTCCCCAGGTGGCGATCTCTTCCTTGCTGTAGTTCACATGAGGTAGCGGCTGGCCATACTTGTAGTTGTAAGCAATGTCTGCGAAGTACTTTCGTCGGGCACGGTACTCAGGGTCAGTGAACCCTGGGTGATCGGAGTCCAACTCCGCTCCGTACGACAGGATCTGGTTGGCGAACCTGTCCAGGTCGCGGATACGACGCGGGAACCACGGCACCGCGTCTGGTGAACAGACGAGTAGAGATTAGTGCTAATCAAGCTGAAGGAGAACAGTACTTCATTAATTAAACAAGTAGATCATAAAGCACTAACAATAATAGTAAGTAGTCGGAGTTCTTAAAAATATTGTTTTCAATACACTTCTTCGAAAACTGGTTCTTATCGCACTCTAGATTCAACATGCGATGTATTTCACCCGCTTGGTTTTTTTTCCCATTTATCACCACGTGTGGATATAAAAATTTCCTCAGATAACTATACCTATACTTAGTCGAAAATGGTTCAATGCCTATAATAGTCAGCGTCGATTTTTTTTTGTCTCGGCATGGGGAATTTGTGTCTTTACGGCGTAAATATTTTTTGAATTTTTATATAGAATATCATAGTTATACATGATTACATATAACAACTATTTACTTTAAAAAATTACATAAATATTTGTGTTCTAAATTCTATAACAATTTTTCATATTAGGCTTGTTTAGCGGCTTCATACCGTTGCTTCTCCATCAACCTGGCGAAAGCAAAGCGCGGAAAAAAGGAACTTAATTTTAGTTTCCTAATAATTCATGACAAAAATACTTTTCGTTTTATTATATAATTTCTTCGAAAGTGTATTGAAAAATGTCGTTTGGTAAACGGGTGGTATCAATGTTTCCCCACTTATATCAAAATGTACTATCGCAGTTGTTTAGCGAAGATTACGTTCAGCATACATTAGTAGATAGATCTATATAATAGGCTATATAAGAAGTTACTAAGCCTACATTAACTACTACTTACATCTGTTATCCTTATAATTTCTAGAAATGACATTCAAGTAGCCGACATTATTCTTCAGTTCGTCGAGGGCGCCCCCGAAGTCTCCAGCGCCATGCTCACACTCCACCATGAACTCATACCCTGGCCTTCTCGCTGAGGACCTGGACTCGATGTGCATGAGATTGACTCCGTACGAGGAGAAAACGCTCAAGAACTTGGCGAGTGCTCCTGCCTCGTCAGGAGTAGCTGGGGAGAACAGCAGCCAAGTAGACTTGCTGGAGTCGCGACCCTCGCGGATGTAGTTGCCACCCTCCATCAATTTTGGCTGGAAAATGGAAAGATAAATGTTGCAGTATTGGAATTGATCTTCAGAAGCTAAATACACTACAACCTAAGCATGAAAGGTTGTTGAATTTCCATTGTCGAACAAGACAAACATAATCTTATCAGATGAAATACCTACCTATACAAAATTCCCGACCGGTACGTATAGTAGTACGTGTACGGATACCCGATGTAATCACCATAGAACCGCTTCTTATTATTAAAATGGGAATGTTCTAGATCCTGATCAATGAACAGGCATCTCCTTATCAGAAGTTCAGTGTTTGTGTCTATCAGAGAAATTCCGCAATTACAGATAAGGGCTGGGAGACAAACACTAGATCATTACAAATGGGAGTATCACGCTTGCATCAAAGGCACAGTGCACTCGGCTTGATAACTGGCGGCCCATATAGCCAGGTTGCGTGAATTAGCGCGATAACCCCGGGGTGGTCAGCGCCCGTCCGTTCGTCCGCCCGTCCGCCCGTCACGTACGCGGCACGGCACGCTACGAGGACATCAGCTATCTATCCGATGAGCTTATCAACTGTATCAAGTGCATGTGTGTGCACTGCGCAAGAATGCATCATGTCTAGATAATCCCATACGCGTGTAAACATCCACTTTCTACGATTGACACTTCAAAACTTAACAGGAAAAAGCTATCTATAAACAGTTTGATTTGAATGACAGTTTTTCTAAACACATTCCTAAAATGCAAGTCATTCGATCTCACCGCATTAACTCAGCTACGTTGCTCTACCACCTTCATTATTTATTATTAATTGATCAGTTTTAATTATCCAGTAATACAATAAAACTCGACATTAAATTGAAAACGAAGTTATCTTTGTTTTAATTATAATTTACTTACGATTGTTAAAAATATAATAACTAGGTGTCTTATCAGTTTTGTAGCATAATTATTGACATAATTATTGACATTGGTTGAAATAATAAGATTGAAAAACTATACGGTGGAGAGATAACCCGACTCGACTCTTAATGGACGACATATTATTATGACGACTGTGTTTTGCCAAAACGTGGAAAATTGATAAACAATCGCGAACTAAGAGTTCACTTCGTAACTGAAATGCTTATGTAATATTTAGCATACATACATAGTAGTTTAAAAACAATTTCTCGTGGTGTGTCACGTTTTACGAAATAATTACGAAAACACTGATTACACTCAGAAAATGATTAATTACAGATCACGTTAAATTCAATAAACACGAATGCTAATTATTGCGATAAACACACGCAGTTTAACGTATCTGTCTATTTATCTCACTTGTCATCATCTGCCTAGGCCGAGCCTTTCCCCAACTATATTGGGGTCGGCTTCCAGTCTCACCGGATGCAGCTGAATACCAGGACTTCCAAAAATAGGAGGTTCTCAATTCAATTCGACTGTTTTTTTTTTGTTTGTTACGTCAGAACTTTCGAACGGGTGAACCGATTTTGATATTTTTTATTTATTTAAAAGCTGGTGCTTCTCGTGTGGTCCCATTTAAATTTTGTGAACATCTGATGCTGATCTCCGGAGATATACAACGGAACTCTTCAAAAATAGACGGCAAATCTGCCGTGATTGCTGTAATCGCTTGGATGTTTATTGTTTATACAACATCATGACGTAACATCACGCCTGTATGCTCTGAGGGGGTACGCAGATGTTTACAATAGACCCAGATTTCAACAGTTAGGTAGGTATGTTTAGTTCCATTTGTTCTGGATACGCCTATTACCATGACATGTTAACAATGTAAAATAAATTCATGGCAAATATTTGTTTGGGAACAACTAAAAAAGAAAAAATAATAAACTTTTTTGCAAAAAATAAAACCGACTTCAAAAAACACAAATAAGAGAAAAATAACTTTAGATTCAGAAGTCACTGGCAAAAGAAACTAAATCAAACAAACAAGTCACCGACTTCTGAAGCTATAGTTAGTATTTATGTGTTTTTTGAAGTCGGTTTTATTTTTGCAAAAAAGTTTTTAATTTTATATGGAGCGACTGCCTATCTGTATGCTAAGTGCGAGTTTTTTACTAAAATTCAAGTAATGTGTCGACCGCGTAAACCGAGTTTACGTTACCATTTACGTCGTCGGTAATGACAATAGAATGCCTCTATGAAAATGAGGTCCGTTTGGAGCACATCGCTAACGTTTGCATGCTATCGCGAGTGCAAGTTACAATTTTGACAGTTTTGACAGCTCGAATACGAAACGCGATCGTGAAAAGTTTTCACTTAAGATTTTGTGGTGAGAGCATCATGAGAGTGGTGAAATAACAAAGTAATTTAATTTAATTGCGTATTGTGAATGAAACTTACCATGGAATCTCGTATTATTTCGTTTGGACAATGTTTGACACCGCAAAAGCACAAGATAAGCGTAATATAACGCCACAAAAAAGTAAACACGGTTACGTAAACAAAGATAGAAACACCACCACAAACCACTCGGGCATTATAAGATCATTTGCTTAGATCTCCATGCCTAAAAAGTAACAAACTTAGTTTTACAAACTTCACAGATGGATCAAGGTCACTCATTACACACCAAAAGATATAAATTACACTAACTGCTCCATTTATGTCACCAGCATTTCAAATTGGGACGGGCTAGTCTTTATTTTTAACAATAATATTCAAAACTAACACAAACTTTCGTAAACACAAACAAAACTAATGACCATTGACCACAGATAAGTAATGTCGTCTAACTTCGTTCTATAACCACCACTAATTGAATAGGCAGTCGCTTATATTATGAACACAAAATACGAATGTCAACTTATTTTGGCCGGTTATTAATGTACGCAACACAAGTTACGGTGAATTAACGCGAAAACGAATGAATGTATTCTAGGATCTCACACTCGCAAGTTAACGATTGTCGATGCGGCACTCACACTACCTAGTTCTGACATATTACGCTAGATGGCGCTACCCCAGCGCCATACAAATTTGCCTAAACGTTAACGCGCTCGAATGTGGTGAACGAAAATAGCAAATCTCACACTAAGCACACTGACCTATCTCTGAGTGATCTCACTTGTAAAGGAAAGGTAAATTACAGGCTATAAGCGATAACAATGATGATGGGTGGATTGGATGATGATGGGTGTTGGTTACCATATCAATCCCGGTGAAAAGTGCTTTAGGAACTTTGTGCTTTTTTTTAAACGAAACACTTAAAAAAAAA
This sequence comes from Xestia xanthographa, assembly GCA_905147715.2. Lineage (NCBI taxonomy): Eukaryota > Metazoa > Arthropoda > Insecta > Lepidoptera > Noctuidae > Xestia > Xestia xanthographa. Next base: position 40,839,890 of record LR990641.1, on the reverse strand, counting down.
GTAAAGTGTTTCGTTTTAATTGCTTGTGGAAAATTAGTTGTTCAAGTTAAGGAAAAAATATAATGTTATTTCATCGAGCTATAATCATTATTACATAGAACGATGCATAAATTAACTCGTCGACGTAGATCTAAACCGAAGAGTTATACATAGAATTAAGGCCCTTCTAACCCTAAATGAGCAACTCTATTTGTGGTGGTTCAAACTTCGTTTGAAATACTGTTAGAATAAAGTTCTAATCAGCTTGCACTACAAAGCGGTTGTTACGTCAGTCACTGCGGCCGAATAGTGCGAAATGAGTGTTTTTTTGCGATTTACTAAAAATCTATTGATTGGACTAAAAAAATAAAACACTTAAGACCTGCTTTATAGTAGTTCAGTTAGTATGCAAAGTTTAATGATCTAATTTGAAGTAGTTTTTGAATACCAGTGGTTTATTGTTCGATTTATTGTCGAAAAGTTAATGGAATCGTGATTTCGTCTACACTACACACACTCTACTACTAGCATTAATCCTCAACTTTACCATAAATTAATTTCAAAATTAATGCAGTATTTTAGGCGTAACGTAGGATCATGCTAAGCCATTTGAGGGATACATAGCCCTTAACACTGGATGGATGAAATGGCGGCAGGTTACGGGAACAATATGCGACTTTCTTAATCGTAAGAGGAATGCTGGAGAATCTTTAAAACAATAATAAAAACAAAACAATGGTTGTTATTTGTGATTAACAAATTATAATAACAACAAAGACCTGTTGTCTTACCAGAATGTTAGACCACAAAAGCAACGCACGTGGCTGAGATGAGAATATGTGGTGCGAGGCGAATAGATAGGATCAGTTGATCAGTTCAATGGATATATAAGTTTTACCTCTGAATAGCATACGATAAAATAAGCAGTAAGCATATATCACTATGAATCTGAAGATTTGCTGAAGATTCACATCTAAAGATATGTGATGTAAATGAATAAGGAAAATGTCATTATAGGTCAATTATGAGTACGAGGACGAATGAAAAAGCATATTATAAGAACTAAGTACAAGAATGGTAAATTGGTTTGGCTAGAAAGGGAGCGACCACTCAGACAACTACTAGAGAATATGTAAGAAGACCAAATTGATGGAAAGGACATGGGACAGGCGAATAATGATGATGATGATGCATAGATATAACTTTCACAAACCCAACTCAGTAGTATATTGATCTGGTGCTGGTATTCTGAGACTACAAGAAGGGATATAACACCTGGCTACTAAGTCGCTGGGAAAATACAAAAGTGTTACAGATATTGTGGTAGGTTACCTAAGACCAAACTGATGAAGGGGTTATTTGCAAAATCAAGCTATCATAATTATTGGGAACCCGAACTGATAAGACAAATCTATCTTAAGGAAGCGAAGCCATCGATGATGTAAATTTAGGTATAGCCAGTTGATTTATGGCCACAGATGGGCCTATGCCACTTAGCTCAGTTAAGAAAAATGAAGTCATCAGAGATCTAAACGCCATATTTTCCGCAGCTATAGACAAACAACATTATTATGATTGTGATGTTGTTGTAACTGCTATATGATGGACAGATACCGACGCAAATTGATCAGTGTTGTGTTGTTAATAATGTTACATGATCAAAATGATGTAACTACAACCAAACTATTGCACAAAACATAAACGCAAGTGGTGCTATGATATCGTGTAGTTACCTAAGTATATATGCTAAATTAAGGATCAGTTAATGTATAGTTTTAGAAATTACTGAGCAATTTAAATCGGGTAATTGTTAGCTCACATTAGATAATTATCTGCTGGTCAAACTGCTTCAAATTGTTGGAAACCAGTTGTCGGAACGTGTTTGTGCACTTGCCTTGGCTCCAATAGATCATGTTTAATAAACATGTTGGAAAAAGTAGCACTAGATGGGTGTTGGTTAGGTACACCTCACCAACACATCAACGGGCCTTCGGCGTATTTTCGATATACCTACGCTGAGAATGGCAATGCCAATTACTTTGACAAAATATATCCATCAATATTGGTTCCGTTGTTTGCGCTTCGAGCAGAATGAACGAAGTTTTCAAACTTATAAGGGACGGATCACGGATTAGGAATTTCTTTAACAGTCTTTCGGATTGAGATTGAAACTGTTACCGGCGGCATTCATTGATAATTACATTAGTTTCACTTCATCTTCAGTGCTAAGTACATCACAGTAGTTTGTAGGGTATCGTTCAAGATATGTGTCTATTTTCAATGGGCATAGCGTTGATATGTTGTGTATGTAACCTACTAGATTTTAATATGACGTCGTTTATTAGGTAAATATCAACGTTCTCCTTCTTCAACGTCGCCGAAAAAACAAAACAAGCTCATTGATTCAGTTAAGGTAAAGCTAAGATAGAGGTACCTAGTACTTAGTACGTCGGTCAACCGGACTAACAACCGCACTACTGCTACTAGACCCTTCTATCTAGATTCTCCTTAGATAGCCTGTAAATCTTGAAAATCAACTAAGACGCCTCTATTATGATTACACGTTCAAAACAAGTGATATTACGAGTTTCATTAATTAAGTATTGGACCTGTCATTGATTTATTGATTTTCAATCAGTTTTTTACCATAAAGCTGTTTGTGGAGACAATAAAATGTTATTGCGTACCTATGTTTATTATTAACAAATTGATAGTTATTTTGGAGTCATGGTAAAATATGAGAAAAATACCAATTAAAGTTAGTTTTGGATTATTATATACGTGAAATTGTTAGGTTGATCGGGAATGTTAAATATCTACAGCCTTACTACCTATGCATACTCGTACATATATTCAAATACGGCAAGCTTAGAGCCTATACTACCTCAAATTAGCAACTCTATTTGTGGTGGTTCAAACTTCGTTTGAAATACTGTTACAATAACGTTCTAATCAGCTTGCACTACAAAGTGGTTGTTACGTCAGTCACTGCAGGCCGAATAGTGCGAAATGAGTGGTTTTTATTCTTTATTAAATCAAATTTTCATCTTTTGGAAAAAATAAAAAAACAAAGACCTGCTTTATAGTTAGTTCAGTTAGTATGCAAAGTTTCATAATCTAATTTGAAGTACTTTTTGAATACCAACGGTTTATTGTTCGATTTGGAGGTAACTTTGGATTTTTTTCTATCAAGTAAATTTTACGGAATCGTGTTTTCGCCAAACATAGGACCTAACATAAATCCTCAACTTTACTATATATTTATTTCAAAATTAATGCTGCAGTATTTTAGGCGTAACGGAGGATTATGCTAAGCCATTTGAGGTAGTATAGGCCCTTAGACTGTGAGTACTGTGACCATAAATGATGTACCTATAGTATAGACCGCAATTTTTTTTCTTTTTGTAGTATTTGCTTAGGTACTAAACGCAGATTAACAGTAAGAAATCTGACCCGTTCTAATTTGGGTTTGTTTATTTAAAGCAACAATATTTCTGACACTAACTCATTATAATCGTGCCATGGAAACGATAATTCAATCTTCAATCAATTTAAGCTCAATTATATACGTAGTCCTGCATGAATTCCTAATCAAAATGAAGTCTTCGTGTATAATTGAACTGAACTAGTTGCAATGAAATAAATACTGTTTACATTCGAACTAACACAAATTCGCCATTTATAGAGCTAAACGCCTGTACCTACTGAAATATGGCCAACCAAACGAACATTTACAAACTATTTCGCTGAGACAAAGCTGTAATTATAACACAAATAAACAAGGTAATTAATGAATGAATGACACTTTCATTTCGCAAGCGTGCATACAATTGAGTAAACATAATTTATGAATCATTTGTGCTTCTCGAAAACAAACAAATAAATAAAATATAATTAACATATTAAGTTACATACTTTCGAAAACCTATAATAATTACTACGTTTTCTTTAAAATGTTGGGTGTATTCATCACCATAACTAACCTGGTCGGGGGGTGATGAGGACAGCTTCACCTCCTCGTTGCCTGATCGTGCGCTCATCATGTTGCTTCAACTCAAGAGACCCGGGCAGCACTGAAGGCGACGCTAATGCTTTGCGTGTAAACAAACGCGATCGACTCGCGCGCAGCTTTTATGAGGCGCGCGTGACGTCAGGCGCGCGCCCCCGACCTGCGTCGGCGCAGTGGATGTGGCATTTTAATGATTAATTAACGCACTGATTGGGTAATCAATGTTCAGCGATATAGGTACACATATTTATTGATCAAATTCACGAACTTTAAGTCGCACTTGGATTTACGTTTTTTACGCATGTTTTTCTGTAAAATGAACAGCAATACTGTGTAGAGTCAATGATATTTTAGAATATCATTGGTGTAAAGTTGAATTTGTCTTGAAATGGAAACTATTTAGAAAACTTGAGAGTAGCCCTAGTAGAGTAGTTCTAGTCTTCGGTATTCAATCATTGCACAAAATAAACTGCTGCCAGCAATGAAAGAGAACTGATTGGTAAAAAACGATATAAATGTGTGGTGCAAGTACGCTATTTTGATATAATAAAGTGGTACCTACCCGGATGACCGAGCTTTGCTCGGGTGAAAATAGAGAAAACGTATGTTCCCAGATATGAGACGTAGCTAGATCGATGCTTCCCCCTGTTAACTCCTAAATAACAACTATCTTCGAAATCGTTAGTCGTTCTCAAGAACACAAATATACAAATATTGCTCATTTAATAGTATAGAACAGATTAGAAATTCATTCAATCATAGATCGAGAGAGTGTCTAGCAAAGGCAGGTTATTTTTAATCCTGGCCCTTATCATTCTAGTTGGGGTCGGCGCAGAGGCGTCTCTAGCCCATGTAGTGCCCGTGTGCAAACAATACCCTAGCGCCCCCTAGTAAGCGCGCGGTCAAAATGGAATGGGTACAAAGTACAAGTAACAGCACATCAAGTTACCACAAACTTACAAATTTCCCCAATGGATAATATACTCTATTGTTTCGAGATTACATTTGAAGAAGAAATTTGTCGGTTTTGGATACCATGATGTGCTGTTGTCTGTGTTTAGAAATATCTGCGTTCTGATGTTTATCCTAACAAGCCAAAACGTACCCCTATGTTAACAAGCCTTGCTTTGCTGTAATTCTACAAATATAAGAAGAGCTCCAGATGCCATACAAAATGTATGCAAAGCTCAGTCCACAAGTGCGGCGGCCAGCCAACGTGCGCGCTGAGTGGAGCCCCGTAGCGAGCGGCGCTCGGGGCCCCCTAGGACCACTGCACCCGTGTGCAACGCACACCCTGCACACTAGGTAGAGACGGCCCTGGGTCGGCGCAACATGTTGTTTGCTTCTACTCTGCCCTGTCAGTTCAGTAGTCGCACTATCCGTTATAAAACATATTATGGAAACGGGTATTTATCGCGAATTTTAGCTTTAATATAAGCCCGACGTTTCCGGATTGCACCAGACGTGGTCGCGGGAAGACTACTCCACACCACTACCACCACCACCGCCACCACCACCACCTTCCTCCACTATCCTTTACTCCTTTTTTCTTCACATCATTCCTCACAAAATACATCCATCATCTTCTAATCTATCTCGCATCGTTGTATACCACATCCAACCTACCGGAGCACAGCTTGCTTTCCACGTCAACGTGTTAGATAAAAAGTTCGTCTATGCAATATGGCGGCGGAGTTGCGTTTGGGACTTTTTATTATTATTTACAACCTTTACCACAAGAAGCACGAAGGTCGGCCTTGTCTCACAAGTTCGCAGTACTTCGGACTATGTCGCCATTGCTCGCGATATTATTTATTGGATCAATTACCCGGTTTTAATGTCAGACTTGATGTTTTTGTTTTTGCCGGCAATTCATTCGATGTTGTTACACCAGTTATTCGAGCAAAAACATAATGGTTTGAGGAAAAAACTGCACCCAGGCAACAAATTTTGAGGTAGGTGTTTTAACTAATTCTCTCTGGCTGTCTCAAACCGATCCCTCGTCGACAAGTGTGCTCACTCCCTTGTTGTGAAGGAGCTTGAACGTAATAAGATCGATAAGAGGAACTTGCAATCTTACGGAGATGTGCAATGAAAGAATGATCAGTCGCTGTGAGCGAGTACTTGAGTTAATTGACAAAGTGCAATGATATCGAAATATTTTGCGCCTCTTGAGGTCAAAGGCGCTCGCTCTACATAACTTATCTGCATATCTACTAAACATACGCATAAGTGAATTAAACGCTTTGTTGACGTGATAAATAAATGTTAATTAAATAACAATAAGTAGTACGTAGTAAATCAATGAATAAAATAATGAACCAGGAAAAATAGATGACTAGCCACTTTATAATATGTTTATATATTTTTGGACGTAAATTCCATACGGAGATATGATAACGTCTAATATTTTCGAGAGGTCACGACCTTCTTCTAACTTTAATTTAGTAAGACACAATGATAAGGAGCTAACGAGATAACAGTGTGGCTGATACAACGATGATTTATGAGTATGACTGCACCGACTCACTAAAGTCCCACCCTTTTGGCTGAAGGCTAAATCCTCGCTTATAAAAACTTACCTCCAAGCACATGATGGTCTCTGCTGACACACACTTTTGACTTATGCCTTCATCAAGAGATATATTTAAATAGATATTTAAAGCCAGTACATGAAAATGTCTTACCTTTAAATATAGTATCGTCCGAGCACAAGCCAAGCCCTCTCTCAGCACTGGTTTGATTGTTATTAACTAAAGTCCGTTCTACAAACGAGTTATATATAAAAACCCTAATTGTTGCACAGTAACAGGCACGCAGAATATTGCGCGACAGCAACTGCGCTGCATTTCCGTTTCCGCAAGGCTACAGATACTTCGACGTTGTTAAGCAAATAAAATAAAATCTCGTTTCTTTTTGCCTTAAAAGTGTTTGTCGCCAAACCAGAACCAATAAGTAACTTTAAATTAACTATTAATAATAAAATAATTTTATCATGTGAATAATCCTGTAATGTAGGTCATCCAACGAGTTTTAACGACTGAAAAGTGTGCAACATTATTTGCACAGTAAACATTTACATAGGGAATCTATGGCAAAATTGACACATGGATTGACATCTTATAAGAGCTTGGCCCTAAGATAACAATAATATTTTTTGTAAATGAATACCAGTTATTAACCAGAGTTCCTGTGCCATTCAATCTGCACGATGGTGATGTTGAAGCAGGTTGCTATTCGACTCAAGTCGATCAAGAACATTCAGAAGATCACCAAGACCATGAAGATGGTGTCAGCCAGCAAGTATGTCACCTACTTTCAATATATTATTTAACCTTGAACCGATTGGTGAAACTGTGCTACAAAGCTGTGGGTGGTGGTAGTAACAATATACAACACACCAAGGTGATTACAGCATCAATTGATAAAAAAATATGACGCCTTGTAGGTTGGCTGGGTGGTCCTCTGTTATTTTTGTTGTGAAGAGAGAGCTGGACACCTTTAACAGTAGATATAGCCTACTCCGTTGAACATAATATATAAAATTTAAAAAAAGAACATCACGCTTGTAATCCCCAAAGGGTTAGGCAGAGGTGTACCTATAGTATAACTATATATATACGTATGTCACATTAACTAGTTATGTTCAAGTGCCATGTAATGGGGAGCGAGCCTATCGCCATCAACCGGGCACAAATCCAAATTTTGGGCTGCTACTGAGTAATCCTGGTAGAAAAATGACAGCAGCACTTCACCAGCCTAAGAATCGAACCCTAGACATCTGCTCAACAGTAGTGTTTGCAATTACCAGAGCAACGTTAGTCAATAACTCAGGTTCACGAGAGCGGAACGAGACCTGGAAGCGGCGCGACCGTTCGGGTACGGGCCTCGCAAGTTCTACGAGATGTCGCACCTGGTGAAGGGCTCCGTGGATGGGGCTGCTAAGTCTGACGCGAAAGAGGAGAAGAAGCCAGAGGAACCCGCGGCTGAAAAGCCAGAAGACAAAGACAAGGAGAAGAACCTAAAGAGGATCTATATCGCAATGACTTCTGACAGAGGTATTCTCGTAGAGTATATCGTCCAAACATCTCTTAATAAATAGGTAAACTATCAAAAGTAAAAGATTGTCCTCATATACAGTGATAACGTAGAAAAATAATTAGTAAATCTAATCTATCTAATCTTCCTTTTTCCTACCATTTTGTGGTTTTTATGGTACATCTATTGTTGTTGTTGTTAAAATATTACTTAGTTACGCGAACACCGCGGATTAGCATCCAACCTGGAGTAAGTTGCACACCAACAGGTGCAACCAACCAACCAACTTAGTTGTGATCGGTACATCTAATAAATGTTTAGTGTTACCAAACCTGTGTGTGTTTACGTCAACTTACGTAATTCAAAATACTTACTTACAAATACTTACTTACTTGCCGCTTTTAACTTAGACTGTAAGTGTAAGGTGAAAACTACTACGGGACCTTAAACTATTGTTTGTTAAATGTGCAACATGACCAGCCCACAGCTATTTCATGTTTAGTGCATGTTTTACCGCATTCGTTACTTTTGTTTTGCTTCTTATGATTTTGCTTCTAATTTTGTGGACTTTCCTTTTTTTAATAATCCTTTCCATTTCCCTTATTATAATATTGTCTTTACAAGGAAAATACAAGTTTGAAACATAGTACACAGTATAGCATAGTGACTTATAGTACATACAGTACGGGACAGAAAAAAATGCAAACAGAAGTAGTGTGCAAGAGATGGGTAAGGTACAGTCAATATAAATTTAATCCTGTATCTTAGGAGGCAGTGTCTTCGTATAAATAGTGGAAGAGCAAGTTATGAGCGTACTAGCAGAATCAGATAGTTAATAGTCACGTATAAGTTGACTAAAAGGTAAGAAATACAACTTTAAAAATATATTTATTATTTTTAATTAAATAATAATTATGTGTGAATAGTATACGTGTAAAGTGTATTTGTGTGTGGAGTGGTGTGAAGTGGTGTGGTGAGGTGTGGTGTGTCGGTGTGTGGGGTGTGGGGTATGTTGAGTGAGTATGCATCTGTGTACGTGGATGGAATTAGTGGGGACAGCTTCCTTCTTTGTGATGATAGATATACCAGTGATTTAGCAGATCCAGGCAAGTAGACTTTCAGTTGCCTCGTAGTCTTGATCTTTTATCCACTCCTCAATTTTAGCTTTAACCCTATAAGTATCCACACATGCTTTTGTTTTAGCCGTTTTTAATTTAAAAAAAGAAAAACTACTACCCAGGGTTGTAACAAGTAGAAACCTCAAAAATATACAGATGGAGAAGTTTAAGGAAGACTTGAACTCTATAGATTGGCTTGCGCGACCTGTATCAGTTGACGTCAATGCTATGGTGGCTCACCTCAATTTCAGTATTACTTCCCTTTTTGACAAACACGCTCCCCGTAAGACCCAGCTTAAAAGACAAAAGTCATATCCATGGATAACAGATAACATCAAGTTGATGTGTACTTGCGCAATCAAGCACATGTGCGTTGTAGGAATTCGGGTTCTGAGAGTAAGATTGAATATTACAAGGAATTAAAAAGTCTAGTGAACAAGTAGGTACCTATATTACGAAAAGGTTGCTTATTTCAAGTTTAATATTAATAGTAAAATAAAACAACCCAAAGCTTTGTGGAGCAATTTAAAGACCACTTTGCTACCTTTTAAAAGTGAAACTGATTTACCCTCTCATATTTTCAATGACCCAGATAAAATTAATTCACACTTCTTGAATGTCCCAGGTGATATAATAGCACCATCTACATGTCTAAGTTACTATATATGAGTCTCATAGATTTAATGACGGCGTATTCGCTATTGAAACTGTAGGTCAATCAGACATAATGAAGATTTTATCAAAACTCAAATCAAATGCAGAGGGTTTCGACCACATTACACTGGACATGTTTCTTCTGACTCTTCCACAGACTTTGGATATCCTTACTTCCATTATTAATCATTCCATTTCAACCTCGACCTTTCCTGATCTATGGAAAATAGCCGTTGTGCGTCCGATTCCTAAAATCGCGAACCCAACTACTGTAAAAGACTTAAAAGGCCTGTAAGTATTTTACCCTTTTTATCAAAATTACTAGAAAAAACCGGCCAAGTGCGAGTCGAACTCGCGCATGAAGGGTTCCGTACCATTATTATCAAAAAAGGGCAAATAAATCACTTTTGTTGTATGGGAGCCCCCCTTAAATATTAATTTTATTCTGTTTTTAGTATTTGTTGTCATAGCGGCAACAGAAATACATCATCTGTGAAAATTTCAACTGTCTAGCTGTCACGGTTCATGAGATACAGCCTGGTGACAGACAGACGGGACAGACGGACAGACGGACAGACAGCGAAGTCTTAGTAATAGGGTTCCGTTTTTACCCTTTGGGTACGGAACCCTAAAAAGTAGTTAATGCCCAACTAACTGCATATCTTGAGCAAAATAACATCCTCCCTGAGGCTCAATCCGGTTTTAGGAGGGGGCGTAGTACTGCAACGGCTCTGTTAGATGTTACAGACAACATATTATCAGCTCAAGATGAGGGGTGTTGTACTCTGTTAGTTCTGCTGGACTTTTCTAGAGCATTTGATGCTATTAATTTGAGTCTCTTGCTTTCTAAGATGACATATTATGGATTCGACGCCGCTACCGTTAAATGGTTCGGAAGCTATCTGAGTAATCGTCAACAGCTTGTGGAAATTCGGGATGCGAATGGGTCTAGTGTTTTTTCTAATATGAGCCCAGTGGTAAAGGGGGTTCCACAGGGATCGATACTGGGTCCTCCTTTGTTTATTCTATATAGTGCCGATATTATTAATATTATAAAAAACTGTAAATTTCATATCTATGCAGACGATATTCAATTACACCTGGACTTTAAACCTGAAGATTACGAGAGTGCAGTAAAACTAATTAACGAAGATCTGGCAAGGATTGTGGACTGGTCAAGACAGAACTCTCTTCTACTTAACCCGGCCAAAACTAAATTTATGCTTTTCGGATCTAAAGGGCAACTGGGTAAAATAAACAGTAACCTTGCAAACGTGATTGTGATGGGCCAACACATTGATCGTGTGTATGAAGCGAGAAATCTGGGTTTGATTATGGACCAAGGCCTTAATTTCGAGGCTCACATCGCAAGCTGCGTGAGAAATTGTTTTTACCGCCTAAAAGTCCTGTATAAAATGCGCCCATATGTAAACGAGGACCTGCGTGTACAGCTCGTTGAAAGCCTAGTTTTATCCAAATTAAATTATGTTGATACCGTCGTAGGTCCACGACTACTAGCACGCACCGAAAGACTTATACAGCGGGTTCAAAATGCCTGCGCACGTTTTTGCTTTGACGTACCACCAAGGAGCCACTTGACACCATTTTTAAACAAGCACAACATTTTAAAAATGAAATCCCGTCGTAAGCTGCACTTAGCATGTCTTCTTTTTGGAGTTATCAAATATAAATGTCCCTCATACCTGTACTCAAAGCTTACGTGGATAAATAACCACCGACAGCACAAGGCCAGGCGTTGTGCTCAGCAGCTGGCTACACCACATCACAGAACTGCAGCTTTTCGAGGAAGCCTCCGGTATGCAGCATCCAAATGTTGGAATAATATTCCTCCACCAATTAGGGACTTTAAACAACATAAATACATTTAAGTTAAGGCTTAAGACATTTATAATTCGTTCACAAATTGAATTTAATGATATAAATATTGACAAATCGTTTATCTAATTTAACAATCTAATTATTATCTATCTATTATTTACTACTATTTCGAATTTATTTCATAGGAACTCACCGGCAATAATGTGGGTAGTTGCGCGTCGGTGGTAAATCCGTTGTCTGCGATCGCCAGAATCCATGTGTGTGTACAATCACACATACCTACGTACACACCCATACATTTGCACAATCATCCTTTTGCTCCGACTTCCTTTGTAATTCCAAATTCCATTGTAATTACTAGTTTTGTCTTTGAACTTGAACTCAATGCTCAGCATTATTAAGTCTACGGGCACTATACACTTTCTCGGAAGCAATTGTTTTGATTTATTTAGCTCAATAAAATAATATTAACTAGGCACAGGCAGTAGTCTCACTCTCACTGAAATGTCATTGCGGTATTGCAATTTTAAAAATGCATAGGTCGATGCTGGGCTCTGCATCGGCCAGACCGAAGTGGGTCGTGTCAATAAACTGTGTTTCGTTTTCGGATAAGTACTTATTTATTTAGCAGGTTTCTTCGCGTCTATTATTACTAATATAACACAATACAAACATACACTCACTTCATTCACTCCACACACGACAAGCACAAAACACCCCATACACTCCCCACTCACAATCATCAAACACATTTACATCATTCACTCTTCACTTTCTCACTCTCATATAAAATTTACCACAAGATCAACTAAGCGCCCACTTGACACAGTCCACTGGCACGTCTGCCACAATAGAATTATTTAAGCATACCTCATAGCCGGACACTGCCCCCTAAGATACAGGCCTAGCCTAGTTTAGGGGACAGGGTTGAACCTATTGTACTTATTTTCGAATGCTAACTAAGAACTTTAATCTGTAAACAATGCAATGTACTTGAACTTTGTGGTAATAAACTATTTTATTATTATTATTATTTATATAATTATGTTATCCTCTGTGACAAAAATATTCATTGTATATTATTTATTTATTACACACTTAGAAATGCCCATTTAATAGAATAACATTATTTATTTACTACGTCTACTACCCTCATCCGTGTGTCACTGTTACTTACTTTAGTAAAATTTTTGAAAAATTAATTTTGGCACAAATGCAAAGTTTTTTCAATAAACATAAGTTATTGCATAAAAAACAGTTCGGTTTCACAAGGGGTCGTTCAACTACTGATGCCGTGTTGAACTTTTAGGACACATTTATAATGCCTGGGAGGACAAATGCGATGCTTTGGGCATTTTTTGCGATTTATCGAAAGCTTTCGATTGCGTTCTTCATGAAACATTAATCAGGAAACTACACCACTACGGAATCCGTAACGCCTCTCTGGATCTTCTTATTTCATATTTGAGTAATAGGATTCAGAGAGTTGATGTTAACGGGAAGAGATCTCCCGGATACGTAGTAAGAATGGGGGTACCACAGGGCTCAATTTTTGGTCCATTTTTGTTTCTTATTTACATAAATGACTTGCCTCACCTCATAAAGGATAATCATGACATAGTATTGTTTGCAGACGACACTTCTCTTTTATTTAAACTCAAACGTCAGCAGTTAGTTACGGATGATGTTAATAGCGCCCTGGCAAAAGTCGTTAATTGGTTTAATGTTAATAACCTACTCCTAAATGAGAAAAAAACTAAATGTATAAAATTTACGATACCTCATGTAAGACAAGTGGAAACTACTGTACTAATTAAGGATGAAGAGTTGAAACCGGAAGATAGCACAGTGTTCCTAGGCATAACTTTGGATGCCAAGCTTCAGTGGGGCCCGCATATAGACAAATTGTCAAAAAAACTTAGCTCTGCAGCATACGCCGTTAGAAGGATTCGTGAGTTAACTGATTTAGAGACAGCCCGTTTAGTTTACTTTAGTTATTTCCATAGCGTGATGTCGTACGGTATTCTCTTGTGGGGCAATGCCGCCGATATTCAGACAATATTTGTTTTGCAAAAAAGGGCAATTCGTTCAATTTATAAATTAAGTCCCAGATACTCCCTCAGAGAAAAATTTAAAGAGATTAATGTTCTAACTGTCCCTTCTCAGTTTATTTATGAAAACCTTTTGTACGCACACAAAAATATTAATTTGTTTAAAAAATACAGTGATATCCACAACACAAATACAAGGAACAAACACAAATTTGTTGTTCCTGCAACGAGGCTCAAAAAAATAGGGGGTACGTTCAGATGCCAATGTATACGTTTTTACAATAAACTTCCGAGCCAAATTCAAGCACTAAGCCTAAATAAATTCAAATCGTTTATAAAACGGAAGCTGTGCCTGAAAGCCTACTATCATGTTAATCACTATCTCGAAGATAAAAAGGCTTGGGATTAAGCTGCTCCAACGAAATTTGCTCTGTGAATGTCGAAGCTTCGGACTTCGCTTGTTTATTATTTATTCCTTTCTTTTCCTTTTTTTATTTTTTCTTTTCCTTTTTTTATACACTCTGACATTTAATGTTTTGACATGTATTTTATTATTTTTTATACACTCTGACATGTAATGTTTTGACATGTATTTTATTATTTTTTTATTTGACATTTACTGATTTGACATGAATACTTATTTTGTTAAGTATTTTAGTTTTTTTTTATCATCATTGTGCCTTTTAATGATTTTTGTGATTTTTATTTACATTATTTTTGAATAGAACTTGTTATGAATTTTATATGATTATTGTGAATGTGGGGACCATGTGGGTCACATTTATATTTTTTGTTTATTTTTTCCCACAACTGTCTGACACTTTGAGTACTCTAAGCGACCTACCCAAATGTCCTTTCTTTGGTATTGTTCGTCGTTTCGTTGAGCTCCTTGGGTTATAAGTCGAGCTACACGTTAACTGACAAATGCTTGCACTGACTGGACAGGTCCACTCAAAACTGTATGGTTCTTTCTTCAAAAGACCATATCAGACACTAATCTGCATAGTCCTCATGTGAATTGAACAAGATTGTCTGGACTTTAAAAGAGACTATGACCTCTGAGTTTGTTTCGGCTGTTTCTTCTCAGAGTAGTCAGGTACGAAACACCGGCCCCATCTAGTTTTAAAAAATGACGTGTAAAAGTGTTTGTAAAAACCTACTTGCAAAATAAACATCATTTATCATTTATCACTGCGGGGGGCCTACTGAAAACCAGCGCTGAGTGTTTTACACCCAGCATATGCTGAGTTGGTTACCCTTTCGTTATGGGCATGCTCAGCGCAGTTGAGCTGTTTAATTAATTGTTAAGTTGTTTGTTGTTATATGTATATGTATGTGCTGCTCTATTGTGCTGCTGCTGTCCATTAACGTATAAATGAATATTCTATTCTATTCTATTCTATCCAATTCAATTATGTTTATTTTTTTTATTTTTTATTGTGTCTAAGTGAGAACCAAGAACACATAATGCTGGCGTCTAGCGAAAGCGGTCTTATGCGTCACCGTGAGAATAAGAGGTCTTTTATAACGGTGTGTTAGGTCTGGTCCCGGACTTTGGTGTGTTTTCTCAGCACGGGTCGTAGCACAAACAGTTGCCTAACAGTAAGCACGTTTGCATCTTTGTATAATTGTGTGGTGGGATAGATAAAGTGCTTCTTTGACATCATCTTTAGGATAGCTCTTTGTGCTCGTTCCAACTTGAGAAACTTTGTCCTAGCTGCGCCTCCCCACACTGTGATGCAATAGGTGATGACGGACTGACAGATAGAAGTATACACCATTCTAATCGTGTTGAAGTCAGCAGAAGGCCTTAGTAGTTTGATGAATACATAAATCATTCTTCTAACTCTTGTGATAATACTATCCAGCACTGCAAGTACGTAGCAATCGATAGCGATCGAATCGATACGATTCGATAAATCCGACTTTTCGATTGGTTAATAACTCATTTTATCGAGAATAACTGTCAGATTTATCGAATCGTATCGAATCGAGTGCTACGTACTTGCACTGCAGGTGCGATACCAGTTCAGTCCGCTATCAATACCACACCCAAATACTTAAGACGGTTCACCTAACGAAGAGAAAAGCATGAGTGAGAGATATGGCCATTACATTACATTGAATGACAAAGTCTGTCAGGTTCTCAGCATCAATTTGGTTTTGTTGGTATAGACCCACGTTTGGCAGACATAAGTGAGACAAGGTAGAAGACAAGTGTCCATTACTATTTTCTTCAAATAGGGGTCTTCCTTTGGCATGCTGTTTGCTCATGACTTTGTTCTTGTCGGTGAAGATGGACCTGAGATCCAGAGCAGATGGGAGAAATGGCAACAGAAGCTGGAGAATGTTGGCTTGATAATCAGCAGAACTAAAACTAAATACATGTTCTGCGATTTCGGCGGTCTCTCCAGTCCTGGAGTCATAGCGCTAGGTGACGCATTTCTTCCTGTCTGCTCAACGTTTTATCTGTTGCTTATTCTAATACCTTTTCCTTTCCAATCAAGGTAATTAATTTGCTCAAGAACCCCAAAAAATAAATTGGGTGAAAAGGATCTCCCTGTCTAGCACCTCTTTTAATCTCGATTTTCTCTCCCCTTTTATCCAGTTTCAATTTACTTCTTAGGACACCCACGATGCTCCACTCTAGCTCTAGGGACTAAGTGCGGAAACCTAAACCCCATAATAGAATAGAATTACTTCTTAGGAATGTTCTCCATAGAGTTAATTTTATCATTGGGTTGCTTTTTGTTTGTACTTGCAATTCTTTTCCAAGCGGTAGTTAGTGTAGTACAAATTGGTCTTACTTCTGTCCCACACGGTGGACTTTAGCATGAATTGTCGAATATGATGTAAATATTATCTGGATTGTAAAGGATCAGACGCGCATGAGTTTCCAGGGTACGATGCCAAGTTTAGCATTGCAAAAGGCTTTTTGTTTTAGTTTCGGAAGCTGTGAAGTTGTTGCGTCATATGTGACGATATTCGTTGTTGTGGTCGAAGGCCGCGTCGTATTACGTTGTTTTTAAATAAAACTTCCGAAAAGCTGCATCTGGGCCGACCTACGTTTTATTAAATTGGCTTAAAAAGTCGGTCAAGATTATTGATTAAGATAATCGTTTTAATTTTAGATCAATGCAACTTGAATCGCACCTCGAAGTAGCTGCGGCTAACAGAATCTCAATGCGATGTGCAAACGGCTATTGATCATCCCCTGCCAGATTGTTCAATGATAACATTGATAACACAATCTAACAGCGTCATTCTCTTATAAATGTCAATACCACCCAAATTGGAGCATAAGAAAAAAAATAGTGATAAGAGGAGTTGCGAGGCGTGCGCCCGCGCAGCGGAGATTGCGGGGTTATCGCAGATCACGGCGCATCGACCGACGACCATGCCCAAATACCTTCGCAACGATATTTGCGTACTAAACTTGTTCTGGACGAAATTCCCAAACGTTGCTGACGTTTTCTTTAAAAGAAACAACTCGCTGCCATAATTTTGGACAACGTACCGTGATATTTACATGTGTTTTGTTTTCGGTGTTTTATTAGTAAGTCCTAGTAGCTAAGTATGTCTTGGATGGCTGCTGATCGCGTCAATGAGTCTGAAGAACAATATTCATGGTGGCTGCTCCGCTCCCACGGTGAAAGGGTTTTGCCCTGATAGGCCTCAGACTCCCTCAGAGATCATCGGGGAAATCCGTTTACCAACAAAATATAATATTTTCCTTAATGCTACGATTGCGTACCCACACCCACGTCTGCCACGCTGATTGATCGGAAACCGGAGCGTATTATAAAATCTTGTCATTGAATGGCGCGTTGTTTATTTATGATAATTATTGTCCCAGTGGTCTGTTGCAACAAAGTTCAAGTTTTCATCAATGGCCGGTCATTATTTCATTAGGAGTGTTAGAACGCAATTGCCAACATTTGTTACATATACGGGAACTGGCACGCGACGGAATTTTTTCATTACAGGTCTAGCGCAATTACGACACAATTTGGTTTTTAATACATTTATCTATTTACGAAAGGCTTGACCCCGTGAGCGTGTGCGGCCGTAGACCACAGCCGCAGTGAATGTGTGCGGCCGTAGACCACAGCCGCAGTGAATGACGCGGTCCGCACGAAAGTCATGCGATGCGGCCCAATACCTGGCCACTTCTCGGCTGTCTCAGTGCGGAGGACACAACATCACGGCCGTAATCACTGAAGGAACACCAGCTTAGTTTGATTAGTACATCATATTTCGCCACTTTTGTTTTAAGTCCAATGTAATATAGAGCGAGCCTATGGCCATCAACCAGGCACAATTCTAGACTCCGTGGCTGCTACTGACAAATTTCCGATGAAAACCTAATAACACTTCGCCCAACCTGGGAATCGAAACTGGGACCTCATGCTCAGCAGTCAGGTACGCTTGCAACAACTAGATCAACGGAGCAGGCCGACAAAGGCCACAGACAAAACCAATTGTAGCTATTCCCACACACTACCTACAGTGTGTATTGTAGCTATTCCCCACACACTACCTACAGTGTGTATTGTAGCTATTTCCCACACACTACCTACTGTGTGTATTGTAGCTATTTCCCACACACTACCTACAGTGTGTATTGTAGCTATTCCCCACACACTACATTTTTTTTTTTTTTTCGGATGGGAAATCATCGAATGACTCCTCCCACTCTGGGCGGAGCAGGAGGTAGCGTCAGACTTTTACTGACTAAAACTCATCCATGTTCCTTCATCGCCCTTTGTGTTCCGGGGCCACGGTATCTCTTTCGAGCAGTCCCGCAACCCCGGCAGGCATTGGTCCTTACGGACCCCTTCGTTTTTGCTGACTCTCTTTGAGGCGCGCGTGGAACACGAACGCGCCGTCGACTCGGCCTGACGTCATGACACGGACGGACGGCGAGCTAGCCCATAGGCCACCGTCCACAGGCCCGCGCCTACGGTGGCCGGGGGCCACGTGGTGGCCCCCGACGCCCGGGGCGTCTCCCGCGGTGGCCGGGACGCTGAGAGGTTCTCTCCCTCTCCCGTTCCGCCACCTCCTTCTCTAGCATTACTGCTTCGCAGAAGGAGGTGACGGCGTCCCATTCCATCTCGCTCTGGACCATGGCTTGCACCAGGGCCGGACGCAAGAGGTCGCCGCCGCCAATCGCCACTACGAGGACACGGCGGTGCTCCGCCTACGCGGGGCACACCTCCACCGTGTGCTCCACCGTGTCCTCCGGTCGATTCTCGCAGTGGAAACACCCGGGCGTTTCCTCCCGCCCGATTCGGTGCAGGAAACTCCCGAAAACACCGTGTCCAGTGAGGACCTGCGTCAGGCGGAAGGTGAGGACGCCGTGGCGTCTCTCAAGCCACTCCTCAAAGAGGGGACTTATCGCCACTATCGTGGCGTGCCCTGCACGGGGTTGCGACAGTCGCTCTCTCCATGTTGCCATGAGATCCCGCCGGAAGTCTGTCCGCTGAGCGACAATTTGCCGCGGCAGCGGAGTTTCCCCCCGGCGTAGCGCCTCCGCGCGTCATTCATGTAGGCGCGCGAGGACTATCGCCTCCAGATCCCACACACTACCTTCAGTGTATATTCCAAACAAGCAGTGCCGATTTACCATAGAAGCTGAAAAAGCTGAAGCTTAGGGCGGCAAACTAAGAGGGCGGCAAACTAAGGGGGCGGCAAAACTGGCCCAAAAAAAATTTGGTACAGAAAAAAAGGAATGTTGCGGAAGTACGGACACGAAATGGGGCTGCGGCGGCGGCGCCGCGGTGGGACGGCGGCAGCAGCCGCTTCACCACTCGTGCCGCCTCGGGAGGGCCTGCCGCTGCCGCATCGGCTTCGTGTCCGTTAGGTACATAATATAAGTAGATTATTCCCTTAAAAAAAGGAAGTAACTTTATTGTGAACAGTGTATCTAATTTTAGAAGTAAGTAGGAGCGGCAAAAATGTTATAGCTTTGGGGCGGCAAATGCGTAAATCCAGCACTGCAAATAAGTACGGAGTACACGAGAGTGCATTGAATGTTAACGTTTATGACTTCTATTGTGTCTGCTTACACCAATCAAACCTGAACTTGCTGGAAATTTGTATGGGCTTAACTTTTACTATCAACCTATAACGTCAGTACACAATTTTATGATATAAAAGCTTGTCGCGAGATGTACTCGTATTTACTGAGGTTGAAAATTTTAAAAAATTCAATCAATTAGATCAAGTTATTTAATTTACTTGTTTATCTACACAGATAAATCTCGCGACAAGGTTTTACTACGGCGTAGTTCGTACCGCATTACGGTGTTTTTCCGTAGCCCGTAGTAATTCGTAGTACACACACAATGTGATGTTTTGAGCACACATTATCCATAATTCTAAAGAAAAGAGAAGAGATCTTATGGCCCACTTCCAGCTTCATCATCAAACCCTGGTTACCATTTAGAACCAAAGTACTCTTCAAAACGAATCAATCGAGTCCAAAAATCGATACGGTTACGTCGTTTTACTACGGAGATCCTATGGCCACCTCCAGCTTCATCATGAGACCCTGGATACAATCTAAAGACAAGTATTCGTCAAGACGAGTCAAACGAGTCCAAACTCGATGGGTTTGCGTTGTTTCATTAGAAAGTTCCTATGGCCACCTTCCAACTCCATCATCAGATCAGCTCCATGTCATCATAGTATTGCATTGTCAAAATTTCAGGTCAATCGGTTGAAGATATCTGCTTCAAAATTGAGTTGCAAAATTCCACCCGAACAAACATACAATACATACATACATTCCAAGGTAAAAAAAATAAGAAACATCGTGTCATTTTACACCTTGATTCTCAACTTGGACACGTAAAATTTGCTGCTTTGATGTTTACCTCGAGGGAGTGACGGAGCACTAAGTCTTTTATCTGCGTAATCCTGCTCGCTTCATCTTTGGCCCCTGCGAGAGATAGTTAGGCACTGCGCGTGCGCAAGCACATGCAGCACATGCAGCATGCGCGCGCTGGTGCATGGCCGCCACTCATGCGCACGAAACGTGATGAAACCTCTCCTGTAGTACACATTTTATTTACATTCTCTTGTTAAAATGAATAATACAAAAGGTGAGATGTGTCAACAACACGATGACTGTGACACTTTTGTGGTCTTTAAAATATTAGGGATATCATGCTGTCTTTTGAAGAGGTGACCGTTTTGAAGAAAAAAAAATAACTTGAAAGTATCAATAATCTAATAATCTAGAATCCAATAGTATTGTAAAGAGTTAAAGTCAACGCACAGTTAAAAACATTGCACAGGATCAGCCCCGCTTCAACTGGAGCCGCACGAGACGGAATACTGCTCCGCACAGTTATAGCATCGACAACAGGAGCCGCGCGGGACTGCATACTGCTCCGCACAGTTATAGCACCGTCAACTGGAGCCGCGCGGGACTGCATACTGCTCCGCACAGCTATAGCACTGTCAACTGGAGCCGCGCGGGACTGCATACTGCTCCGCACAGTTATAGCACCGTCAACTGGAGCCGCGCGGGACTGCATACTGCTCCGCACAGTTATAGCACCGTCAACTGGAGCCGCGCGGGACTGCATACTGCTCCGCACAGTTATATCACCGTCAACTGGAGCCGCGCGGGACTGCATACTGCTCCGCACAGTTATAGCACCGTCAACTGGAGCTGCGCGGGACTGCATACTGCTCCGCTCAGTTATAGCACCGTCAACTGGAGCCGCGCGGGACTGCATACTGCTCCGCACAGTTATAGCACCGTCAACTGGAGCCGCGCGGGACTGCATACTGCTCCGCACAGTTATAGCACCGTCAACTGGAGCTGCGCGGGACTGCATACTGCTCCGCACAATTATAGCACCGTCAACTGGAGCCGCGTGGGACTGCATACTGCTCCGCACAGTTATAGCAACTTGACTTAATAACTCAAGGGTCGAATCGTGATCAGCTGGTAAAAAACGGCCAAGTGCGAGTTGAACTCGCGGGGGTAGGGTTCCGTACAATGCCAGTCTTATATTGAGATTACCACTTTATTTTCAATTGATATAATTCGTATAGGTTTTCCTGTTATCTACAAGCATCTACAAGGCAATAAACTATTTTTTTTTATTATTTTAGGCTCAGTAGGTTCGGAGATCAAGGGAGGGGGGGGAGATCAAGAACATGGTCATTTTCGTCTTCTTTCATGAAAAATAACAAAAAATCAAAACTATTTATTTTAATAACAAAAATATATTTGAGATCCTCATACGAGTCCTTTCATTTAATATATGACACACTAAAGGACTTTACATTGACAACATAAATTAGCAGACAACTTGCTGTCAGCGAGGTTACCGCCGTCAGACTGCTCGGTTGGCTATGTAAAGTATATATATAAATAAAGAGCAATACCTATAGCCCATATTTGAAAGAGATGTTTTCTTTTTGAGGTATTAAAAAAAAACATAGTTTCCAAGAAATTTGTAGATGGCGTTGAACTGACTACGTTACTTGGTGCCATAGCCAAAACGTTTGAAAAAAACATTGCGTCGCGTCACATACGCTCGACTGACACTTTCGTTTGCTTATGCTTCCGAATAATGGTTTCTCCAAAACCTACAATTTGCTAGTAATTTTTAAGTACATCTGTTATTTTTCTTTCGTGTTAATTTCAGGCTCACAATCAAAGAGCATGTGACCTAGTTTTCTCACGCGTTGTTATCAGTTTTTTTACGTTCCGTTCCTTGCAGTAACTTACCAAGTTCAGCGCCATCTATCCAGCGACTAGGGAAGAGCTAAGAATAAAATCCCTCATTGTATTATTTTTGTTTGGTGGGAGCGGAGTCGTTTATGTGGGCTAAGACCTTAAGGTTTGCAAAACTTTTTTAAAATTACCAAATTGACCCCCAAAAGCGACCATTCTTTTTAGAAAAATATTTATTTACTTTGCACAAATAGTGTGTTTGGGTCATAGAATTACACCATCCTTCCTTTCACGTGATTTGGTCCAGTAGATTCGGAGCAAATTGGCCGTGACAGACGGACGGACAGAAAGACAGACGCACGAGTGATCCTATAAGAGTTCCGTTCTTTTATTTTTTTGTACGGAACCCTAAAAATAGGATTAGGTTATGCCGATCAGGTGCAATGTATTTTTATTATTTTAAGCTTAATGCTGAAAATGCCTATCGACTACGGCCTATACTTAACAGGAAGCAACACAGTTTCACTTAGTATATTCATGTCTTGAACAAATGATGCTTAGCATGTACATCACTCATCCCAGGGTTATGCGGCGGCGTGCACAGTGGCGTGGCGCGGCGCATCAGGAAGGACTTTGCCACCCGCGTAGCCGACAGCGCCAACCACAAGCTGGTGTGCATCGGCGACAAGTCGCGGCTTATCCTGCGCCGCATTCTAGCGCCGCACATGCTGGTCAGCGTCAAAGATGTAAGTATCATTCGGTACCTACTCACCTTGAGATGAGCTCCTTACATTATTTATTTATTGGATCTCCAACAGAATCTGCACAATTACATGCAAGTTTACATAGCACAGGGACAAATACAAGTGTCCGCTTCCAATTATAGGCCACATCATTCCCTTAAAATCTAGGTACCTATATAGTAAATTAATCTAAACAAATCAAAATACATTTATTATACTTACAAAAGACACAAGGTGAGTTACATAAAAGATGAAACATAATTACAACGGAAATGATAATAAGAAAAATAAATAATTACTGTGACAAGTCTTTTTTATACCCAGCATTAATATCCACTTCATTACGCTTCGATACTTCGTTATACCGCCTACAGAGCCTTGGCAAATTAAAGCAAAGTGTCCGAGGTTTGTTTTGGATCCCGGGCACATTTGCAAGAAGCTCGCTACAGTGAACAACCCCATTGAACAGTTTGTGAAGAAATGTGAGATCTAGAACCTGTCTGTAACGAGGACATTTTATAATGTTGTAGTCTCAAGTCCTGTTTTGCCGAATCTAGCTGAATCAGAGAGGTAATTTTTGGAATATGTATTTCTTATAATGAAATCTATCAGATGGCCCCGCCACTAATGATAGCATTGTAAAGTTAGTCTAACATGCGTTTTTTCGATTTTAAACAGCAAAATTGCTGTATCTTGGTATTTTTTTTAGAGTTTTTTGTTGTTTACTTAAAAATAATCTTACACGGGCGGTGGTTAATATCAGGCAAGGTGGACGATGACATCACAATTTGTTTGAAAGGAAAAAGATGCGCCCTCGAGAGTATTACAGCTATCATAGGACGCATCGTGTGATTGCTATTACTTTTATTGAAGGTTGAAGGCCTGAATTATATTCCCGGCCAGCTAGATCACCTACAGGGTATAGCTGTAGGCTACAGCTATACCCTACAATGGGGAATTTTCCAGTGCTTTATAAGAACGAACTAAATGGCTCTGATCAATCTTGGGAATAATAAAATGGCTCGATTTTATGTCCACAAAGCCTTAACTGAAGTACGGAGGAACCTAAACTCGACTCGACGCACCAGGAGTTTAGACATAACGCAAAAACACTCGGAAGAAAAATAGCAAAAACCATGCAAAAACGTGTAGTTCAGTTCAGTGATGCTTTTAGGTTAAAAATGTTTGACAGAAAAAAAGTTCTCACTTATACTTTTTTCATTACATTTTACTAGAACGCCACTAAAAACTATTCCTAAGACTGATCAGCTCCATCTATTGATATATTCTGAAGCGTTGTGATAATCGTCACTGGAAAATTCCTCATTTTGTCAATGGAGTTCTGACATGTCCGCTTTGTACTCGAACTTTTAAGTTGCGTATTTTTCGGTCCAAAAAGATCGCGATCGAGCGAGCCATGCTCGGCATAACGCTCTTAGATCGAGTGAGTAACACCGAGATCCGCCGTCGTCGGACGAAAGTCTACGATGTGGGGGACCGGGCGGTGCGCCTCAAGTGAACCTGGGCAGAACATCTAGACGCGGAGATGGCCGATGGTTTGGCCAAAGAAACCATGGCCGTCCTAAAGCTCGTTGGGTTGACGATATCGTCAAAGTCGAGGGAAACACCTAGATCAGGGACGCACAGATCCGGGAAGTGTGGCGGAAGGAGAGCACATGAAAGAGCAGCACACCAAAGCGCTCGACAACCACCCTAGAAAGCCATCGAATGCAGTCGCTGTGGACACATTTCGGGTGGCTAAGACTGATGTCACATGCGACATACAAGCACACTATCAATATCCTATCTCAAAATGTTCGGAGCATCAACCGTAATTAGCCAAACTTAACTTCGTCATATTTCTCCAAAGATGTAAGATAACGTGGGACATAATATTGGTCCTCTCTGAATGCTGGCTTCCATCTGCAAAGTACATTCCTCCCCTCGACGACTATTCCGACGACCCGAATGGCGCAGTGTGGTAATGAGGCTGCCTTACGTTCTAAGGGTCCCGGGTTCGAATCCCGGTAAGAGCAAATGTTTGTGTGATGACTGTGATGAGCATGGACATTTGTTTTTCCGAGTCATGGATATTTTTTTATGTATATTTTTAATATTTATTTTTATATATTTTTTTTTATGTTCACTTATAGGTATGGTTTTATGTATAAGTATGTATTTACAAACAAAAAGTATTTATGTAGTATATCAACTATCTAGTGTCCACGACACAAGCCTTGTTGCTTAGTGTGGCACTAGATGGCTGGAAGAAGATGGAACGTAGCCGACGCCATATTTAAATAAGATTCGTCTACTCCGCCGCCGCGAAAGCACCTCTCCAGGGCTTTACCGCAATAAATCTAGATTTTGTGATAAATCCAGGGTTTCGGGTCCATAATTCAAATTAGATCCACCTAAATATTAAGCTACAGTGATTTGAAGTGCTGCAAAAGGGAAGGAACCTTTTATCTGTGGAACCACGCTGGCCGCCGCGTGGTTAACCTGTACATCGAGGACGTGCAAAGCCCTTACACCAGGAAGGTGACTCCAGACTTCTGCAAAAAGGTAAGACGCTGCATCCTGTGTCCTTCTATTGTTCCTGTTTCTCCTTACCAAAAAATAGCCTCCTTCAAAATCAATGTATGCTGCCACATAAAGTTTATTACAGTCCACAAACCCGCCGATTCTCATAGCAAAGCTTTGAATCACCGCTCCAGGCTTTTAGAATATAGTGTGGTAGAACCTTTAGCTGTAAGTATATGTAGTATGTATATCTGTATGTCTTCATATGTACTCTTTATATTCAGTATTACACGAGGTGTCATCCTAATTATAAAACACATATAAACGGGTATTTTCGCGAATTTTTACCTTTTAATATTTGCCCGACGTTTCGACCGGATTGCACCAGCCGTGGTCGCGGGAAGACTGAAGTATTGGAGGTACCGCCACAGCAAAGCGAAGGTGTTTATTCAACTACCCTCACTTGATCTTCATAAATGTTAATTAGGGCCGGTTCACACTAGGACAGCACACTACACTAACAGTGTCCGCATACTGAGATGATTTCACTTGACGAGTACACTTAGTGATCACTGGATTCCAAGCGGGAGAGAGTCTGAAGCCGTCTTCGCGATTGAAATTAGGATACTTCTTGATCTCAATCGCTTCCCGAACCATTCTCTTATAGTAGTGCTTCTCATTTGCAAGGATTTTTGGGTTGTGTAACTCCATCCAGTGGTTGGGTCCTGAGTCTATCACATGCTCCGCTATAGCGGACTTGTTTGTTTGTCGATTTTTGACCGCTGCTATGTGTTCCTTGACCCTTTCAGCGACTGTTCAAGATCAAGTGAGGGTAGTTGAATAAACACCTTCGCTTTGCTGTGGCGGTACCTCCAATACTTCAGTCTTCCCGCGACCACGGCTGGTGCAATCCGGTCGAAACGTCGGGCAAATATTAAAAGGTAAAAATTCGCGAAAATACCCGTTTATATGTGTTTTATAATGTGTTTTGATCGTGAAAGTTTAAAAAAGGACAGTCATCCTAATTAATTGTGTTTGTCTCCACTCCCTAACGACCACCTTACAAGAAGCCTGGAAAGAGCTGTTTAGACAGTTCTTCCATTTCATGGTAAATTCCCCGCACCCCCCATGTTAGCGTTTAAATATTTTCCAAAAAGCTCACAGCGCTAACATTTTGGTTGT
Source organism: Xestia xanthographa (assembly GCA_905147715.2). Classification (NCBI taxonomy): domain Eukaryota; kingdom Metazoa; phylum Arthropoda; class Insecta; order Lepidoptera; family Noctuidae; genus Xestia; species Xestia xanthographa. The sequence continues at coordinate 40,813,056 of LR990641.1, read as the reverse complement.
ATAATGTCCAGCGATATTTATTTATTTAACTATAACCATGTAGCGACCACCTCAAACAAAACCCAAAACGAAGGTGTTGTAATTTATTACAATAATGACTTTCAAGCCACTGTCGGAGAACCTTCAATTATCGACGCTGTCTACTTTTAAAAATAAATCGAGATGTTTGCATACTGGGAATATATCGCCCCACCAAGTCAAACAAACATTACAAAATTTATTGATTCCCTAAACCTGCTTCTCACTAACCTGCAAACCTTTAAAATGTTTTCCTTTGTGGTGACAATATTAACATAGTACCAAATAGTGCCGATAAAAGATCTCACGACTACCGAAACTTATTGACTAGTCATGGTATGCTCGCAGGTCACACTGCCTATCTCACTGGGCTAATATGTCTTGACCACATGATGTTGGAGACAAATATTTATTTATTTATTTATTTTTATTTATTTTATTTTATGGACGTATCTTGTTTTTTTTTTGAAACCTCCATAACTGATCACGAAAGTGAAGCCATTAGCTGTAAACCCAAATCACGCCCCCATTACATAAACGAAACATACGTATAGCTCGGTGAACTACGAGAGTCTCAATTAACTTCCAGCCTATCATTGAATTCCAGGACGCAAATATTTCAACTGAGCTTCATGTTACTTGCTTGTCTGCAGCAATCGAAAACAATACTCGGATGAATAAAACAAACAAAAAAGAATTAATTACAAAACCGTGGATTACTAAAGGGTTATTACGTTATGGGAAACCGGGGCTCGGCTAGGCGTAAGAGGAACTCCTCTTAAATTACTGGAGGATTATCTTACCCGGAAGGAAACAAAGAGTCGAATATAATAGGTTAAGTGACCAGCTGACTGTTAATTTTGGTGTATCACAAGGTAGTGTAATCGGACCAACGCTCTTCTTAGTGTATATCAGTGACCTCTGTCAGCTTCCTCAACTGAGAGGTAAAATCGTCACTTTTGCAGATGATACCGCTCTGTTCTTCAGTGGTGGTAGCTGGGATAAGGTCTTTGATACTACTTAACTGGGCGTTAACACAGCCAGCGAATGGTTGCAAAACAATTTACTGACACTAAACGTTTCGAAAACCAAATAATATGTAACCTTTGCACAAAGACCTAACCTTCTTCCTCCATCAACCCATTCTGTTTCGGTGCGCACGTGTTGTTCTCCAAATCCCGAGTGTACTTGTCCCACCTTCGAAAGGACTGTTAATATAAAGTATCTAGGAATCATTACTTTCTTTTAAATCTCATTGTGATACGCTTGCTCCGAGGATCCGTAAACTTATCTATATTTTGAAGTCAAAGACACACTGCAGATTGATAGGCCATTAGAATGGTTTACTTTGCCTTATGCCAGTCGTTAATTGAGTACTGCACCACAACTTGGGGCGGCGCAGCCAAAACCCATCTTATTCAAATAGAGAGGGCGCAGCGTGCTATACTTTGGGTGGGTGCTGGTCTCCCTTTCCGCTTTCCAACTAATGATTTGTACAAAGATCGTTACGGTCGGACAAACTTTTATCATGCTTACTGTAACTAAAAAGAACTCCCAGCTACAGTTTGACTATAAATTAATTAATAACCAACGACGGAAGGGAAGAGTCTGCCCCTCATTGCAGTTCAGACATCATCTGTGAACAGGGCTTGGAAGATTTTTGAATGGTTTGGTTTTGATTTGGTCTCATGCAAAACTTGTTTGTATTAATACCAGCTATCGATTGGTGCTAATATAGGTGGGTCTTATGCGTGGCCGCTATGTTGAAAAAAAAAACAAAATGGTGGAAGTTAATCCGGCCAAATAATTCAAACCCCTTTCAACTATCTAGCTATCACGGTTAACGAGATACAGTCTGGTGACAAACAGACAGACGGACAGTGGAGTCTTAGTTATAGGGTCCCGTTCTTATCCTTTGGGTATGGAACCCTACTAAACAAATAGACAAGTTTAATATTTTTAGGTTTTTTTTTACCATTCTTGCAAGGCTTGGCAAAATAATGATTTATAAAAATAAAAATCATCATCATCATCTGCCTAGCCTTTTTTTACATAAGATATTTATTAAAATAAAAATATCGTATTTTTTTTATTGTTTATAATCAATGATATTCTAACAAACAGATATGTTATACACCTACAAAACCACCGAAAAAAGTGTGCCGCGGGGGAGAGCCAGCTCACATACACGCAGTGACGCAGAATAAAGGAAAAACAGGCCAATTGGCCGGTTTTCGAGACTTCACGATTGCGCGCTTACAACATATCTGTAGGTATAGTAGAATATCATTATTTATAATCGTTTTTATTTAATGTTTAAATAACACTGCGTTACACGATTTTTGGTACCCTCTTAACTGATAGCTGGAATGAATAGGTAATGAGTCACAGATGAAATGTTCCAAACATATGTGGTATCCATCACGTCTAGTTTTCGAGGTACAGTCAATTATATCGTAGGAATACCTTTACTTTGGAAAAGTTGTTTGTTTTTATCTCCTTTATTAAAATATGATGTAAAAAAAAATTATAACTACCCTGTTACCGCCGCGACAGCAGAGCCACAGAAAAGCACTATACTACAAAAGTATGGCCAGAAAGGTCAGAGTTTGTTTGCGGAAAATCTAATGTGAAACATATACCATTGATAGATCCTAAAAATGTAATTTTACCTCCCCTCCACATAAAACTTGGTTTGATGAAAAAATTTGTGAAGGCTATGAATAAAGAGGGAGATGGATTTTTATATTTAAAGACAGTATTTTCAAAATTAAGTGATGCAAAACTCAAGGAAGGGATATTTGTGGGACCGCAAATACGCACATTGATGAAAGACCCAAATTTCGACAAAAAGCTTACTAATAAGGAACTTGACGCCTGGTTATCACTTAAAGCAGTTATAAAAGGGTTTTTAGGGAACCACAGAGCCGAAAATGCGGAACAGCTGGTTAACGACATGTTAAAGGCATACGAAAAGTTGGGTTGCAGAATGTCATTAAAAATTCACTTTCTTCATTCTCATTTTTCTTTCTTTCCATCTAATCTTGGTGCGGTCAGTGATGAGCAGGGTGAGAGGTTCCACCAGGATGTAAAGAAGCTTGAGGAACGATTTCAAGGTCGTTGGGACACAACCATGCTAGGTGATTACTGTTGGCATTTAAAACGAGAAGATCATTCAGAGCACAAAAGAAAAAGTTAAATTTTCATGATATTTTGTATTAAAATTTTATAAAATGGCTTTTTTTGAGTTTTTTTTACCTAAATGATAAAATTAAACTTGATGAATGTAAAAAATTCTGGTTGATTTTATTAGATTTCTTTAAAATATGTTTTTGCCTTTTAATTTTTAATATAAATTGGCACATTCTTACAGAAGAAAAATGAGACGTGATGAAAAGAAAATTTGTATGTATGTTTAATAAGCGATAGGTATAAATAAGAAAACATGACATTTCAAAGCGGGTACTCAAATTTTTTTTTAATTTGTAACGCAGTGTAATTTATTAAGAAATTATTTTCTCTTTAAAAATCATAATTGGCAGTTCTTCATGTGATATCAAAAAACAGTATTTTGATATATACGTAGGTATACTAATGGCTGTTTTTTATGGTATTAACTTTTATCTGTACAAAAAAAATATAACTGTAGTTAGAATTTGTTTATAACAAATTGTTAAATTAACAAAGAAAACAAGTAGTTTTAAGGGGTTAATACTTTCGATGCATTTTTCTAGACGTCGCGTCGTCATTCCGAATCGAATGAGCCATCGCTCATATTTTTAGGAACGTTTTTCAATTTGTTGACTAGCTTATTAGTTGTTTATAATTTAATGCTTCGGACATAGTTCTTGCATGGCGTTTGATCTTTCAATTGCTAAAGATTTTATGTACCTACTCTGCAAAAACTGTCCCTAATCTTAATATACGGGATGAAATTCTGAGATGCGGCAGTAAGTGAAGGTACCATGACTGATGTAGTTACAGGAAAATGGTTTTAGGAGACTAACCATAACTTTATGAGAAATTATGATTTACATTTATACAGAATTTGTACAGCAATAGAATAGCTCATGCGTGCTCTAGTGGTATCACCACTAGAGCAACGAAGCAGTGTAATATATCCTTACCTGCCTCTTTTTTTTTGGTTGTTCCTAGATCGGAAGGCTAGCGCCGGCGTTCGCAGATGCTTCTCTGATGGCGGCTGTCATCACGGAGGCTGGCTTCGCGTTCGACATTGGCGAGATCTTCTACAACAAGTACCACTCGCCGGTCAAGTACGAGCTCTCCGTCATACCGCTCTTCAACAAGACCAGGGTTGAGGTGAGATTATCGTCAGGTCTATGGACTGTTACCTGTTACTGAGGGCTAGGCGAAGCATATCGGCTTACGGCCAATTTCGCCAATGAAACACAAAGCGATCAGCAGTATCAGTAAATCTACTTAAACCGCGTTTAACAATTGTCAGTGTCATCTTTACTATAGATTATACACGTGGTCGGCTCTTGAGTTCGGTTACAATATGCTGATTGTTTTCGATCAATTGGATTGTATTGCCACTGCTGAAAAGCAATTGCTTTCAAACAGATTCGTGTTTTTAATAGATTTTCAACAAAATTGACACGATTATAATATAGTAGCATTATCGCTGATATAATGTAATACTGTCAAGAGCTTGCATAATATTGTAAATTGAATTCTTGCTTCAGTTTAAAAGTTGGAACAAAAAGGCAGGAATTGTCTAATAGGGAATATGCATTTTTTTTTTTTCGATACGGAATGTTAAAGTACTATAAAAATAATGACAAAAAGCGAAAACAAGAGATAAATCGGCCAAACAACACAGAAGATATAGGTAACCATTTAAACTTTTGTTTCTATCTCTTTCTAGATAAACGGAATTTAGTAAGGAGTTTGTACGTCGATGCAGAGAATGACGTCATGCGCTTTATCGGATCTCTCTGTCTAATCAGCAGTTTCAAATGCTTATAACTTAGTATTTTTTATAGATATTAATTAAAAAAATAATTTCACTTTGCTATTTCTGATGTTAATACGCTTTGTTTAGAGTGATAAAAAAAAACATGCATATACCCTATTGTGGAAGCTCTAAATCTATAGTCTATTCACGGAGACGAGTAAGTATAGCGCCTTCTCTGTCACACATTATCATACAAATGACAAAGACAAAAAATACTTTTTTAGGGTCAGTGGGCGTTAACAATACCTTAGAAATGTAAATGCGCGTTCACACTGCACTTCTTAAAAGTTCGCTTAGTTTATACCTGCGGCTTCATCTGTCGTATTTGAGAGCCATTTATTTGGTAAGATTTTTTTTATAGGTAAGTAATTTTTAAATATAACTGATGGATATGAAGGAAAGCAATAAAATTGAGAGTTAATTATTGAATTTACTTTATTGTATTGTAATATACAAGTTTATAGCATATTATCACTCTCTCTGAAAAGTCCGTTTCAGAAGCCTCCAAGTCCTCAGGGAGGCAATCAATCATAAAATCCAATACACAAACCAGTTCACGAGTTGAGCATACAGTCACAAGTAGGAGCACGTCTGCACAGTACGGGAAGTATGAGTAGACTAAAAAGTACTCGCACTGTGTACACCGCCTTAGCGTTTATCACTGACCAATCGCAGTCAAAAAATTGTGTGAGTGAGATAAGGCTCTACTAACTCGTTTCCGTGAATACACTATAGACCTCTCCATAGCGTAATGATTGCTTCCACGATTTTCATGTAAGTAATATATTGGGCAAGGAACTGTGGACGTTTAATTATGCCGAGTTTTAGTCTTGTTTTGAACTCATTTGAACTTACAGTCACATCATCTTCTTTATAATCTGCCTACTCCTGCCTGCCTGTCATTATCTACTATGTTGTTGCGGCTTCAAATCTAACCGGATACAGCTGAATACCGGTACACGGCGACCGCAATTCGACAGCCATAGCTCAGTTACTGGGTCACACGCTATCCCTGATTTAAAAAAATGTGGTAAACAGAATGCGCCAAACATGACAGCCTTCGATGACGTGGACGAGGACATGCTGGAGAGCTACACGGAGTGGACCCTGGCGGCGCTGCTGTACTACACGTTGAAAGAGTGCGCGGCGTCCGAGCAGTCGGCGCGCATGGCCGCCATGGACAACGCCACCAAGAACGCCGCGGAGATGATCAGGAAGCTCACGCTGCTGTTCAACAGGACCAGGCAGGCCGTCATCACCAGAGAGCTCATCGAGATCATCTCCGGAGCCGCGGCGCTCAAGTGAACCTACACCCACTTACGACCGTTTCATTTGATGTATGGTGTACCCCAGTGATTGAGAACTAATCGATTTAACTTTTTATTAATGTTTTACATAATAACGATTTCTGGTGAAGTTAAAACTCAACATTACATGAGATATCTTGCAAAGTGTTATGAGAAATAATTTAAAACAGAATAAAATCAGTTTTGTTTAAATATTTTGTTGTTGTAATGAAATCCTGAGGAGTTGGGATTTTAGATATGTAAAGAGGCCCATCTCAGCGTCAGCTGCAGAACATCACAGTGAAAGGTCTGAGACGGCTTAACAAAGTAGATAACTAGGCAAAATTGTACAGCTTGATATCATTCATCATCATTTCAGCCGAAAGACGTCCACTGCTGGACATAGGCCTCCCCCAAGTGTCGCCACATTGACCGGTCCCGTGCGACTCGCATCCAGCGGATTCCCGCAACCTTCACCAGGTCGTCGGTCCACCTAGTGGGAGGTCTTCCAACGCAACGTCTTCCGGTTCTCGGTCGCCACTCCAGAACTTTTCGGCCCCATCGGCCATCCGTTCTGCGAGCAATGTGCCCTGCCCACTGCCACTTAAGTTTGGCAATTCTGCGGGTCACGTCGGTAACCTTGGTTCTCTTGCGGATGTCTTCATTTCTGATTCGATCGCGCAAGGAAACTCCGAGCATAGCCCTCTCCATTGCCCTTTGGGTGACTTTAAGCCTTCTGATGAGGCCCATTATGAGCGACCACGTTTCGTCCCGTATTTAATCACTGGCAACACGCACACACACACGACTTACGTCTTGAGACACTGCGGTAAGTTGGACGAAAAGATACCGCGCAACTTCCCGAACGCTGCCCAGCCGAATCGGATTCGACGATTGACCTCTTTCTCTAAGTTAGACCTACCTAACTAGACCGTTTTTTGATAAATACAAATATAATAGAGATTATCAATAAACGAAACGAAAAACAAGCAAAAACAAACTTTAATTATCACAAAACACTACAAGATAACGTTACTCATGCACATCACATCACACATAGAACATCAATATCATAAAGAGCACTTCAGTATCAGATTTGCAGTATTTTGTAAAGATTCAGCCAAACCGGTACAGACAATGTCGGACTTGGGACTGGCTGCGGACACCGGACTCTGATAGAATTTCAGTGCAGTACATTTTATCTATCAAAGTCCGGTTTCCAAAATCCGGTCGGCAAAAAATTTCTGTCCCGACTCTTTCAACTATTGGGAACAATAAACACCAGGGATAGAGAGCACTTCATGTCTAGAACCTGAAGGTTGAATTCAAGACATCTTTTATCAAAACACAATTATTTTACATCTAGGAGAGTTACGGGTCAGATCTGCTCGAGTCCCGTATTCATGTGGAACAAATGCTGAATAACATTGTCTTCAGCAGATGTTTAGACACCTGTCCTACAGCCAATGATTTGCGAAAAGCGAGCTAGCAACACAAGCGAGTTGCCGAGCAACAAGAATGAGTTTGGAAAGTTTTGTCGCGGCTATGAACGAGGGTGCACTTGCAGGATGCGTATGTATGTACCATGCGAGTCCCACAGCGAATACAAACTAGTGACCAGAGACGAGATTCAGCAACGGAACCCACATCTAGTCGATTGGCAGTCGCTTCCTTGTATGAGGTGGGAGAGGTGTCTGACGTCGCGGGAAACAGTGTTTAATAACTGATTATGCTATCCTTGAATACGAGGCATATTGGTACCAACGGAATACAACAGCAACAATATAAATACGGTCCTATATCTAAGGCGAGGGTCAGTGCTCCTCCAGGTACTTGTCGTAGGTCGTCTGGTCCATCAGCTGCTGCAACTCCTCAGGCTTGGCCAGCTTCACGCGGAACAGCCAGCCCTGCTCGTAACACGACTTATTGATCAGCGCGGGCTTTGATTCTACCTCTTTGTTTGTTTCTGTCACCTGGAATTTGTAATGGAATGAAATAGCATGATACATTTTGTTTGAATATTACAGAAAGACTACAAAACATTTTTAGAACTTGGTATCTTTGATAAACTTATCGAATGAAGTTAAGAACATGAGCTTTATCCAATGCTTAGTAATGGTTACCTAAGTCTTGAAGGCAGCAACGCGTATTTAGTCAGGTTTCGGAAACCCCGATCACATTAATCCAACGTCAAATCTCATATTTTATCTGGTGCTTTGTCGGTCAAAATGCCAGTGTCAAAATGTCAGTATTTTACACTATGTAAATATGGGTATTAGGGCCAATTAAAAAAAAAACTAATGCAAAATTTTCACAAACCAGATATCTCAGTAAATGGAGATCAATATTTCACGAAAAATTACAGTTACAGTTTCCACCCTGTATAGATAGGTACATAGATCGCATCGCTTTTCGCACACGCGCACACACACACACGGGCGCACACGCTTATACAATGTATCGTTATTTGTTTTTTTTTTTTAATTCTTTTTTACTTTTTTCTCTTTTCGTTAACTTGCCTACTTATATATTTTGTATAGAGCTTTAAGATGTAAGGGAAGAACGGAGCCTTCAACTACAGGCATTTTCTATGCCTATGGAGACTCCTTGAAAATGCTATGTAACCCAAATTGATACGTAGATACTAATCTTTTTTTTATATATTAGTTAGGATTGAAAGATGGCATTTACCTGTCAGTGGGACTGTACCTATGGTACCAAGGTTACCAATAGTAACAAAAGTACTAACCGTGCCGGAGACAGGGCTGTAGACTTCACTAGCTGCTTTTACGCTCTCCATAGCTCCGCACTCATCCCCCGCGGCGATCTTCCTGCCCACCTCCGGGAGCTGTACGTAGACCACCTCGCCCAGCGCATCCTGAAAATCAAATCATAGGCTATGTTAATATGGTTTAGAGATCAAATTATTCAATTGCTGGTTTTCGATTGCCATCATTTAACTGCTTTAACTAAAGCAGTGCCATCTAAACCTCATGCATCGCTTTTCATGGCTTTCCTTAGGCGAAATGGAGGTGAAAGCAGACACATCCCACAATAAGAGTATACTGTGATGTTATATGGCGTTTTAAAATCGGAAAAGTTACAAGCCCAATGTTAATCACTCAATATTTCTTAATTATTACATACTCCATTAGACACACGTACGGATGATATTGATAACACTAATAAGTACCTAAAGTACTGAATTGTAACGTAGTGACAGCTCGGCGAATCTTGCGCAGTCGATGTGCGGATCTGACCTTTAATAATATAGATATAACCGGTGCGGAGTGGTGCCTATCTCAAACATACACGTATGTATCTAGTATTCATTCTTTATATGTTACCAAATATTAAAAGATAGAACGTCGGTCTTTAAACTAATAAACATTAACAGCAATTTAGACGAAATTACATAAAATGCTTAATTTTAAGAAAATTAGTGATGAGATCATTAGTGTTAACATGGACTAGGAACAGGATTTGGGAACTGCATCATTTGCCATAATCTTCAGGAAAAACTGAGTATCTGCTAGAAACATTTCCAACAACCACCTGGTCGCTATGACATGTGACTATTGCATGATAGCATGTACGAACAATGTATTATGATAATCATTTTTTTTTTTTTAAACAGTTATAGTGGGTATGTAGTGACAATTAGAGTAGAGAAGATACGGTCGTTATCATTAACATTCAAAACGGGATATATACCGGGAACCTGGGTCTGGGGTTATCGAGAACTCAAAACGGGATATATTATACCGGGAACCAGGGTCTGGGGTTTATCGAGAACTCAAAACAAATAGAAAACATGGTAAATATCCCGTTTTCCGTGTTAATGATAATGTTAGTGAGCATGTCAGTTTAAAAACTAAAGACTCGGTCAACTGCACAATCAGCCGGCAAGCGCATCAACACATCAAAATATTACTATAAAAATGTAGGTACTGTATTTAATGCATCGAAATCGGGCCAGGATTTCCAAAGTTACAGCGTTGTAAAGTTTAACCGCTTTTTACCCGACTGCGCCAGAAGGAGAGTTATGTTTTTCGAGAGTATGTATGTATGTATAATTGTTTGGCACGCTCTGTGGCCTGAACGGCTCGATGGATTTTAGCTTGAGAGGTGTCGTTAGATTCGTATTTACTGTGAGAGTGGCACTGGGTATATCAAAAAACAAAATGGCGGATTTTTCACGCCAAATTCAAATGTTTGGCACGCTCTGCAGACTGAATGGCTCGATGGATTTTAGCTTGAGAGGTGTCGTTAGATTTGTATTTACTGTGAGAGTGACACTGGGTAGGTATATCAAAATAAAAAATAAACAAAATAGCGGATTTTTCACGCCAAAATCAAATATTTGGCACGCTCTGCAAACTGAATGGCTCTAAGGATATTAGCTTGAGAGGTGTCGTTAGATTTGTGTTTACTGTGAGAGTGACACTGGGTATATCAAAATAAAAACAAAAAAATGTGGCGGATTTTTGGCCCTAAATTCAAATGTTTGGCAGGCTCTGCAGCCTGAACGGCTCGATAAAGGGCTCATCATGAGGCTTTTAAAATGGTATATCTATATGTAACTAAAAAGTGTAAAATTAAAAAACCCGACTGCATAAAAAATAACTAATAAGTTTGAATGAATGGTTGAGTTGAATGGTGCTGATCCATGCGTCATGTAGGTACCGTACGTGAGTCAGTACGCGAACGAGCGCTGTCAGTTGCAGACTGGTCATCTCTTAGTGGCCATGGCTTATTTGAATGAATTATTTTGAATTGTATTTTTTTTTGTGTGTTTTTACTGTGGACACGCCGTGCACATCTTGCTACATTGTTCTCACAAATCTTGGTTACATCATTCATTCATGTTGAGATGGTATAATAATATACCATCTCAACATGAATGATGTAACCCAGATTTTGTAACAATATTCTGATTTAAAAGAGTGTCTATGGAGTTTCTTGCTCGTTGTTCTCCAGAGATCTACGCTAGGGAATGGGCAACTACATACTTTCACAGTTTTTATGTCTTGTTACTGGGACTGTAGCTACATTTAATTTTCATCTTTGTTTCGACAATCCAAAAGTGCCTGTAACTGGCTTACTTGAAATAAATGCTTTGATTTTGAATAAAAACTGAAAAGAAAAAAACAAGTTGAGTAAACAGGACATATTGACTGCAATAGTCGGGACCCATTAAAGGCGATTACAGGAGCTAAATTAGCAACTCTATTTGTGGTGGTTCAAACTTCGTTTGAAATACTGTTATATTAGAATAAAGTTCTAATCCGCTTGCACTACAAAGTGTTACGTCAGTCACTGCGGGCCGAATAGTGCGAAATGAGTGGTTTTTTGCGATTTACAAAAAAAACTATTGATTGGACTAAAAAAGTAAAACACTTTGATGATAATATGTTGCTTGTAGAATTATTTGCCAAAAAATCAAAATAATTGCATCTATTTTAGTAGGGTTTTAGTCGTTTTATGAAATTTTTAGAGATGAGTTCCGTTTTTTTTTTATCGAGTAAAATCAGATGTATTATGTTTTCAAAACACTATCATACTAGCTAGCATATATCCTGAAGAATATCATATATTTTTCTAGTTTTGTTTATTGCAGTGAATCATATGCTTTTTTGCATTATAAAACTCGCGTTTAGCTCTTGTGGTCGCCTTAAATAATCTAGACTAAAATCATTAAATCCAATATGGGTCCCGACTGTTGCAGTCAATAAGTCGTGTTTCCTGAACTTGTTTTTTTCTTTTCAGTTTTTATTTAAAGTTATTGGTTATTTTTTATATCGTGCTATTAACAAAAAGCATTGGTGTGACTCATTCAACTGCAGTTGCAATCTGAATTTCGAGGAAGAAGTATGGGCGGAGAGGAATTTCGAGGAAGAAGTATGGGCGGAGAGGAATTTCGAGGAAGAAGAATGGGCGGCGAGGAATTTCGAGGAAGAAGTATGGGCGGAGAGGATAACTGCGCTACAGTCGACAGTTCGACAAGTCAGAGAATACGTATGTCTTGCACTGCTTCGAATTTAGCCATGCTGCTCATCTCCCGGAGCGGTCGCTACTGCTCGAGCTCTTTCTTTCTTTCAAAGAAGAAAAAGAAGAAGACTGCTCAAGCTGCCTCGTATACAGTCCAGACTTTCATAGATTAAAAATTCTTCTTTTTTGAGATTGTAGTTCATTATGCTTCGCAGCTTAAGAAGCATGCATTGTGACCTCATCTCATTTTTCCGGGAGGGGACAAATGTGAGGTCAGAACATGGTAGCTTATGGTCGTAGTCTTAGGATAGTAGGTTATGCAGGTGTTGGAGTACGAACCTGTGCATAGCTGGAGATGCCCACGGTCCCCACGCTGTCGCTCACCGACACCCACTCGTGTTTCTTTGTGTAGAGCCGCACTGGAAACAAAACGAGTCCATGGAAATCGTACCATACAAGGGGTGTTTGTTACATTGCATCAAATAAGATAGGTAGTCCTGATTCTTTTATGTTATATCTGATGAAGTAGTTATATCAAATCCAATTTTTCGACCTCCGAAACCCTCTGAACCATTGTAAAAATTTTGAAAACCATTAATTTTTCTTCCTTTTTTTAGTTTTTATTTCTTTTCCACCAGGGACCATTGCTACAGTAAAAGTCACTCATACTAAACTTGTTTTTATTGATACCAGCTATCGATTAATTTAGGTCGTATGCGTGGCCGCTACATTGAAAAAAAAACAAAATGGCGAAGTTAATTCGGCCACGCTTCATACATAAATCTTGCCCTTTGCAAAATTTCCATTTTTAGGAGTAGTCCCCGTAACCCTTGGTTGAAAAAAAACACAAAAACTAAAAAAAAATACGAAATATTAATGGTTTTTCAAAAATTTAACAACGATCTGGAGGGTTTTGGAGGTCGAAAAAGTGTTCAATGATCAGGTTTTATTATTAGGACTCCTAGATGCGTGGGGTGGCTACCCACTTCAACATTTTCGCGATAAGTATCTCCTTGAAATCTATGAAGCACAGCTTACACTTGTAATACATCAATCGGGCACTCGCATAATTATTTTAAAACAGTTGCAATCGCCAGGGCGCATATATAGCTTTATCTGTATAATTACTAATTCTAAAATAAATAAACATCGTGAGGTATTTTTATATATTTATTCAACTTTATAATGTGTTGTAAATAAAGGTATTTGTTGTAAAAAAAATAATTAGAGCTACTAGAATAATGAAAACTGAATATTTACAAAAAATGGTACTACTCTTTATGAAACTATTTTATTTAAAAAATACACTATTTTTTATCTATTTTGTTAAAACTTGTAGCTTATGACGTGAGTAGTTGTAACAATGCTCTATTGAGAGACAGTTTCGCAACGAGCCGCGTATTTACAAGAGACAGAATAGGGTGAGATAGTGCCAAGGCGACCGCGATGTTGCGTAATCTCTCAGCACAGCTGATAACGGACGCTTATTAACTATTTATTGGAACTTTTTGAATGAGACGAAAATCATTTGTTACTTTAATGAGGTCGTGGGCTTGTATCCCTCAGAAATTAAAAGTGTGATCACTATCAACAAATAGGGTTCTGTTGCCAGACAACTTCACTCTCTCGAAGCTGAACATATTTTTAAAGATGTTTGTTATATCCTGAAGAGTCCACCAGTACCGTCTCATTGAGCCCTTGGCCTAATGACTCTAAATGAAGGTCAATACCATTAAGCAATACTACAAACAATTTGTTGATAAAATAACAGCATCCTTATCACCCAGCCTAAACGGGAGATATCACTCTTCACAGAGAGACCGGAAAATAAACTTAGTTTTGGACAAAATGTATGCGATGCTAAATGGTAAAGAGCTCAGCAGGGGAGTGCGGAGTGGACACTTTTTTTTTAGATACGTTGCCCTACACTAATTACTTATTTCTCCTGTATCGTGGTTGCGTTCACAAACATTTAAACACACATGACTCAAACAGCCAGACCCGGAACAACTATCAGTCTGCAGGCCATACAAATATTTGTTCCGTGTGGGAATCGAACACGTGACACGCAACGCAGCAGCCAATCCCTCAGCCACTGCGCCAACCGTGCCGTTAAACACATTTAGCAAACGCAAAGTTGGCTCTTGCCGGTCAGATGAGCTATAAGGTGTCCATGGACACCATAAAGCTCATCCAGGGAACCGAAAGAAGGCGACCGACTCTTATTCGCTGTTTCTGACCGACGCGAGCCGCTTCAGCATCGGTAAATGTGATCCTCCTATCCTAAGGTGGTTCTTTCAAGGCGTTGGGCTGCTGGTCAGGCAGGGTTCGTGACACATGACTTGTGGTTGCTCAGAGGGTAGGCAGAGTAGTTACCTTTCTGTTCTGTGCTGTAGAGAGCGCGGCCGCAGCACTGTGCGGCAATACCACTGCGGGCCAGTCGTGACGTTACTCGAAACACGGTGCACAGCACCATTATTTCACTAGTTTCCTGAAAACACAACCATATAATGAATTAATCATTTGCCTGTGCAAGAATTCCATCCATGCATAATCATGTCCCTGCGGAGGGCTGCGTCCACGCACTCCCCGCAGTGGGATCATGAAGGCTGGGTATGCGGGCGATACATTTCATGTCTGAAGCAAGGTTTTAATTCATATTGAAAAAAAAAAACAACCATAACTGGTACTGGACTTTCAAAAGATCAGACAAATTGGAAAATATCAACTAAAGCGGTAGAAAAAAGAGATCTAGAAATATGTAATGAGATCTACTGGTTGACTTTAAAAAACAAACTTGGAATAAAAATACAATCCATTTTTAAAAAAAAAACAACCTTAATTAAATTCCTATAAAAATTGTAATAGTGAGCTTACCAAGTCGGCGTGGAGGGGAGACGTGAAGCGTACGCGCAGGTCGGCGCGTGGTGCGGCAGTGCGCGTCGGCGCGCGCGCATCCCACCGTTATGGTCAACTTCACCACACAACAGATCGCTCAGAAGTTCCACTGTTCACTCTGTACATGAGAAAGACAAACTCTAACGTGCACGACCTCAACAGACAGACTCGGATTGCGTCAAGCACTACGCGTGCCCCTTTTTTCGTTTATGAGTACTTACTTAAACTTCTGGGGCTCGCTCTGGAGGGGGGGTGGTATCTGCTAACGATTGGTTTTCTCCATGTTTTCACATTTATATTCATTCCTCTTTGATGAGTGAATATAAATATGCAAAAAAAAAATATGTTGCTTATTAGACTCTAAACTTTGAAAAAATTATAACTTTTATTTTTACTATATGAAAAAAATTCGTAACTAGGTACTCAAAACCGGCATTAAGTTTTAGTATATTTTTTCACGCAAATATTTGCCACTTTTTTCTTCACAAAGTGTAGATATAATTGGCATTTTGATCTAATGATTTATTAGGCTAAAATTAAATAAAACACTCACAAACGACACACAAACACTCATTTCGCACTATTCGGCCCGCAGTGACTGACGTAACAAAACAACCACTTTGTAGCGCAAGCTGATTAGAACTTTATTCTAACAAAATTTCAAACGAAGTTTGAACTACCACATAAAGAGTTGCTAATTTAGCAGATACCCCAGCCTTAATGGTACACAAAGTACTTACTTAATTACATTATGGTACCAATTATAAGTGAAGAAAAACGTTACGAAATATGAGTATGATTTACGTTTGAACATTATACAATAGATTGTGCTGAAAGAAATGTGTGGCTTCTCAAACCGCTCATTATTTGACTGGATCATCGGCAACTCTCATCCCCACCCCCCGGCGGAGCTCGTCGCTCCACCTTACTCCTCGCCGTAGCCTGAGGGTGTTCCACCGCGACATTTACCTCCTTCTCCACTGCACAACTAACAAATGGTAATTGGTTATGACGTTTAATTTGGCCGATTCATTGCTACTTTACCTTTACCTCTTCGCTTACATCCACTGGATTACATCACCAGTCCATTTCATTCATTTATTGAATACTTTTTTAATTCTTACCAAAATAAACCCACTGGTAAATAGGTACGCAGGTAGTTACAGTTATGTGCATGTGATATGCATATCCCGGTGACTAGTGACACGGATGTCTTTGACAACGTGTTGTCCGCAGGAGATAAGCGTTATCTATCAGTATGACGACACCCTGCTGGGGGTCGCGCTGCTTATATCTCTGTATGTACGAGATATTACATAGTAGGTATACACTTGTAAAGGCTAGGAAGTTGGCTAAATGATACTGCTGCTTATAAAGTCAAATTAAATACATTGTCCGGACCAAAGGTTGAGTAGTGATACAAAGGAGCGAGGGAGCACACGCGATGACCGCTAATCGTGTACTGAATGCTCAACCAATATTAATTAGTGAAATGAGGTAAAAATGCACGAATAAGCATTAGTGCATTATGACTGTATGGTTTCACCGTACATGCTCCCGGGCCAAAAAGATACAAAAATGTTACACGTCCTCTAATCTAAAGCGACACGTTATAGATATAGGTGACGTAGCTATATCCCGTTTACAATTAGTGTTCGCACTAGCTATGTTCACTTCACTTGGCTGACGGTCAGCCGTACTCTGCTTTCGCGAAAACACAACACTATTTGCCACACTTTGGGATAGTTCCACTGAAGAAACTGCTCGACAACACTAGTTGGTTCGTTAGAGGTTGGCGAACGTCTTGGTAAAATTACCAAGATGCTTGCCCAATAACTATGATAATTCAAGTAGAGTACGTACGTCTTATTTTACTCGGACATACGTCCACTACTCTCCCCCAAGGCCCTCAAATGAAACTTTTCCTTACAGGCCTCACGGTACGCATCCACGCGTCGTGCAATACAACCCTCCCAAGTTCATAAAGGTCTAGCAAAAATCTTGAAAAAATCGTTCCTCGACTTACATGAACTTAGCGGGTTGTATTGATGATTATAATTCTGTAACTGCATAGGTACGTCTTACAATATTTTAATCAACATACAACCTAGCACTGGCCTGCAAATTGCAAAAAACGTAAGTAAATTTGAATTTCGCGGGCTACCCTGGAGCATCAGCCTTAAGTATGTTCTTTTTGTATCTAGAATATACAGCATTTCCGATTAGCCAGCAGCATTGATAGTCTAGGGGTGTGACCGTCGAACTGTGAAGTCATAAGTAGATCTCGAGTACGAACCCAAGACCGCGCACCTCTGATTTTCGGATTCATGTGCGTATTATATAAAGCCGTGTGGTATCCGGCAGAGTAGAATAGAACCAACCCATTACACACACGGGTGTCGTATAAGGCAACTAATGTCTGAGGCAGAACACCTTGCGCCTCCGTAGACCAGAGAATGGGCAGCAGCGTTTTCTGTTAGTCTTTCATCACTGCGATCTCCAATCCGCCTGCCAAGCGTGGAGATTACGGCAAATTCCTCCCATCTTGGGAGAGGCTTATGTCCAGCAGTGGCCGTTATGGGCTGTTGTTGTTGTTGTTGTTGTGCGTATTATTATTTATCACTGTTTGCATTGCTGAAGCAAGTATTTCTCGGCGGCAAGACTGTGTAAAGCCAAGTCAGAGCCCCCATGGGCGGCGTCAAAACTCTGACACCAGGTTAGCCACTAACCACGCGATAAAGAAGAAAGAAGAACATTTCCGAGGAAAAACCACGAAACAATATCATTTGTCAGTACAGAGTACAGACCCACTAAACAATATCATTTGGCAGTACAGAGTACAGACCCACGAAACAATATCATTTGTCAGTACAGAGTACAGACCCACGAAACAATATCATTTGTCAGCACAGAGTACAGACCCACGAAACAATATCATTTGTCAGCACAGAGTACAGACCCACGAAACAATATCATTTGTCAGTACAGAGTACAGACCCACGAAACAATATCATTTGTCAGCACAGAGTACAGACCCACGAAACAATATCATTTGTCAGTACAGAGTACAGACCCACGAAACAATATCATTTGGCAGTACAGAGTACAGACCCACGAAACAATATCATTTGTCAGTACAGAGTACAGACCCACGAAAACGTTTGTTATTAGCTATCTATAAATTTGCTGAAAGAAAATCATAACTTTACTTCATTCTAGTGCGCAATACCTACTCGCCGGACGTAAACAATTACGTGTTGTAGTAACAAATAAGCTGAGATAACAACTGACACAGTATGATCACTAACCCTGGGACCTTAACTATCAATTATTTATTTATTTATCTATAGGTACCTACATATAAAATTTGACAGACTGACCGACTGATATATCAACGCACAGCCTAAACCGCTGGTCTTAACGATATGAAATTCGAAGGATGTATTCTTTGTGAAGAGTAGGTATCCACTAAGAAAGGGTTTTTCAAAATCCCAACCCTAAAAGGGGTCAAATCGGGGTTTGATTTTTTTGTGAAATTGTTTTCTCTGGGTCAATTGGCTCAAAAACTGGTGTACTATCGAGGACACTCCCGCCTGACCACCACTAAGCTCATTTTTGCTTGCACTCGCAACATAAAAACGCTCTCTAGCCCCACCCCGTTGACTTTGTGTAGAAAATATGAATGAAAAGATACCGAATCGGCCGAGCGCATTGACGACGCACGCCAAACGAGAGTTATTGTTACTTTGCGCGCCAATGTTGACGCTTTCCTAATAGGCCCAAACTTTAAGGGGGCGTGGTTCGGCGCCTCCGCATGATTTAAGCGGAAAAAAATATAAATGGTCAGGCGGAAAAGACCCCGATAGTACCTACACACTCTTCAATTAAAATTATGAGACAAGTGTTTCAGTTTTTCCAAAATCATCCCCCCAACAGAGTATAGAGCTTCAAAACCCACATAGGCGGGAGCATGGCCCGAAGGCGCGGGGCGTGCGGTGCGCGGGAGTATGGAGTTCAAAAGAGTGTATTTTTCCCTCAAAGACTGCTTTACCATAAACTAAGTATATCTCAAGACCAAACTTTTCATTTAGCATAAGTAGACTTAAGGGAGAACTGCTTTTCACACGGCCAGCTAGCACGTATACGTGGCCTGCTCTAGAGTAAGCTATAGCATGTATACGTGGCCTGCTCTAGAGTAAGCTATAGCACGTATACGTGGCCTGCTCTAGAGTAAGCTATAGCACGTATACGTGGCCTGCTCTAGAGTAAGCTATAGCACGTATACGTGGCCTGCTCTAGAGTAAGCTATAGCATGTATACGTGGCCTGCTCTAGAGTAAGCTACAGCACGTATACGTGGCCTGCTCTAGAGTAAGCTATAGCACGTATACGTGGCCTGCTCTCGAGTAAGCTATAGCACGTATACGTGGCCTGCTCTAGAGTAAGCTATAGCACGTATACGTGGCCTGCTCCAGAGTAAGCTATAGCACGTATACGTGGCCTGCTCTAGAGTAAGCTATAGCACGTATACGTGGCCTGCTCTAGAGTAAGCTATAGCACGTATACGTGGCCTGCTCTAGAGTAAGCTATAGCATGTATACGTGGCCTGCTCTAGAGTAAGCTATAGCACGTATACGTGGCCTGCTCTAGAGTAAGCTATAGCACGTATACGTGGCCTGCTCTCGAGTAAGCTATAGCACGTATACGTGGCCTGCTCTAGAGTAAGCTATAGCACGTATACGTGGCCTGTTCTAGAGTAAGCTATAGCACGTATACGTGACCTGCTCTAGAGTAAGCTCCCGGAGCAGCCTGATGGCGGTGGTACCTGAAGGAAAAACAAAAAATATTATTTACTAAAAAATACTGCGGTAGTTACAGTATTTCGTTGTAAGCTAGTTCATTTTATTATCCACGTCTGGTTTTCTCATCTTTTCTTCTGGTCTTTTCACACACGCTTAGGGTAGGTACTGTAAAAACTATACAGTTACTCTCATCCCGGAGGTTAGTTTAGTTTTACGTTAAACTTCATCCTTATTGCTTTGTTTGGGATATTTTCAGTTCATATATTTAATGAGCGGGACTGAGAGCGGTTGTAATGTTTGTTCCGGGAAAAAATATATGGATAATTACGTCATTTGTGTCATGTAGGACACGCGGGCGAAGCCGCGAGCACAAGCTAGTAATAATACCTATATTTAGTATAGCAATCGGATGACGCACAACAATCTCCGGCAGCCATATGGTGTGGCCTGCGAGTGACAGATTTGGAGTCTGTCATCTGAACAGACAGGCCCGAGACGGCGAAGTGCTGTGTTCCACGCAATAACTACGGTCCGCATGTCCATGTGGGTCAAAACCTAGCCTGGGCACCGCACAGTGGAACGAATGTATGGGAGAGGTTGGACATTGACATCTCCGAAAAAAAAGAGTTAAATTATGCCAAACGAATGATGCCATCTTATTCGATTACATAATGCCTTCAAAACTTGTTCTGATCAATTTCTTCATAACTCTCATATTTCGGGAGTAATTTGAGAAAATGTGATATTTTACTATGAAAATGAGTGTATCGAGCTCTCTCTCTCCTGATTCCGGCCTTGTTTCAAGTAGCGGTCTCTAATATCATAATGCTAATACTAAAAGCTATATTTAATACTAAGACATATGGTGCGCCAAATGGGATAAAAAGAAATGAAAAAAAAAAAAAAAAAAAAGATTTATCCCCATTTGTATTTACTTTAAACTGCAGACAGACGTATTTAGAGGTCATATATAAATATATTAAATATGTATATGTATTGTTTTTTTTAAATCTTGTGTATTATTTACAAAAGAACAGATGAGAGTATGACTTTTTTCACATAATATTTTATTTATATATGTTTTACAATAACTATAAAAACACTGTATTTTAGATATAAGTTGATAAGAAAATAATAAATTACCTAGTTTAATTAATAGTACAATAAATAATTAAGATGTAAGCTCTAATTTACTAAGTTACACATTTTAAAACAATATCAACATTTAATTATCATCGTCATCATCATCATCATCATCATCAATTAATTCCAATTCAGAATCGATATCCGCTAAATCATTTATGTTAACAAATTCGATATCACTTATCTCAGAATCCGTAAGCTCATAAAATTCCTTAAAAGAAGATTTTTTTACAAACTTATTTACTTTTGGACGAATGCTTGTAACAAGTGGATCAGAAGACAGTAAAAGATTGTGCATAATATCTTCATTGCATGAGATACTGCTATGCTTTCGAGAATGCCCCTCTCTGTATTTTCGAAAATCTTCTCTAGTACTAACGGTCACAGAGATTAAGCGAGGACGGACGGACAGACATGGCGAAACTATAAGGGTTCCTAGTTAACTACGGAACCCTAAAAAACAATATATATACATATTGAATATATTCATATATGACCTCTAAATACGTCTGTCTGCAGATTAAAGTAAATACAAATGGGGAAAAAACATTTCTTTTTTTTAATTTTCATTTCCCTTTATCCCAGAAAGTGCACATTTGGCGCACCATGTGTCTTAGTATTAAATATAGCTTTTAGTATTAGCATTATGATATTAGAGACCGCTACTTGAAACAAGGCCGGAATCAGGAGAGAGAGAGCTCGATACACTCATTTTCATAGTAAAATATCACATTTTCTCAAATTACTCCCGAAATATGAGAGTTATGAAGAAATTGATCAGAACAAGTTTTGAAGGCATTAGGTAATCAAATAATATGGCATCATTCGTTTGGCATAATTTAACTCTTTTTTTTCGGAGATGTCAATGTCCAACCTCTCCCATACATTCGTTCCACTGTGCACCGTGGCGAACTGCGCCAGTACTCCAGCACCCCGGCCCGAGATAGTACGAACAACACCTTGTGGTTTTAGTCAGTAGTTAGTCACATGGCCTAATATTACCGTCCTTCTTGGGTACGACGTGCAGGGGACTTGCCCAAGCGCTGTGACTCGGCCTACAGATCTCAAGCTCTTGCATAACCCTAAATTCATTTTTGGCTTTTACGTACCTGTCCGGGGGCAGCTGTCTCGCTCGTGCGTGCACTGGAGTACCTGTGGTCTCTATGTGATGGCAAACGCCATGCTTAGGTGTCTCCTTATATGAAACAGGCTTAGTTAATTCTGGGAACTTACACAACAATTCATAATAGTGGCAATTATCAGTGATGGTTTTTAAAGTGGGCTCAGTGGAACTAGAGAGATTTCCTCTCGTACCTAAATTAGTAACCTGATCCACTAGCCTTCGTCCGTTCAAGTCAATTAACAATTTATACTTAGCTAAGAAGTCAGCACCTAATATGGGTTGCTGTACGTCCGCTATCGTAAATAACCAACGGAACCAGGCGCAGATACAGGATTTCGTTTAAGGGCGGGCAATTTTTGGAATTTTAAATTTGGAATTTTTGAAAATTCATAAAAAAAAAAAAATGGGTGTTACTTTCATCGAGTTAAATGTAACATCTATGGTTACTTTATAGAAATCCATGATATTCAAGATACAAGGGGGCCGCCAGTTTTTGGGCCAGGGGGGGAGCGTAGCGAGAAATTCAATCGTAAGTAAGTAAGTAATGTTTAAAAAAATTTAAACAAATTAAGGTCTCTTATTGGTATTTTTTTCAATCTTCAATCTGCGTTGAGCCGTTTTTGAGATATGGGAAATCCAAAAACAGTGCCACAGCAAAATCATAAATAACTCAAGAACCATACCTCACACAAATTTTGCTATTTACACACATTTACTACGCAACAAAAGCTATCTAATCATGTATTTGGTTCCGGGCTGAACGAATTTTTAAAAATCGATTTTGCCAGGATAACGTTTCAAACATTACTCCAGCAAAATTTGTTTTTCTCAAATAACTTTAAAACTACAATTCACACAAATTTTGCTACTATTAAACAAATTGCTCCTCATGATACACTAATTATTTTTATATCAAATGCACAACATTTTTCCAGGGTCACGCACACAATAAGATTGTGTCCGTTTAGTTCTACCGTTCAGTTCTACTAGTAGGACTAAACGGAGAAAAAAATCCGTTTAGTACTACTATCTGCTGTATCAATTTTAATTGAACTAAACGGACAAAAAAGTTCTTTTCGTACTACTAATTTCAGATAAAATTCAATAAGACTGAACGGACAAAAGATTGTGTCCGTATAGTTCTACCGTTCAGTTCTACTAGTAGGACTAAACGGAGAAAATAATCCATCTAATACTACTATCTGCTATATAATTGAACTACGGACAAAAAAGTTCATTTCGTACTACTAATTTCAGACAAAATTCAATAGGACTGAACGGACAAAAAGTCAAATGCAGAGTACGAATATTTATTAGGACTAAATGACAAACGAACGAAAAAGTAAACCTTCGTTGTTGTAAGGTTAACAGTTCCATGATGGAACTACTGTTGTTTTTGTTAATCACTAGTTCCATTTTGAAAAAATCTGAAAATAATGGAACTAATGTTGAATTTTTACCACTAGTTCCACAATATTAATTAAGGCACTTGTCAAATTTGTTAGGGGTGGAAACACACTAGAAGTAAAAAAAACATTTAGTTTTTTTGTATTAATTATATTCAATCAAATCAACTTTATTTAAGATAATTAATTGGTGTGAAGTAAAGTAAAATTTATTTACATATATTGCAGGTAGGTATGTACATGAAATAAGATGCGACCGCGAACCGAAAGACGTTGCGGATATGCGCTGTTATCTTCAAAGTTCAAATTAACAAAAAAATATGACGACGGGAGCGTGGGCGTAACGATAACAGGGTCGTCATCAGTATCGTTTCTTGGTACGGGTTCCATGAGAAAGGTGGGTACTCGGGCAAACCAGTGAAAGTTTGGTCCAACACAAATCACAAGTTACTTTTATTAAACAGTAATTACAATAAGTTGCAGATAAATAATAAAACTAATACGGCTTGTACGGTGGACGTGCAATGAAAGGTTCAATCGTATGATATGATCTGTGTGGAGTCAGCTACAGCTGGGTTTCAGCGCAGGTGAAGCTGCTGGAGCCCAGACCTCTGAGGTGCTATCGCTGCTACGTGGGACACCACGTGTCAGTGCATTGCGCCTCGGAGGTTGACCGCAGCGGACTCTGTTTCCGCTGCAGTCAGCCCGGTCACGTGTCCGCAGCTTGCTGCGCCACGCCGCACTATGGTGCATGTGCGGCGGCCGGTAAGCCGGCCGATCACCGGGCTGGGAGCAAGGCCTGCGCTCCACCCACCAAGGCCATCAGAGGCAAGGGAAGGCCCTCCGCCACCACCACCACCACCGTCGCCACCGCCGCAGCCGCAACTGCTGCCGCTGCCGCTGTCACCGCCACAGAGGGGCCCTCACAGGGGGCCAGGGAGGAGGAAGCGGTAATGGAGTGCCAATAACGGCCCCATTACGCTTCCTCCAAGCGAACATCAACCACTGCGCCTGCGCTCAGGATCTGTTGCTCCAGAGCATGGCGCAGTGGTTGATTAACATCGCTGTGGTCGCTGAGCCGTATTTTGTCCCTTTTTTTTGATAAGTAACCAACGCGATCAGTTAAGAAGAAAAAAAATGAGTCCCCCAAAATCCTATGGTGTCGAAAAGCCGCCATTTTTGCCATTTTAATGTGGCACTCGCAAGATTAAGAAGAATAGATTGACGTGAGAATCATCAAAATCGGCTTACGCGTTTGTTCTCTAAAACGATATAGAGGAACAAACATAAAACATAACCACTATCGTATTGGGGACACCTGTAAAGATAGTGTGTAAGTTTAATAATAAATAAATAAATACATACAAATATACACACGGAAACTGATAAAACCATTACCCTCCTTCAGCAATCGGGTAAAAAATGACAATAGCACTTCAAAAATCGGCTATTATGTATATATAACATCATTGATTATGTATAGATTATTACGTAACCTCACTTTTCTTAAATCTCTTATATCTCGGCTCTCAGATTGCCAAAATCTGCAAAATTTTCAGCGATTGTTTGTTAATTTAATAGCTATCAATTGACACCAGTTTCATCTTTTTACATCCAGGCCCAAAATTGTATGAAAGCGTATCCGTCTCCTTTCCTTTTAATAACTATTGGTCATGAAGAGTTTATGACATGACCGACCAAGAAGTATATTATGTTTTATGTAATCGTAGAACAAAAAAGAATATACATTTTTCTGCTATCCGTTCAGTCCTATCAGTAGAACTCGTCGTAGAACTACACAAACTTAATAATCTTTTTCTCCGTTAATTTCTACTAGTAGGACAGATTGTCCGTTTTGTCCTACTAGTAGAAATTAACGGATTTTTTTCTCCGTTTAGTCCTACTAGTAGAACTGAACGGTAGAACTATACGGATACAATGCACAATAAAATGGAACCTAGCATACCTAACTGTCGAAATGTGGGTGTACTGTACACATCTGCATACCCCCTCAGAGCAACAGGCGTGATGATCAATGACAACAAACATCCAAGCGATTGCAGCAATCACGACCGATTTGCTGTCCATAATTGAAGAGCTCCATTGTATTTCTCCGAAGATCACCATCAGGTCTTCACCAAATTTAAACGGGACCACCGCGAAGTAATTTTCTTCCAAACAAAAAAAGAATCATCGAAATCGGTTCACAATTGGCGAAAAAAAGGCTGAACATACACAAAAAAAACAGACGTATTGATAACCTCTTTTTAGAAGTCGGTTAAAAAGGGGGAGGCGGTTCGATCTACAATAAAACAGCGAGTTAAACTTAACTTAAACCGTTTATTTGAACTATGACGATGTATTGCATCCTGAAGCGTAACAAGGCGAGCCAGAGTTCTGGAATATACAGTTTATAAACGTACCTAACTGTTTGTACTGGTATATTATGGATTCGTTTATGGTATATATTTGTGTAGAACATTTACTACTATTATTACATGAATAGGTAGCGTCTGCCAAGTGCCTACCACATGAGAAAACATCGTGAGTTTATGTATAATTATGTATGTACATAAGTAGGTACTCTGTTCCTCAATGATTGCTGCGCAGTGGGAATAAATGCGTGTCGGTACGAATACGTGCGGACATACGTACGCACGTGAATGTGATTCGATGAAATGAGTCATTTGCGTATCTAACAGTAGAAACCATATTACAAACAAACCAGTCAATGAAACAGACTTAACGTTAATTCGCAAAAAAAGTAAGTAGAAGATGTGCATCTTTGAGCAAATGCATTTAAAACAAACTCCTTGACATCTATGGCATAAACTTATGGCTTATCATAGAAAAAATACATTCATCTAACAGACAAACTGCAAGATGAAAACCTATATCTATCGATATGGTGATTTACTAACATCTATGTTTTCGTTCTATTTACCTCGAGTTAGTAGATTCTTATTACTTATTTTAATTAAAGAAACACTTTTGGTCGGATCACACTAGTTAATCGATGATCATCACATGTTCTATAAAATATGGCTAAATGGTGCAGGGATTTGGCTCAGTCACATAAACTGATGCAACTCCTGGGCCAGCATTACTGAATCACATATCTAGTATCTTCCTTCAAGGTGTCGTTTATGATATTGTGTCACATAACAATGACATACGGGTGTAACGAGTAGGGGTGTAACGTGTACGGGTGGCGGGTCAACTGTTGCTATGAATTCAGCACACGAATCTAGAGTAGCTCGTTAATACGGGCCCCAGAGCTGAGCAATAATTGTGTTTTATTTCAAGTAGCAGGGTACGGCCATGGAGGTGCTGAAGACGGCGCCGATGGCGCTGATGGCGGCCGCCACGCCGCCCACGATACCCAGCGCTATCACCTCGTAGCAGACCATCTTCATCCAGCCAGGAGTCTCGCTGAGAACAACACAAATATTTCTAAAGAACATTGGAAATGTTTTACAAGTAATCCCGAGTAGGACTCGTCAAAGACTAAGCCCTTTTCAATCTGCTGGTTTCTTACTTCGGATCAGAGCGATCCGACATCAAACTTCGGTTAGTGGTCACAAGCGGTACCGAGCATGAGTTTTGTTGCAAAAGTTATTGGTTACAGTTATTGGACTTGATCATCAGGAATTTCTTAGCAGCAGCCCGGACTTTCAATTTGTACCTGGTTGACGGCAAAAGGTTCGCCCCTATTACATGCAGTTAATGGTGAAATATGTATATGTACGTACAACAATTTCTACTTTACATCAAAGTCATCACCGAACGTGGGGCGTGTCTTTTCATTCTAAGTCCTTATGGCAATTTTGTCTTCATAAGGTTCGATCTTGCTTCGCGAAACACGTGTATCAGATTCAATACATGTTCACGTCTTAATAAAGGTATAGGTAAGTAAATAAACATCAAGCCCCCAGAATGATCTGAACCATCTCATTCTGCTCATAGTCTGAAAGACTGATCATAAGGTTAAACTGAAAAAAAAACCCCAGAATAAACTTGCTTAGAACTGCTTAAAGTGACACGATTCAGGATGGGCTCAGCAATAACTTTCTCGAATTCATAGGTGTAAAGGACTAGTGCGTAACAGATTCGTACGTGGGGACACTTATCAATGAAGATGAATACATACTCGAGGAATATGACACGATGAGTCAGCCTCGTTAGAACGTTACATTAACTAGCATTCGTGATTCAGTGCTACATATTAAATAATTTCGTTCATTAACTAGAAATTTGATCAACAACTTAAACGATTATTAGTAAATTGACTCTATTACCTATGTAATGGCTTTACTCGTCATCGGAATTATAGAATCACTTGTTTTTTAAGACGTTTCCTTCGACTCAACCAGCTTTTTAAACGTGATTTATGGTATTATTCAGCAATGACGCACAATCAAAAACTGCTATATTAAGTTAGGATCAAAACCTGTCACAATTTTGTAGTACGGATCATAGCTAGAAATCGGGATCAAAGTTGCAAATAAGCTCTTATGTCAGCCGTTTAAAAGAATGCTCTGAATTTATCAATCCACCCTCTCCACGGCTCACTAAAAACTAACGCTTCCAACCTAGCTCGATAGATGGTCCTGACGTCGAATTGGATCGTCGTTCGCTATGGTTTGTTGCACCCGCGAGTATCGGGTGGCCAAACAAAATGTAAACGTTACTCGTACACTTGCTCAAAAAGCAAGAGATAGGTAAACGGAATATTTGGGAACAGTCGAGCCGAGCTTCGTTAGTGGTCGAGTGAGACAAATCTCACTCGACTGTATAACACTATTCTTTATGAGACGTATCCAGGAGGCACATGCTTGCCACGCATGAGCTATACTTTTTATAAGGTAATTCTAATAATTGTGTAATATTCTATTGGTATTTTAGATTAATGTGAACATAAATTAATAGTGTATTCGTACTGTCCTGTAGAAAATGGGATGATTTTGTAACTTTACACTAGAACTAGTTCATCTGATCCATGCATTAAATAGTATAGGAGTCATGGAGGTATTTAAAGTACTTAAAGTACTACACTTGTACCTATTTGTTTTTAAATGACATTGGAATTTTGACCTTCAATATCTCCGTAACTAGAAAGTTCCCCGGGTATGGTCCAATGTCCAAAAATGATTGCAATGGTGGAAAGAACAAGTGCCTGGTGGACAGTCAAGGGGATTGTACCTTATTTCTGCAATTTCTAATAGTGCACCTAGCATTGCGCGTTTATATACCTACCTACCATTATTTTAGGTCGGGTATCATTTAAGCTATCACCAATTTAATTATTTTTGCGTTCCTTAAATAATAGGGTTTGTCCTCAAAATAGTAGATTTGTCACCAAAATGTAGTCACCAAACAATATAAAATCAATTCCACAATAAATCACCTAAAATCATGAAGATATAGGGTCTAGTACCAAATAAATGTCTTTGTATGTAATATAAAAGGTTTGTCCTAATAAGTATTTAAGCAAACTAATTTAAAGAGATCACCAATCGACGGACCTACTTCTGAATGGTTTATAAAAAAATAACCACGAAGGGTATGGCGGGGTCTATTCGCTCGCTTCGCTCGCTCATTCGACCCCGCCATACCCTTCTAACCTAATCTATCCGTGTCGGGGTGCCCCAAGTCGGCCTAGGCAAAACTAGTTTGTCATCAACCACCTCATTAAAATTATCGAATTTAATTAATCGATTTATTTGGTGACAGATCTACCATTCTGAGCACAAAGCTATTATTTAAGTAATAAAACTATTATTATAAGAACGATGTTTAAATTCATGTAATGCACTACACTGTTATTGGTAATCCATCTCTTATTTTACACATATATTAACATTAATTTGATAATTGGAACCTGGGAACACTTTTTGTTTATCTGAGAACGAACATATTTCGTGGCGATAGATCTATTTATTATGTGATACAACTTGATGACAAATATAAATTTTGGTGACAAGAAATATAGTCCCCTTTTAGGTCATATTATAAATATAATAATCCATGATTTTTTTTCGTTTCCCACCAGCGCTGGGAACAGGTTCCGTCTGCTGGTGGTAAGGGCTCTTGAGAGAGGAACCTCCTAACAATACGTGCCGTGTCAAGGAGTACTGCTTTCTGAGTCAAGCCCTTGATCCAGCTGCCAAGCGAGAGCCTCCTAAGATGTTGGTCGAGGCTCTTGGCTATTAAGCCATTGGCCGACACGACTATCAGCACAATGACTGCTGTTCTGACATCCCACATATCGACAACCTCGCGAGTCAGATCTAAACATTTGAATTGTTTATCTTTCTGCGCTTTCACGAGGTTCTCGTCAGGCGGGACCGTTATATCAAAAATTATTGTGCTACGCTCCAATCGATCTATCACGACAATGTCAGGCCTAACATACGACGATAATGTTAATGGGGAAGGAAACTGTGAAACTAATAGCGCTAACATAGCTGGTTCCCAACATCGCCAACATTGACAGTTTTGGGGAAGATCCCCATTGCTGCATATTTCTGATGAAACAGTTGACAGTGACAAAAGTTTTAAATTGAATAGAGGTGCACATCTAATGTACTGAATGTATGTATGTATGTAGAAGATACTCACATGGGTGACTGACCCTCCGGAACGGGCTGGTTGATGAGCTTCAGGTAGCAGACGGAGGGCAGGATGTAGGTGAGCAGTGCTATGGTGGTGGCGCCGATGAGCGCGAGCAGCGTGTAGAACCGCGGGATGCTCTCGCCGATGAACAGGATCCCCAGCATGATGGAAACGCGCACCACCATGCGCCAGCCCGTGGAGTCTGCAAGCAAGAACAATAGATACCTAAACACCGAGAATCTACAGTACTGACACCTAATCCGTTTCTTCAGGTAAGCAGAATAAATTTGATCTGCCTTGTGACGAATCGATTACCTTCAGATCTCCTGTTTGTCTCAGGACAGGTAAATGACGTAAATCATGTTATGCATAAGCAGGTATATTAAGCAAAAAAATAGCAAATTTAATGGATGGAACCAAAATAAAAAAACCTACTTATACGGCTAAGTTCAGTAGCATTATGCTGTTAGAAAAATACATCAACTTACTAATGTGGAGACCGCGAGGATCTTGTGTCATAATGTATTTTATAACACATTTGCTCGTAAAGGGTCTCTTATTTCACCCATTTCAATATCAATATCGTAATGAATCTCATTACGTACTTGTGCAGTAAGCTCCATCAAAAAGGAACGGTACTTTTTTAAATCTTAGCAAAGAGTTTTTATGTCAGAAAAATGGTCAACATTTTATGAATAAAATTAACAGTGGGGATGAAATATAATAAACATTTAATTCTTTAATTTAATTAATTTTGACAATAAATTACAACCATTTATCTGTAACAAAAACACAAATATTAATTTACTTTATTATTAGTAATACTGGCTGTTTTGTATCTTTGCCTTAAAAAAACAGCGCTGATGCGCGGGCATCGCTAATTTGTGAACAAGTAAAAGATTTATTCGTTTAAGAAAGTCCGAGTTTTATTTATTTCCTCGCAAATATGTTATAAAACGTCGTATGACATACGTGCGCTTTGATAATTACAGCCTCTGCTTTATTATAGCCCTCGCCTACGGCTCGGGCTAGCAATATCACCTCGGCTGTAATTTTCAACTTACCGCACATATATCATAATGTACTATTATACGCTGTAAAACATCATGTGCGTTAGAAAAAATCTGCATCTTTTTAGTAAAAGAGTGAGAATAACAATTATATAATGTAGAAATAGGGACTAATGAGTGTAATATGGTTTCAGATTAGACTATTTTAATATAATAGTATAAGAGGACTCATCTTTCATTTTTCAAATGGAATAATAAATTCTACACAATATTCACACGGAATTTAAAATACTCGCCGTGATCCGTGGCTAACGTGATCTGATAGTGTGATCGGTGGAGACAAACCCAAGTTTGCCAGGCAAGGAAACATATATATTAGTTGGACGATGATATTGCTGATAATAATGCTTGACTCAATGCTGTGCCTCAGTGCCTGCTCCATAAACATCAGGACGCAACAATTAAAGCATTTGAAAGTTTGTTTGGAACTGCTGAGGATTGTAAAACGAAATAAGTATTTCCAACTATATAACTTACTACCCGGCCCGCATCAGTTTCGCCGGGTGTCGGATTTTCATACAAACTTTCAACCTATTTCACGAGCTTAGGGTTTATTTCCCTATAATCCATTCTTAGCGGATGCCTACGTCACAATAGCTATCTGTATGCCAATCTAATTTTAACCAGATCCATGTAGTTCTTCGAGCTGTGCGTTGATAGCCAGTCAGGAATTCAGGTCAAACATTTCATGAGAATAGATAATTTTGAGTGTTTGGTTCCGGACCTTTACGCCATCATGAGGTCGAGAGTTGCGTCCTTCTGGCAAAGTTTTATTTTAAGGGTTGTGTCGTGTAACCAGGCGCGTATACAGGGGGGGGGGGGGGCAGTGGATGCAATTGCCCCCCCCCTGAACCGGACCGAATACGTCGTTAGCCAAGCTTGAACTAGTTTGACAGAATTGAAACTAAATATTCTAGTTGTATATCTTGTCATGGGCGTCGCGGTCCTTGCGGTCGCCAGGAAGAGGCCCCAGTTATAGCTTTTCCTGCCTGATGCCATAAAATGATATTATACGTAATAAATAGTAGCGTAAAATGGAATCACTCAAATTTAAATATTGTTAAACCCTGCGGAAAAACATTTGCCAAAAAGGCTCCTTTTTTCTACCTATGGATTGATACTCCTATCGGATTTTTGCATGATCGACCGGTATAAACAGAGCCTGAGCCTTAGAAGCCCCTTGCCCCGAGGCCTTATATGCAATTATAGCATTATCTTAGGCAATGATGTAAAAAAATTGCGAGCTCGCTTCGCTCGCTCTGGCAGCCTAGTTTTTCTTGACTCTTGCCTTTGTTTATAAGAGGCCCAGGTAACTCCAGTAGGTCGAAACTATTCTAACCTGTCCAAGGCAAGGTGTCATAAAATCCAACTTCCTCTTGAATGTTTCCTTTGTCTGATGGTCGATCTAGTAACTAACTACTTTATGAAGCTAAATAATTGTAACCTGCCCAAGGTAGTGTTAAAATTTTTGAGCTCGTTTGCTAGTTCTTGGAGCCTTAGTTCATTTTGTTGTTAAAATTGACGCCCTATGTCGATTAAGTACTTAAAATCAATTTTTTTTTATGAATTTTCCGTAAGATAGGTAAAATCAAACAAAAATTGCCCCCCCTATAGAAAATCCTCTACCCGCGCCTGCGTGTAACCTTGCAAGCCCTATATTTGTGCACTGGACATCTGTTCACCTAAGCGAGAACATAATATGACAAAGAACATGTTTTTTCTTAAGAGTGTGGGTACCTATACAAACGTCGAAGTTTAATTTTTAATGTTTTTGACTGTTTTATTAACTATTTATTTAATTACTTGTAATTTTATGGTTATTTTGCCTGCAGTAAAACACAATTTATTATAGCCATAATATCCATTACGACGTTTCTTTTGCCATTCGCTAGGTTTCCTTTAAATGGACTTGATGTGCCTGGCATTGGCAGTTGTGATGTCACATTACTTTGGCCCCATCATGTTATTTTAGAGATCTATACTTTGGAATGGGCAACTACAGCCCTTTCACAGTTATTGTGCCTTGTGACTGGGACTGTAGCTTCATTCTTTTTTTTGCTCTTGAGTGAAACCTAAGCTACTTTGTTGGATTGTCAAAGTACCTGTAAATGGTTTAATTTTAATGAATGTTATGAGTTGGAGTTTGAGTTAATCGCTAAGCGTAGAGCATTCCCAACAAGTGGAAATTTAACAAAATTAAGAAAACCTTTCAGTCTTTAAAGAGTGACGAAGCATTGTTGTTGCGTTGTTTTGTGAACTGACCTGTAGGCACGCTGTAGAGCTCCTCCACCTCCTGGCAGACCGGGTTGATGATTATAATGAAGGCGGAGAGCAGGTGGATGGCCATGAGCACGTTGGCCGCCATGGTGAGCGGAGTGGCAGACATTGACATGGCCACGTTGGGCAGGACGCGCTCGCCGTACACCGCGTAGCCGCCGATGGCAATTAGCAGGTACAGGATCAGCATAGCTGGAGGTGGTATCAAAGTACAACTAAATCATGTGATCTTAAATACACTTCAATTTAAGGACTTTAACTGTGTAGTTGTCTAGTTTAGTTGTATTTCATTTCTTTCTAAGGTTCAGTAAAACGGATTGCGGAATGGCTGTGGCAGATATTTTAATGCATTATCTCATATCTGTAAAAGTCCGGTGTCCGGAGTCCGGTCTGCAATCTGTCGATTCGACCAAACCTTCGATGACGAGGTTCTTGTTAAGAAGTTCCAAAGTTGACGTTTGGTTGAAGTTTGTCAATAAAAACATACCGAAAAATCCATATTGGAGACTCTTCCCGAACTTGGTCTTGTCCGCCATATCATTCTGGATGGTGGGGAAGGTAGAGGCGCCTCCAAAGGCGAACATGATGGTGCCAGTGGCCAAGAAGAAGTCCATGAAGCCGTGGATGCCGTAGCGGTACGTAAACGGCGTGGCCTCATTCATCATCTCGATGAAGTACAGGATACAGGCGATGAGAGACGATCCGAATGCCAGGAGACCCATCAGACTACAAGTTTAAATGTACATTAAACTGGTGCCAAAACAGGTTGACTTAATAATCAGGATGAGTACAAGATGCCTAAGTACTAGATTCTTTATTTGTAGAAACATGAGTACTTAATCATAATCATTTTCATATTAATCAATCGCTTAAATCATTGTTTGAATGATTACTGTAGCTCCTACTAATAAGTTGAATAGCTTTCAGAAGCTTTCAGAAGGTTCAAGTGTCGCCCATCCGTGGACGCTGCCTTGAACTGTTTACTCTCACCTATAATATTGCCTGTTATAAACCTCATCATCATGCCATGTTTCACTAGTGTTGCCGGTTCATCCAGAACTTCTGAGGGCTTAACAATGCTTACTGGAAATCTTTGGGTGTTCCGAGGAACAGCAACGGTGTCATGGCGCCGACGACGATGAGGTACCAGGTGCAGATGGTGAGAGCCGGCACGAGGGACAGGAGAACTGCCTCGATGATCTGCGCAGCCAACAGGAGGTACACCACGGACGCACCGAATAGGGTCACGATCATCGCCATGGATACCACCACACTGGGGATAGCAAAAATATATTTGTTACATTTTTTTCCATTATTGTGGTCACAATACCACAGGAACAAGGGTTCCCAGACCTTTGATATATGTACGAGATGCCGAAGCCAACTAACAAGAACCCGTAAGGCACATTAAAAATAGTAGTTATCATCCATGCAAGGATTCTGTCAGTTTATAGAGAATGTTGAAGTTACAAAACCATCTAGTTTAATAGTGACAGGAACTACTACAACATCGATGTCATTGGTTCATGGGTGTAAGTAGAAATAGAGCTAAATCTTTTGTTTTTGTCTCTCGTTGGACGAAATCCCCAAACCAGCTAGAACTACGCTATTGCCAATGGATCAAGCACCTCACCTCCAGCCCTTGCCAAGTGCCTGTTCCACAATGATGGCGTAGGGGTTTCTCTTGCGGGTCCTCATCTCAGGGTCACGTGCCTCCAGGATGGACCAGCAGTCGCCCAGTCGCTTGCCGCTGAATGCAGCCACCAAGCATACCAGGACGATCAGCGGTACACCCGCCCATCCTGAGAACATTTAGGTACAATTAAATGGTTGTGAAAAATGGTTCGGTTTTTGTTAAATATCCTGTAGATTTAAAGGCGAATTTCAGTTTTCTCACCAATGAAACTAAACTGGATCAGCTCATATAAACCGCGTTCAAGACCTGTTACTAGTCCGTGTCAATATTACTACGTAACAAAGTTTAGCACGGTTTAGGGTTACTAATCGCGTTCAATTTCAATATTAAGATTGTCCCTAAATGCTAAGGATCGCTGAAGCTGAGTAGGTTGAGCTCAGACCAAGATTAGACATTAGTGTTTTTTAACACATCATTCGCTTCTATGCACATATAAAATTAGGTACGAGTTAAACAAATACTATTAAAAAAACAAGAAAAAATACAATCTAGCAATCCTATGTGTTATATAAAAGTAGATACCTAAATAGTTATATGTATTGCAACATAGTTTAATAATCCGTAGCACATTGACCTAATGTTACACACGTTCTAATGGTACTATGTTGTTGTACAAGGTCAGATAGCAAACAAAAAACAAAATGTCTAGTAATATCAGCGTAATGGTCGAACGATGGAAAAATGCACAAAAAGTTGTAGGACCGGTTAGTTAATTGGTCTAGTTTGTTGCCGGGCTCTGGGCTCCCAGTTCTGTGGCCAACGCGCAACTCGCAACGCAACCACAAGGCAAGGTGAAGGCTTGTACCTACCTATGGCCACCACAAATTCTGGTGTGTGCTTGAAACACTATATCCTAAGCCTTGAAGGCCGTCAGATATCGTATCATAATTCGTGACAGCCCAGTGAATGTCTCCAAATATTAATGAGTTCATAATTTTATTATACTCGTTAGCATAACAGCCGTGCCTGAGTAGGTAGTATAGGTATGCGTGAGAGGCACGATAACAAATTATGAAATACTGACGCCCCGCGGTTTCACCCGCGTAGTTCCCGTTCCCGTGGGAGTACGGGAATAAAATATAGCACTCACGAATAATGTAGCTTTATACCAGTGAAACAATTTTTAAAATTGGTTCATTACTTCCGGAGATTACCCCCTACATACAAACTTACAAACAAAATTGTTACCTCTTTATAATATTAGTATAGATTATAACGATGGATAGATAAAACTTTTATAGAAGCACGAGGTGTTTTGTAGCCTACCAATTGCTTCTTCAGCCTTTGCCTTTAATAATTGTGTATCTGTAAGATGTAAGATGTCTTTCTACATAATTGGCAACCCGCCGCGGCTTGCGAGTATGAACATAGGCGTGGCGAAAGGAGTACAACCCATGAATGATGGATCGAAGCTGATGGCGATGGCGACCTGTAGTATAGATCTGCCTACCCTTAAAAGGAGTACAACCCATGTATGTATGGATCGAAGCTGGTGGCGATGGCGACCTGTAGTATAGATGTGCCTACCCTTAAAAGGACTACAACCCATGTATGTATGGATCGAAGCTGGTGGCGATGGCGACCTGTAGTATAGATGTGCCTACCCTTAAAAGGACTACAACCCATGTATGTATGGATCGAAGCTGGTGGCGATGGCGACCTGTAGTATAGATCTGCCTACCCTTAAAAGGAGTACAACCCATGTATGTATGGATCGAAGCTGGTGGCGATGGCGACCTGTAGTATAGATGTGCCTACCCTTAAAAGGACTACAACCCATGTATGTATGGATCGAAGCTGGTGGCGATGGCGACCTGTAGTATAGATGTGCCTACCCTTAAAAGGACTACAACCCATGTATGTATGGATCGAAGCTGGTGGCGATGGCGACCTGTAGTATAGATCTGCCTACCCTTAAAAGGAGTACAACCCATGTATGTATGGATCGAAGCTGGTGGCGATGGCGACCTGTAGTATAGATGTGCCTACCCTTAAAAGGACTACAACCCATGTATGTATGGATCGAAGCTGGTGGCGATGGCGACCTGTAGTATAGATCTGCCTACCCTTAAAAGCGTGAGTTCATGTACATAATATATTTATGTGCGACAAGCGGATCGCAAGATTAATAGTCGTGTGATTTTACTAATGAGTTACAAATAGTATCAGGAAAATATGGATAAGGCCTTGAACTGTTCGCTTATCTCCTAAATTGATGATCTTACATTTGCATTGTTATTGCAGTCATAAAGTATCGTATTCTAGTATTGTCTGTCTCCTAATATATTTTAATATAAGAATCTATAAGGTATAAGGCCAAGGCCATTTTAATGTATCCAAGCAGAGATTGATTTTCGTGTTCGGCATCCGAAACGCTTCATCTTGTTGGAGAAAAGATTTAATGAGTGTAACCTCACGTGTCATTATTGATTTAAGAAAAAAAAATTTAGGACTAAAAAACCGACTTCAAAAAGGAGGAGGTTCTCAATTCGATGGTTTTTTTTTATGTTAGTATCCGATTTACGTGATTCTTCTTTAGTTTGATGCGGAATAGTTGCCATTTGGTCCCATTAACATAGTTTGGCCCAGTAGTTTTCATTTTATGAACATTTTTAACCGACTTCCAAAAAGAGGAGGTTGTCAATTCGTCTGATTTTTTTTTTAACTTCAGTAGTGTTGTCTAATTTTATGTATGTTCACCGATTTTTCCCCCATTTTATGTACTTAGGTATAGGTACACCCAGATTTCGACAGTTTAGGTATGTTAAGTTCAATTTATTGGGGATAAGCCTATTGACATCACATGTATTGTTAACAAAGTAAAATAAATGCATAGCAAATATTTGTGTAGAATATTACAACAAAAAATGGAAAAACAAAAAAAAAACTTTTTGGCAAAAATAAAACCAACTTCAAAAAAAAAGAAACGTTTTTTTTTAGTTAAACACCAAACTTCTGTTTCAAACCTTTAAATTAAACTAACGAATTCACAACAAACAAGCAAACTCGTTTTGTTTTAGCAATTATTTTAATTCGTTGACTATTTTAATATTATCTTCCATTATCAGAAATAACTGCCAAAGGATAATTATCTGATACTGGCGCATGGCGATCTGTCCATTTGAATATTTCGAGATTAGAGATCTGTCTCAATCGATCGGAATTAAATATTTTGCAAAGGAGATGTTATAGATGATAAAATATTTGATTTTTCTTGGGATTAATATAAATATTTATGCTGAAATGTAATGCTAAATAAAAAAATACATCGGTGGTGTTGATAACAGAGAGCGATCGTTAGCCGGACGCGACTCCTGCGCATTACCATATCGATGTGGTTTGGAACTACGCAGGCGCAGTAGGTATCTTCACACGCTGCGCCGTCTTTATTCACTACCTATCCATAACATATCGGACTGTTTTAATTATTTTATTGATAGTATTATTTATTTGTTTAGTGAAATGTAAAGGCTAAAACCTGTAGGTAAACAAACTGATGTCCAATAGTTCGATTTTACATAAATAAATAGTAGACACTAGGTATAGTTTTTGCCCGCGACTTCGCCCAGACAGGCAGAAAGAATTACTTTAGCATTCGATGTTACTATGATTGCATCGAATGTAAATGTCGTAATGTAAATGTAAATATTTACATTAATGTCCTATTTTTGTCCTATTAATGTTATATTTTCTATATTTGATATTTCACTGCATACTGACTATAAGCATAATGTCACGATACCACCTAGCTAAGCGTCATTAGGTGCTGGCTATTTTTAATATATTATGCTAATATATAGTGCTGTATTAATTAGAACTGCTAAGATTGGTATGCAACAAACAGATTTGGTAGGTTGATTTGTTCCGGGTATGACCGATTTGCCTCATTCATAAAATACTCAAAAATAAAATTATATTATAAGAAATAAATCTGTTGGAATAAATAACTATAATATAAAGGACGAGGCTGTTGAACCAGTTCTCGAGAAATACCATGTCAATTGTCACGCTGTACTGGGATCAGTCTATCATTCAGTACTGACGGGACTATTGTCGCCAATAAGCCTGACAATGATTGTTTATATAATCCCGCATGACGAGAAGCTCGTGAAAACGGAGAAAGATAAACAATTAAAATATCTAGATCTGGCTCGCGAGGTTGTCGACATGTGGGACGTGAGTACAGCAGTCTTTGTGCCGATAGTCGTGTCGGCCAATGGCTTAATAGCCAAGAGCCTCGACCAACATCTTAGGCGGCTCTCGCTTGGCAGCTGGATCAAGGGCTTGATTCAGAAATCAGTACTTCTGGACACGGCATGTATCTTTAGAAGTTTCCTCTCTCAAGAGCCCTTACCACCGCTAGCTCGGACCTTGTTCCTGTTGCTGGTGGACTGCTATTTTTTATATTTTAAAGCTTTTTCATAGTGTTTTATATTGGAATATTGAAAAATGAAAATATTACTTATGTGATAAAAATGAATAAAATAAATTATTATTATAATATTATACTCGTATTGTATTCTTTTTATAGAGACATTGGGACATTATATGAAATAGTCCAGATGAAGGTAGCTAAGTAGACAGAGAGGGGTAGAGTTCCTACACTTTATGACACACCAAAATTGATGATTAATTATTTTTCGTTTATTCTAGTAAAATTCCACAGATCCATGGAAAATGGCATAGATACAGAAGACGTGTCGTTAGATAAATCGTTAAAAAACAATTTACTGCCTCTATTTAAAATATTCGTGTTCGACTCTTAAATCTCGTGCCTCCAAGTGATATAAACTTGAATGGAATTCAAGGTGATTCCGAGAACGACAAAATTATGTGAAACTTCCAACACTAAGAATAGATTGAAATCGTTTATTTGCGAGAATATGAGTTATTACTTGTAACATAACATAATATGATTGAGGTCCGTACTCCTCGATAGGGTTGCCACCCGTACTATAATATATAGTAGGTATCATACTATATTTCAGTCAATTGTACTATATATTATAGAAAAATAATACAGGGTGTAAAAGACCTCATCACGAAGACGAAGCACTTCCGTACCGAAAGGGTAAAAACGGAACCCTATTACTAAGACTTCGCTGTCTGTCCGTCTGTCCGTCTGTCTGTCACCAGGCTGTATCTCATGAACCGTGACAGCTAGACAGTTGAAATTTTCACAGATGATGTATTTCTGTTGCCGCTATAACAACAAATACTAAAAACAGAATAAAATTAATATTTAAGGGGGGCTCCCATACGACAAACGTGATTTTTTTGCCCTTTTTTTGCCGTCTAATGTTATATATAATGGTACGGAACCCTTCGTGCGCGAGTCAGACTCGCACTTGGCCGGTTTTTTTGTTCTACACTATACCTGGGAACCTTCTAGTTACGGAGATATTGGGGTCAAAGTTCCAACTTCTTGACAAGTTTTTTTTATATAAAGGAATTTACTTTAAACACCTCTACGACCCCCGTACTATTCAATCCATCCATCAGCACAGTGTTTTGAGTGAGTTACATTGAGTTCTACCACAAAACACGCTTTTCCACTCCAAAAATCAGAGCAGTCTTTGGGGACTGCCGATAGAAGTGAAAATAAAAAGTACACAGGCCCCGCCACAGTCGTAGCACTGGTTATGCCCCGCGCATGCCTATGTGGTGCTACGCCGTAGTGGATGCAACGAGTGCTACGAACGGTTACGAAGCGTCACCGCACGTTACGTTACGTGACGATGAGTTCAATGTTTTTCCTTCACCCAAAAAGTGCTCAACGCGCCTGAAGAAGTTTTCACTTCAAAAAAAAAGTCGTTTCCCAGCAATAATTTTTGTGTAAAGTTACTTAGTTTGATGTACAGAATGCTTGGTTGACGGCTTCGTGATGAGGTTGTTTTCATCCTGTATAGCTCTTCACGTAGATCAAAACCGTGAAATTTTCGTTACGGTTAGAAAGTAGTACCTACTACCTAGGAACGTGTCGAAGGGTTTTTACCGCGACAGGCGAAGCGCATGCGTCCCTGTACATTTGTACAATCACACACGTTGGTTTAACGTTCTCATCAAAATAGATATCTAGTAGAAAACACATAACTAACACAAAATTTGTGTTAGTTATGTATTTTTCAATACACTTCCTCGCAAACTGGTCCATAACGCACTACGATTAGGTACAACATGCAATGTATTTCATAGACAAACATGATTATTAAAAACTAATACATAGTTACTTTTACCTATACACAGATTAACATTTATTTGTGTTCTTAATTCAAAAATATATAATAAATCATTTTTTATATTAGGCTGTTTAACGGCTTCATACCTTTGCCTCTCCTTCAACCTGGCGAAACCAAAGCGCGAAAAAAAAAAAAAAGAAAATGAAAATCATAGTTTCATAGTTCGTGACAAAAATATTTTTCGTTATTTTATTTTATTTCTTCAAAAGTGTATTGAAAAACGTCGTTTGATACACGTGGACATTTGTTATTGCAATTCTCGGCTCAAAAACACCCTCGCCTACGGCTCGTGTGTTATAATTCCGCCTCGAATGCAATAACAAACTTTCTTCACTTGTATCAAAATGTACTATTCTAGTAGATAGCTAATGATTATATATATAGTATTTTCGCTTGGCATCATTAGCATATTGCTGAGCATCTTCACATGAATCGTTAATATTAATATTGGTACACGACGTAACACTTGTTTAGGCAGTAAAGTAGTTCGACCCCTTAAGGCCTTATGATACATATCTACTATGAACTTGATCAAGGTGCTGTTCCGCAGGTGAACTCGAGAGCCTAGACGAACTCAGACGAAGTGACATTCTAGAAGCGATAACGATGATACAAAATTAAAAAGCTTCCGAAAAACTTCTTAAAGCTCGCTGTACAAATATGAAACGCTTTCAAAGAACATTGTTTCATTAACTGTGTCCCCACCCCACTAGCCAAACATCCACATAAAAACTTGTTGTCTGGCTGATGACATTAAAGATTTCCACTAAAAAGGCACAGAGAGAGTGAGAAATAGAGTAGAATTTTAACATATCATAATAATATGTCAACTAAGGCTTGTGAAACCCGGTTTCAGTCCCATAGTAAAACCCGGAAAATACGGTTTTACTATGGCACCGAAACCCGGTTCCGCATGCCCTTCAACGCCAGCAATATGTTTAACGCTAAGCAAACGCGAGGTGTTACATCTAAAAGCTACAGCTTCAAGATCAGGCGCTTACCGGTCTTGGCCAGGGCGCGTGGCAGGGCCAGCACGCCGCTGCCTGCCATCTCGCCGGCGATCAGGATGGCAGTCTGCTCCATTGACAGACCCTGGCGGCTTCCGGCATCTCCATCTCCGTCACCCTGCCATTCAAACAGACTCATGTAGTTAGCGTGCGGGGTATTCATGTATTTAGGTTTTATTGACTATAAGCTGAATATCTAACACAGCCCGCTTAGCATAAACGCCGTAGACACGAAAGAGAAACGACAAATCTTTTGTTCATCTGTCACTGAATCGACAAAATGACAGATGAACAAAAGATTTGTCGATTCTCTTTCGTGTCTACGGCGTTCATGCTAAGCGGGCAGGTACCTAATGTAAAAGTTTTGACTGACTCTACGACTCATTCCTTTCATCCAATTTGACAGAACCTACTTTAATCCAGCTTATGTTAAGCTTTCACAAAACTATCCTTTCATTCTCTGCCATCTTCGCAAGGAACATTCTACTATTACCTATTTACCAAGCGTTTAGAATACCATGGTTACTTTGGATGTCTCTATCAATCATTATGTTAGCTTGACGCGGTTGGTGAGCCGAGCCACGAGGTCCTGTTTTTATCCTATACTATTAAATGAGCAATATTTATATTATGTAATCACTTTCTCAAAAACGGCTCTAACGATTTCGATGAAAGATGCATTATCGGGGCGAAAAATCGATCAAGCTAGGTTTCATATCTGGGAAAATTCGTTTTCTCTATTTTCACCCAAACAGCGCTCGGTCGCGCATGTATAATATCGTTATGAGTTTCATCTTTAAAGTAATAAAGTAAAAAACAGCAGGAACAACCAGTCTTTAAACTTTAATATCTCTGACCAAAACGGTTTGTCTAATATTGCGCAATACCTACTTTATATTACACTAATGACTGTCGGATGGTGGGCAGAAAGACCAGCTTGTTTACGCATCAAATGCGTTATAAATAGATTATATATTATAGAGCCGTTTTCGGCGCGAGAGTGTCTTTTATCATAACGGTCTGTGGCTCCACCGGCCGACGCGCGACGGGGAAAGGTCGACCAATCGAATAAAATTTCGTATAAATTGTCTCCTGCTTAACTAATAAAGCAATTTATAATATTGTCATTTACGATATTATTAATCTGTTATTTAATATACGTGGGATCATCCTTGGACGGATTTAAATGTCAATTAATGTAGAAAGCTAAATAAAACTAGATTATCGACATCTGGTCTGTCTGCTCACGTGCGACATCGGTTTTCCTATTATTGCAGCTCTATTTTATGTGTAAAAGAAATTCTATTGTATAATGCAATAAGTTTAGTTAAATAACGAGTTTATCTGATTAACAAGTTTCGAAACAGCTCACGGCTGCCTTGAGCAATCAAATGAGTTGTTACCTGTGACTGTGACGCACATACGCACAGACGCACAGAACGGCATTGAAAATGCACAAACAATCATCCGAGAATATTTTGATAATTAAGTGGATGAACAAATTGCTTATTTAATAGGTTCGTAGGTTCAATAAAATGATTGAAGATGATCTGCCAGTGGGAGGACAATCAATAGTTGGGTTTTGTTGTCAGTAAAGTTTAGATAGCTACTGTCTAGTATTGGAAAACAACTTATTTTTTAGGCAGGGGCTATACCTAATTTCAGTCACTGAAAAGGCTGTTCCTAACTCGGGGGTCATCTCCTCGAATGGAAAAAACGAAGGTGTGTTTTCTAAATAAATTCGTCACACTTGAGGATAAGTAGGTTCTACTGGCTAGACTTAGTAAGCTAGGCTAGTCTATAGACTTTAGATAGGGCTTGTTAACTTAGTGCGAGTTCCAGTTTCACCTGTAGTGTTGCCAACACTGTTTACTTGAGTCTTGAGACCGTTGTGAAATCACGAGCTACTTGTAATGAACTTGGTAAGATTCTCTACGATTGAATTTGCTACGGGAATTGAGTAAACTAATCCAGTAAAGAGAGTTTATTGAAATAGAAAAGATATTGTTTGAAATTAAAACCAGCTGAGAATTGGACGTGAAATTATTACATCCAAATATTAAGTTAATAAATAGTACCCTTCAACCACAGCAGGGCCAGTTCCTCGAGTGAAGCTTAAAGTAAAACATGATGATGTTGGACTTACCTTCTTGCTCACCAGCGGGGTGGTCTCCGACACATTGTCCGGACTGGAGCTAGCGCTCGCCTTCCCTTTTGACTCCAGTACTTTCTTCGACATTTTCTTAAACATGAATAAATTAAATAAATATAAAATAACTAGCTCGACCGCTCCACCTACACAAATCCCAAACGTCTGTACCGGGTACATGCAGGAACCGGTTACACCAAAATAATTCTGGACGACAGTTACAAATTTAGTGTTCAATAATATAAAGGGACGATTTGTTCAATTAGGCGTGGGTCAATATTTCCTGTCTG
This sequence comes from Xestia xanthographa, assembly GCA_905147715.2. Classification (NCBI taxonomy): domain Eukaryota; kingdom Metazoa; phylum Arthropoda; class Insecta; order Lepidoptera; family Noctuidae; genus Xestia; species Xestia xanthographa. The sequence goes on along the minus strand of LR990641.1, from coordinate 40,768,069 downwards.
TCAAGGGGCGGGGATCGTACATCGTACGGCTTCTACTCACAAGTCACAGTGCGCTCGCACGACCGGCCGATGCGACGATGTCCACTCAACTGTTACTACCAACTAGTCAGGTAACTTGGAATATTTCTCCAATAAAAATGTGCTTTACACATGGACTGTATTATTTTCGTTTTAAAGGTGCTCGATAGATTTCTCGTGGCTAGTTCCTGTCGGTTGAATGTTATGTTGATTACGCTGGTGCGGACTGCGGAGTGAGTGGCGGGAACGATGCGGATGATAAGTGTTGCTCAATATTTTAAATATAAGATAATGTACCTCATTAATTAAGTACCCAATTTCTGTAATTGAGGACATTTTGGTACTTAACTACTTTTTCAGGATTAAACATAGGTACTTATCTAATAGAATCACTATACTTAGGTAGGTAATGAATGCTACGTAGGCAGTACCAACCAATGTATATTAAAGAAAAATAAAACGAATGACATTCATCTAAAATTCATCTAGTACCTAGAGTTTCTGCTCTGCAGTCATACCAATCTTATCTAGTTATTCTTACTACTTCGGATGTGAAGCTCTTCAACAGTTTGTAGACGTTGACTTTATTATATTATATCCAGCCTGTATTGTCCCACTGCTGGGCAAAAGCCTCCCTCCATTCCTGCCAACGGTCACGATTCTGTGCTATTTATTTCCAATTTTCAAGGAAGACATCCAGTTCGTCCCGCCATCTCCTTCGTGTTCTGCTTCGACCCCATGTCACTGTTTCAGGGCACCATTCCTGAGCCTTACGCGCCCACAGTTCGTTCGGCATGCGACAGACATGTCCTGCCTGGGCAGTGTCCGGCCCAACTTAAATGGGACTGGTCCCATTTAAGTTGGGCCGCCTTTTGAGCCACGACAACGATTTGCGTTTTTCACCGACTTCTAAAAAAGGAGGTTTCTCAATTCGACCGTATGTATATATATTTTTTATGAGTGTTCGCGGATAACTTCGTCGTTTATGAACCGATTTAGAGATATCCCATCAGCTTTCACTTCAAAAAATTAAACCGACTTCGAAAAACACAAAAAAGTGCAAAATAACTTTAGCTTCAGAAGTCGGTGACCTTTGTTTGATTGATTTAGTTGTTTTGTCATTGATTAATTTAATTTTTGTTCCAGTAGGGCTACTCACAGGCCCAGGCTCAGGTAGTACTTTACTTACGTAATCGTTTGAGGCGCTTACTTTGCAATGGAAAGCCAAAGGGTGTTCTATTAATTTTACCTCAAAATGATATGATAACTGTAGGGTTATTAAAATAAAAAAATCACTTGATAACACCACAAGAATAGAATTTAATAGAAATAAAAATATAATAAGTAAATTATTTAAATTAAATACATTAATGATAGGGATTTACACGTTATTTAAAAAAAACTAGTGACAAATTGAACAAAAAAAAAAAAAAATGATAACATTCATCTATGAGATACGGTTGAAATGATAAGCTGTTTTTTATTACCTAAAATATTGAAAATTGTTTGTGCAGCAAATTTAATTTAAACTATGCATATCACGGTGGCTTGAATATTTTATTCTGACTCTAATCTACGATAAAGGATAAGGACTTATTTTTAACCGATTTCTAAAAAAAAAAGAAGAAGGTTATCTTTTTTTCATATTGGTAGGTCACCGAGTTTTCTGTGATTCATCATCGTTATCATTCTCCTGATCTTACCCCAATTTATTTATAGTCGGTGCAGCATGTCTTGTTCTTCTGTACTTTATTTATGGTCGGTGCAGCATGTCTTGTTCTTCTGTACTTTATTTGTGGTCGGTGCAGCATGTCTTCTTATTCTATACTTTATTTATGGTCGGTGCAGCATGTCTTGTTCTTCTGTACTTTATTTATGGTCGGTGCAGCATATCTTGTTCTTCTGTACTTTATTTATGGTCGGTGCAGCATGTCTTGTTCTTCTGTACTTTATTTGTGGTCGGTGCAGCATGTCTTCTTATTCTATACTTTATTTGTGGTCGGTGCAGCATGTCTTGTTCTTCTGTACTTTATTTATGGTCGGTGCAGCATATCTTGTTCTTCTGTACTTTATTTATGGTCGGTGCAGCATGTCTTGTTCTTCTGTACTTTATTTGTGGTCGGTGCAGCATGTCTTCTTATTCTATACTTTATTTATGGTCGGTGCAGCATGTCTTGTTCTTCTGTACTTTATTTATGGTCGGTGCAGCATATCTTGTTCTTCTGTACTTTATTTATGGTCGGTGCAGCATGTCTTGTTCTTCTGTACTTTATTTGTGGTCGGTGCAGCATGTCTTGTTCTTCTGTACTTTATTTGTGGTCGGTGCAGCATGTCTTCTTATTCTATACTTTATTTATGGTCGGTGCAGCATGTCTTGTTCTTCTGTACTTTATTTATGGTCGGTGCAGCATATCTTGTTCTTCTGTACTTTATTTATGGTCGGTGCAGCATGTCTTGTTCTTCTGTACTTTATTTGTGGTCGGTGCAGCATGTCTTCTTATTCTATACTTTATTTATGGTCGGTGCAGCATGTCTTGTTCTTCTGTACTTTATTTATGGTCGGTGCAGCATGTCTTCTTATTCTATACTTTATTTGTGGTCGGTGCAGCATGTCTTGTTCTTCTACACTTTATTTGTGGTCGGTGCAGCATGTCTTGTTCTTCTATACTTTATTTGTGGTCGGTGCAGCATGTCTTGTTCTTCTGTACTTTATTTGTGGTCGGTGCAGCATGTCTTCTTATTCTATACTTTATTTATGGTCGGTGCAGCATGTCTTGTTCTTCTATACTTTATTTATGGTCGGTGCAGCATGTCTTGTTCTTCTGTACTTTATTTATGGTCGGTGCAGCATATCTTGTTCTTCTGTACTTTATTTATGGTCGGTGCAGCATGTCTTGTTCTTCTGTACTTTATTTGTGGTCGGTGCAGCATGTCTTCTTATTCTATACTTTATTTATGGTCGGTGCAGCATGTCTTGTTCTTCTACACTTTATTTGTGGTCGGTGCAGCATGTCTTGTTCTTCTGTACTTTATTTGTGGTCGGTGCAGCATGTCTTGTTCTTCTGTACTTTATTTGTGGTCGGTGCAGCATGTCTTGTTCTTCTACACTTTATTTGTGGTCGGTGCAGCATGTCTTGTTCTTCTACACTTTATTTGTGGTCGGTGCAGCATGTCTTGTTCTTCTGTACTTTATTTGTGGTCGGTGCAGCATGTCTTGTTCTTCTGTACTTTATTTGTGGTCGGTGCAGCATGTCTTGTTCTTCTGTACTTTATTTGTGGTCGGTGCAGCATGTCTTGTTCTTCTTCTACACTTTATTTATGGTTCGGTGCAGCATGTCTTCTTATTCTATACTTTATTTGTGGTCGGTGCAGCATGTCTTGTTCTTCTACACTTTATTTGTGGTCGGTGCAGCATGTCTTGTTCTTCTTCTACACTTTATTTATGGTTCGGTGCAGCATGTCTTCTTATTCTATACTTTATTTGTGGTCGGTGCAGCATGTCTTGTTCTTCTGTACTTTATTTGTGGTCGGTGCAGCATATCTTGTTCTTCTGTACTTTATTTGTGGTCGGTGCAGCATGTCTTGTTCTTCTACACTTTATTTGTGGTCGGTGCAGCATGTCTTGTTCTTCTATACTTTATTTATGGTCGGTGCAGCATGTCTTGTTCTTCTGTACTTTATTTGTGGTCGGTGCAGCATGTCTTGTTCTTCTGTACTTTATTTGTGGTCGGTGCAGCATATCTTGTTCTTCTGTACTTTATTTGTGGTCGGTGCAGCATGTCTTGTTCTTCTACACTTTATTTGTGGTCGGTGCAGCATGTCTTGTTCTTCTATACTTTATTTATGGTCGGTGCAGCATGTCTTGTTCTTCTGTACTTTATTTGTGGTCGGTGCAGCATGTCTTCTTATTCTGTACTTTATTTGTGGTCGGTGCAGCATGTCTTGTTCTTCTGTACTTTATTTGTGGTCGGTGCAGCATGTCTTGTTCTTCTACACTTTATTTGTGGTCGTTGCAGCATGTCTTCTTATTCTATACTTTATTTGTGGTCGGTGCAGCATGTCTTCTTATTTTATACTTTATTTGTGGTCGGTGCAGCATGTCTTGTTCTTCTGTACTTTATTTGTGGTCGGTGCAGAATGTCTTGTTCTTCTAGACTTTATTTGTGGTCGGTGAAGCATGTCTTGTTTTTCTACACTTTATTTGTGGTCGGTGCAGCATGTCTTGTTCTTCTACACTTTATTTGTGGTCGGTGTAGCATGTCTTGTTCTTTTATACTTCTTTTGTGGTCGGTGCAGCATGTCTTCTTATTCTGTACTTTATTTGTGGTCGGTGCAGCATGTCTTGTTCTTCTGTACTTTATTTGTCGTCGGTGCAGCATGTCTTGTTCCTCTGTACTTTATTTGTGGTCGGTGCAGCATGTCTTATTCTTCTATACTTTATTTGGGGTCGGTGCAGCATGTCTTCTTATTCTATACTTTATTTATGGTCGGTGCAGCATGTCTTCTTATTCTATACTTTATTTGTGGTCGGTGCAGCATGTCTTGTTCTTCTGTACTTTATTTGGGGTCGGTGCAGCATGTCTTATTATTCTATAGGTACGGGCAGCAGCTCCGCACACTGAGATGTTGTATGTAGGTGGACGAATCACACGGGATGTGTACAGGGAATAAAATCACTGTTTTGTGTCCGTAAATGATTGACGGTTTATTACGTAAAACATTAAAATATATAATACAAAAAGTAGGTGACTTGTGGCGGGCGTAATAGCCTAGTCAGCGAATGTCAATAAATCTGTGAATTTAGCAACTGCTAGTTCAGGTAAAAACTAAAACAATAAATATCATGTGGCGATGCTCGTACATCCTGCCAACTATAAAAGTACAAATAACAAATAAAATGTATTATCACAAAGTATGTAAATAAAGTTATTAGCAGGTTCTACGCTCGCCGCTAACGGGTCTTGGCGACGTTTCGCGATCCACCTTGTTGCTGTTAGGAAGATGTCCGGGGGCCTCTTCTAGTGCATTTGTTTGTCCTTTCCCAGGAAGATCCCGTTGAGTATGACTTGGTACCATTTCGATCTCTTCCTGGTGCACCTGCGTTGCTGTTCTGCTTCCTTGAGGTAGACAGAGGCAGCGTGCTTTTATTTGAAAGTATACCCATATGCTGAATATTGTTGCACAGGTTATCATGCAGCCGTACAGGACATAGTGATGTTGCGCCGCCTCCACGGAACTAACTATTTGCATGTCTTGCTTTTTCTCTTAAGACCCTTTAGTTGTTCTTCATGTGTTTCAATTTCCATGTTTGTTATGTTTGTAATTTGACTGTTGCTTCTTAATAGTTCGTTTAGGTTTATCTCTGGTACGTCGATCTCTTGCTCATTTCCTAAATCCATTGTGCTTTGCATATTGTAGTGCGAATGAATTAGATGTTTATCGCCGCGCATTATGCAACCTGGCGCTAAGGTGATTACGCCAGTATTTTGTAGTGTTTGTGACGTAATTCCAGCTGGACAGAAAATGCGCATAGTGCATTCCTCGCAACACGTAAACAACCAAGCCCCTTTGCTGTGTAGTTTTTTCCATTCGTTGCTGCAACTTGATACCTCAGTGCGGCAGGTTGATACTCCTCGATTGTTTATTATGTCAGCTTCGCACATTTTTGTGGCTGCTTTTATGCCGTAAATAGGTAAGTCAAGGTTACATAGAAGCAGCTGATTTGTGTTTACTTGTGTGCATGATGATAGATGTTGTTGATCCAGTGATATCATCATGTCCATTTTCAAGTTAACGGCTATGTATTGAGTTGTTGGTATAATGTTAATCATGGAGGGTCCTTTTATGTTGCGGATTGGGATGACTTCGATTAGTTCATATTGTTCGTCTGCTACTAGCGGGATTTTCACTTCGAAAATAATAAATTCTTCAGTTAGTTTTCCTTGCACACTTGCTAGTTTATACATCTCCCGGATGCACTTGAATTTGTTTGAGCAGGGTAGTGATAATCCTTTTGGTACTTGTCCCGATATGATGTTCAACTGTTTTTCGAATGCATCGGGTTTCAGCAAATGAGTGTCGACTTTGCCGTGGCGAAGATCTGTAACTAGGTTGATCAACATGTCTTGTATTCTCCGCAAGTTTGCTACCATCATGTTTGCAGCAAGTGCTGTAGCAGTAAGGAACGTTGCTTGGTCTTGTTCGGTTTTCAGTTGTTGCAACGAGTCTCTGAGACTTTTGTTGATGACGATGAACTGTCGGTTCATTACTTGCTCGTTCCTCTTCAGGAGGTTGTATTCCCCTTCGATTATTGATGTATGTTGTTTGTACAGATTGAGCAAGTGGTCTTCATTGCTGTGTAGTAGTTTGATGTCGTTGTGGTATTTTTCGGCAAATTTGTCATCAAGGACACCAAAGAGAGCGTTGGCAATGTTCCCAATTCCGTTGATGAAACCTCGCTTAGTGCGTCTTCCATGTTCAGATTGTAGTACTTCGTTGTAGTGTTTGAGCTCGTTTAGTTCGTGCTCGAGTTGTGTGGATATAGTCAAGTACGCTATATTTAGTTTACAAAGTCCATGTAGTTGCTGGACGTATTGTTCAACGGCAGAAATGCTTTTCCAGTAAGTCGACATGTTGTAGTACACCACCAGTCTCCATTCATCTTGTATTATCTGTAAGTCTGCGGCTTTGTCAAAGTATACAAGACGGGTAGGGTCTAGGGTTGTTACATTGATGAGTTGTTGCATGGACGGTGTCACGCACGTAACCATGAGTATTAGTAATGTGCTTAGGTACTTGAGGACGTTACAGCTGGAAACTCCCTTCCGTTCCTGTCTAGGGCTCACCCGACGTTGTCGTTGTGATGTTGATGAAGTCGCCTCTGGTTGTTTATTGTTTGATGGTTTCGTTGGTTTGTTTTTGGTATTGTTCCCTGTTTCCATGGGTAGCCGGGACAATTTTGTTCGTAGTTGCTTTCGGAAACAGGTAAATGTTGCACCAGGCGCTCAGCCTCCCCTTTTAGCTTCCCTTTCAGGTGTTGCATCTTCTGCCCCTTCGAGAGGGAAGGGTTGTTGTGGATGGCCGCAATGTATAGGTCAAGGAATGTTGGCCATTGTGTGTAGTTACCAGAGAATATCGGTATTTCGATCCTCGGCGCGCTGTCCCGTTGTTGGACAGCGAGACTGAGCTTGCGGTTAAGATCTCGCTTTGTGCGCTCGTACGTTTCTTCATACTGCGAGAACTCAAGCTCGTAGTTAACGTCGCTACCGACGAGAATGTTGTCGAGCTGCCAGTGTACTTCATCAATCACCCTCCATCGAGATTCGAGGGTCCTGAGCTTGTCTTCTATCTCCCATTTCTCGCTAATGTCAGCAGTACGAAGGTTGTTGGTGAAACGGGAGAAGGCTCTGAAGTTAGTTGCTTGTTGCGTTTTGAGCTCGTCTGATTTTGAAAGGACTCCAGTGTTCTTGTTCTCTTCAACTTGGTGACCCGCGGGTTCCGCAGTGTAGGTAGCCCATGTTTGCAGCTTATGTTGTATGCTTGAGTATTCCGCCTTGACCTTGTCATACACTTTTGTAGTATAGTATATGTCGGTCCGGTCCGTGGCGCCTTGTAGTACGCCATGGTTCATCTCAAACTCGTTCCAGTGCGCCTGGAGAGTATCCAGTCTACCCCGGATGTATGTTGCGGTTTTGCGGTCAGGGCCATCCTTTCCGAAGTTGACACCAATTTTCCGGATGCCCTCTGCGATGATTCCCTGCCGCTTGAGAAGTTCTTGTTGTCTAGCGTCCATAGTTGTTGTACGAGTATGTATGCGTATTGTTGATGGACGTAAGCCCTGTTGACTTCACTGTTGAATTGTTAGGATGTAGTTCCCGAATCACCAAATGTTGATGTTTCCTGTGGCGATCACAGGGTCCGAAGGAATCTCTCCGTACGATATTGTGCGCCTTCTCAATCTGACTGGGGCGATCCGCTTGTGGAAGACCAGTCAAACCGATTCGCTATCGTAAGTAGAAACACTTCGTTCCTGTGCGGCTTGTAGCACTGTTTGCTCCAGGAGTGGCGATCCGGCTCGAAGGACCAAAAATGTACGGGCAGCAGCTCCGCACACTGAGATGTTGTATGTAGGTGGACGAATCACACGGGATGTGTACAGGGAATAAAATCACTGTTTTGTGTCCGTAAATGATTGACGGTTTATTATGTAAAACATTAAAATATATAATACAAAAAGTAGGGGACTTGTGGCGGGCGTAATAGCCTAGTCAGCGAATGTCAATAAATCTGTGAATTTAGCAACTGCTAGTTCAGGTAAAAACTAAAACAATAAATATCATGTGGCGATGCTCGTACACTATACTTTATTTATGGTCGGTGCAGCATGTCTTCTTATTCTATACTTTATTTATGGTCAGTGCAGCATGTCTTGTTCTTCTGTACTTTATTTAGGGTCGGTGCAGCATGTCTTATTATTCATTACTTTATTTATGGTCGGTGCAGCATGTCTTCTTATTCTATACTTTATTTGTGGTCGGTGCAGCATGTCTTGTTCTTCTACACTTTATTTGTGGTCGGTGTAACATGTCTTGTTCTTCTATACTTTATTTGTGGTTGGTGCAGCATGTCTTGTTCTTCTACACTTTATTTGTGGTCGGTGCAGCATGTCATGTTCTTCTTCTACACTTTATTTATGGTTCGGTGCAGCATGTCTTCTTATTCTATACTTTATTTGTGGTCGGTGCAGCATGTCTTGTTCTTCTACACTTTATTTGTGGTCGGTGCAGCATGTCTTGTTCTTCTTCTACACTTTATTTATGGTTCGGTGCAGCATGTCTTCTTATTCTATACTTTATTTGTGGTCGGTGCAGCATGTCTTGTTCTTCTACACTTTATTTGTGGTCGGTGCAGCATGTCTTGTTCTTCTTTTACACTTTATTTATAGTTCGGTGCAGCATGTCTTCTTATTTTATAATTTATTTGTGGTCGGTGCAGCATGTCTTGTTCTTCTGTACTTTATTTGTGGTCGGTGCAGCATATCTTGTTCTTCTGTACTTTATTTGTGGTCGGTGCAGCATGTCTTGTTCTTCTACACTTTATTTGTGGTCGGTGCAGCATGTCTTGTTCTTCTACACTTTATTTATGGTCGGTGCAGCATGTCTTGTTCTTCTGTACTTTATTTGTGGTCGGTGCAGCATGTCTTGTTGTTCTGTACTTTATTTATGGTCGGTGCAGCATATCTTGTTCTTCTGTACTTTATTTATGGTCGGTGCAGCATGTCTTGTTCTTCTGTACTTTATTTGTGGTCGGTGCAGCATGTCATGTTCTTCTGTACTTTATTTGTGGTCGGTGCAGCATATCTTGTTCTTCTACACTTTATTTGTGGTCGGTGCAGCATGTCTTGTTCTTCTTCTACACTTTATTTATGGTTCGGTGCAGCATGTCTTCTTATTCTATACTTTATTTGTGGTCGGTGCAGCATGTCTTGTTCTTCTGTACTTTATTTGTGGTCGGTGCAGCATGTCTTGTTCTTCTACACTTTATTTATGGTCGGTGCAGCATGTCTTGTTCTTCTTCTACACTTTATTTATGGTTCGGTGCAGCATGTCTTCTTATTCTATACTTTATTTGTGGTCGGTGCAGCATGTCTTGTTCTTCTTTACATTATTTGGGGTCGGTGCAGCATATCTTTTTATTCTATACTTTATTTATGGTCGGTGCAGCATGTCTTCTTATTCTATACTTTATTTATGGTCGGTGCAGCATGTCTTCTTATTCTATACTTTATTTGTCGTCGGTGCATCATGTGTGTTCTTCTGTACTTTATTTGTGGTCGGTGCAGAATGTCTTGTTTTTCTACACTTTATTTGTGGTCGGTGCAGCATGTCTTGTTCTTCTACACTTTATTTGTGGTCGGTGTAGCATGTCTTGTTCTTCTGTACTTTATTTGTGGTCGGTGCAGCATGTCTTGTTCTTCTACACTTTATTTGTGGTCGGTGCAGCATGTCTTGTTCTTCTTCTACACTTTATTTATGGTTCCGTGCAGCATGTCTTCTCATTCTATACTTTATTTGTGGTCGGTGCAGCATGTCTTGTTCTTCTGTACTTTATTTGTGGTCGGTGCAGCATGTCTTGTTCTTCTACACTTTATTTATGGTCGGTGCAGCATGTCTTGTTCTTCTGTACTTTATTTGTGGTCGGTGCAGCATGTCTAATTCTTCTGTACTTTATTTGTGGTCGGTGCAGCATGTCTTGTTCTTCTACACTTTATTTGTGGTCGGTGCAGCATGTCTTGTTCTTCTTCTACACTTTATTTATGGTTCGGTGCAGCATGTCTTCTTATTTTATACTTTATTTGTGGTCGGTGCAGCATGTCTTGTTCTTCTGTACTTTATTTGTGGTCAGTGCAGCATGTCTTGTTCTTCTATACTTTATTTGTGGTCGGTGCAGCATGTCTTCTTATTTTATACTTTATTTGTGGTCGGTGCAGCATGTCTTGTTTTTCTGTACTTTATTTGTGGTCGGTGCAGCATGTCTTGTTCTTCTATACTTTATTTGTGGTCAGTGCAGCATGTCTTGTTCTTCTTCTACACTTTATTTATGGTTCGGTGCAGCATGTCTTCTTATTCTATACTTTATTTGTGGTCGGTGCAGCATGTCTTGTTCTTCTTTACATTATTTGGGGTCGGTGCAGCATATCTTTTTATTCTATACTTTATTTATGGTCGGTGCAGCATGTCTTCTTATTCTATACTTTATTTATGGTCGGTGCAGCATGTCTTCTTATTCTATACTTTATTTGTCGTCGGTGCATCATGTGTGTTCTTCTGTACTTTATTTGTGGTCGGTGCAGAATGTCTTGTTCTTCTAGACTTTATTTGTGGTCGGTGCAGCATGTCTTGTTCTTCTACACTTTATTTGTGGTCGGTGTAGCATGTCTTGTTCTTTTATACGTCTTTTGTAGTCGGTGCAGCATGTCTTCTTATTCTGTACTTTATTTGTGGTCAGTGCAGCATGTCTTGTTCTTCTGTACTTTATTTGTGGTCGGTGCAGCATGTCTTGTTCCTCTGTACTTTATTTGTGGTCGGTGCAGCATGTCTTATTCTTCTATACTTTATTTGGGGTCGGTGCAGCATGTCTTCTTATTCTATACTTTATTTATGGTCGGTGCAGCATGTCTTCTTATTCTATACTTTATTTGTGGTCGGTGCAGCATGTCTTGTTCTTCTGTACTTTATTTGGGGTCGGTGCAGCATGTCTTATTATTCTATACTTTATTTATGGTCGGTGCAGCATGTCTTCTTATTCTATACTTTATTTATGGTCAGTGCAGCATGTCTTGTTCTTCTGTACTTTATTTAGGGTCGGTGCAGCATGTCTTATTATTCATTACTTTATTTATGGTCGGTGCAGCATGTCTTCTTATTCTATACTTTATTTGTGGTCGGTGCAGCATGTCTTGTTCTTCTACACTTTATTTGTGGTCGGTGTAACATGTCTTGTTCTTCTATACTTTATTTGTGGTCGGTGCAGCATGTCTTGTTCTTCTATACTTTATTTGTGGTCGGTGCAGTATGTCTTGTTCTTCTTCTATACTTTATTTGTGGTCGGTGCAGCATGTCTTGTTCTTCTATACTTTATTTGTGGTCGGTACAGCATGTCTTGTTCTTCTATACTTTATTTGTGGTCGGTGCAGCATGTCTTGTTCTTGTTCACTTTATTTGTGGTCGGTGCAGCATGTCTTGTTCTTCTACACTTTATTTGTGGTCGGTACAGCATGTCTTGTTCTTCTATACTTTATTTGTGGTCGGTGCAGCATGTCTTGTTCTTCTGTACTTTATTTGTGGTCGGTGCAGCATGTCTTGTTCTTCTATACTTTATTTGTGGTCGGTGCAGCATGTCTTGTTCTTCTATACTTTATTTGTGGTCGGTGCAGCATGTCTTGTTCTTCTATACTTTATTTGTGGTCGGTGCAGCATGTCTTGTTCTTGTTCACTTTATTTGTGGTCGGTGCAGCATGTCTTGTTCTTCTACACTTTATTTGTGGTCGGTGCAGCATGTCTTGTTCTTCTACACTTTATTTGTGGTCGGTGCAGCATGTCTTGTTCTTCTTCTACACTTTATTTATGGTTCGGTGCAGCATGTCTTCTTATTCTATACTTTATTTGTGGTTGGTGCAGCATGTCTTCTTATTTTATACTTTATTTGTGGTCGGTGCAGAATGTCTTGTTCTTCTAGACTTTATTTGTGGTCGGTGAAGCATGTCTTGTTTTTCTACACTTTATTTGTGGTCGGTGCAGCATGTCTTGTTCTTCTACACTTTATTTGTGGTCGGTGTAGCATGTCTTGTTCTTCTTCTACACTTTATTTATGGTTCGGTGCAGCATGTCTTCTTATTCTATACTTTATTTGTGGTTGGTGCAGCATGTCTTCTTATTTTATACTTTATTTGTGGTCGGTGCAGAATGTCTTGTTCTTCTAGACTTTATTTGTGGTCGGTGAAGCATGTCTTGTTTTTCTACACTTTATTTGTGGTCGGTGCAGCATGTCTTGTTCTTCTATACTTTATTTGTGGTCAGTGCAGCATGTCTTGTTCTTCTTTTACACTTTATTTATGGTTCGGTGCAGCATGTCTTCTTATTCTATACTTTATTTGTGGTCGGTGCAGCATGTCTTGTTCTTCTTTACATTATTTGGGGTCGGTGCAGCATGTCTTTTTATTCTATACTTTATTTATGGTCGGTGCAGCATGTCTTCTTATTCTATACTTTCTTTATGGTCGGTGCAGCATGTCTTCTTATTCTATACTTTATTTGTCGTCGGTGCAGCATGTCTTGTTCTTCTGTACTTTATTTGTGGTCGGTGCAGAATGTCTTGTTCTTCTAGACTTTATTTGTGGTCGGTGCAGCATGTCTTGTTCTTCTACACTTTATTTGTGGTCGGTGTAGCATGTCTTGTTCTTTTATACGTCTTTTGTGGTCGGTGCAGCATGTCTTCGTATTCTGTACTTTATTTGTGGTCGGTGCAGCATGTCTTGTTCTTCTGTACTTTATTTGTGGTCGGTGCAGCATGTCTTGTTCCTCTGTACTTTATTTGTGGTCGGAGCAGCATGTCTTATTCTTCTATACTTTATTTGGGGTCGGTGCAGCATGTCTTCTTATTCTATACTTTATTTATGGTCGGTGCAGCATGTCTTCTTATTCTATACTTTATTTGTGGTCGGTGCAGCATGTCTTGTTCTTCTGTACTTTATTTGGGGTCGGTGCAGCATGTCTTATTATTCTATACTTTATTTATGGTCGGTGCAGCATGTCTTCTTATTCTATACTTTATTTATGGTCAGTGCAGCATGTCTTGTTCTTCTGTACTTTATTTAGGGTCGGTGCAGCATGTCTTATTATTCATTACTTTATTTATGGTCGGTGCAGCATGTCTTCTTATTCTATACTTTATTTGTGGTTTGTGCAGCATGTCTTGTTCTTCTACACTTTATTTGTGGTCGGTGTAACATGTCTTGTTCTTCTATACTTTATTTGTGGTCGGTGCAGCATGTCTTGTTCTTCTATACTTTATTTGTGGTCGGTGCAGTATGTCTTGTTCTTCTTCTATACTTTATTTGTGGTCGGTGCAGCATGTCTTGTTCTTCTATACTTTATTTGTGGTCGGTGCAGCATGTCTTGTTCTTCTATACTTTATTTGTGGTCGGTGCAGCATGTCTTGTTCTTGTTCACTTTATTTGTGGTCGGTGCAGCATGTCTTGTTCTTCTACACTTTATTTGTGGTCGGTGCAGCATGTCTTGTTCTTCTATACTTTATTTGTGGTCGGTGCAGCATGTCTTGTTCTTCTGTACTTTATTTGTGGTCGGTGCAGCATGTCTTGTTCTTCTATACTTTATTTGTGGTCGGTGCAGCATGTCTTGTTCTTCTATACTTTATTTGTGGTCGGTGCAGCATGTCTTGTTCTTCTATACTTTATTTGTGGTCGGTGCAGCATGTCTTGTTCTTGTTCACTTTATTTGTGGTCGGTGCAGCATGTCTTGTTCTTCTACACTTTATTTGTGGTCGGTGCAGCATGTCTTGTTCTTCTACACTTTATTTGTGGTCGGTGCAGCATGTCTTGTTCTTCTACACTTTATTTGTGGTCGGTGCAGCATGTCTTGTTCTTCTTCTACACTTTATTTATGGTTCGGTGCAGCATGTCTTCTTATTCTATACTTTATTTGTGGTTGGTGCAGCATGTCTTCTTATTTTATACTTTATTTGTGGTCGGTGCAGAATGTCTTGTTCTTCTAGACTTTATTTGTGGTCGGTGAAGCATGTCTTGTTTTTCTACACTTTATTTGTGGTCGGTGCAGCATGTCTTGTTCTTCTACACTTTATTTGTGGTCGGTGTAGCATGTCTTGTTCTTTTATACTTCTTTTGTGGTCGGTGCAGCATGTCTTCTTATTCTGTACTTTATTTGTGGTCGGTGCAGCATGTCTTCTTTTTCTATACTTTATTTGTGGTCGGTGCAGCATGTCTTGTTCTTCTACACTTTATTTGTGGTCGGTGTAGCATGTCTTGTTCTTTTATACTTCTTTTGTGGTCGGTGCAGCATGTCTTCTTATTCTGTACTTTATTTGTGGTCGGTGCAGCATGTCTTCTTATTCTATACTTTATTTGTGGTCGGTGCAGCATGTCTTGTTCTTCTACACTTTATTTGTGGTCGGTGTAGCATGTCTTGTTCTTTTATACTTCTTTTGTGGTCGGTGCAGCATGTCTTCTTATTCTGTACTTTATTTGTGGTTTGTGCAGCATGTCTTGTTCTTCTACACTTTATTTGTGGTCGGTGTAACATGTCTTGTTCTTCTATACTTTATTTGTGGTCGGTGCAGCATGTCTTGTTCTTCTATACTTTATTTGTGGTCGGTGCAGTATGTCTTGTTCTTCTTCTATACTTTATTTGTGGTCGGTGCAGCATGTCTTGTTCTTCTATACTTTATTTGTGGTCGGTGCAGCATGTCTTGTTCTTCTATACTTTATTTGTGGTCGGTGCAGCATGTCTTGTTCTTGTTCACTTTATTTGTGGTCGGTGCAGCATGTCTTGTTCTTCTACACTTTATTTGTGGTCGGTGCAGCATGTCTTGTTCTTCTATACTTTATTTGTGGTCGGTGCAGCATGTCTTGTTCTTCTGTACTTTATTTGTGGTCGGTGCAGCATGTCTTGTACTTCTATACTTTATTTGTGGTCGGTGCAGCATGTCTTGTTCTTCTATACTTTATTTGTGGTCGGTGCAGCATGTCTTGTTCTTCTATACTTTATTTGTGGTCGGTGCAGCATGTCTTGTTCTTGTTCACTTTATTTGTGGTCGGTGCAGCATGTCTTGTTCTTCTACACTTTATTTGTGGTCGGTGCAGCATGTCTTGTTCTTCTACACTTTATTTGTGGTCGGTGCAGCATGTCTTGTTCTTCTTCTACACTTTATTTATGGTTTGGTGCAGCATGTCTTCTTATTCTATACTTTATTTGTGGTTGGTGCAGCATGTCTTCTTATTTTATACTTTATTTGTGGTCGGTGCAGAATGTCTTGTTCTTCTAGACTTTATTTGTGGTCGGTGAAGCATGTCTTGTTTTTCTACACTTTATTTGTGGTCGGTGCAGCATGTCTTGTTCTTCTACACTTTATTTGTGGTCGGTGTAGCATGTCTTGTTCTTTTATACTTCTTTTGTGGTCGGTGCAGCATGTCTTCTTATTCTGTACTTTATTTGTGGTCGGTGCAGCATGTCTTCTTTTTCTATACTTTATTTGTGGTCGGTGCAGCATGTCTTGTTCTTCTATACTTTATTTGTGGTCGGTGCAGTATGTCTTGTTCTTCTTCTATACTTTATTTGTGGTCGGTGCAGCATGTCTTGTTCTTCTATACTTTATTTGTGGTCGGTACAGCATGTCTTGTTCTTCTATACTTTATTTGTGGTCGGTGCAGCATGTCTTGTTCTTGTTCACTTTATTTGTGGTCGGTGCAGCATGTCTTGTTCTTCTACACTTTATTTGTGGTCGGTACAGCATGTCTTGTTCTTCTATACTTTATTTGTGGTCGGTGCAGCATGTCTTGTTCTTCTGTACTTTATTTGTGGTCGGTGCAGCATGTCTTGTTCTTCTATACTTTATTTCTGGTCGGTGCAGCATGTCTTGTTCTTCTATACTTTATTTGTGGTCGGTGCAGCATGTCTTGTTCTTCTATACTTTATTTGTGGTCGGTGCAGCATGTCTTGTTCTTGTTCACTTTATTTGTGGTCGGTGCAGCATGTCTTGTTCTTCTACACTTTATTTGTGGTCGGTGCAGCATGTCTTGTCCTTCTACACTTTATTTGTGGTCGGTGCAGCATGTCTTGTTCTTCTTCTACACTTTATTTATGGTTCGGTGCAGCATGTCTTCTTATTCTATACTTTATTTGTGGTTGGTGCAGCATGTCTTCTTATTTTATACTTTATTTGTGGTCGGTGCAGAATGTCTTGTTCTTCTAGACTTTATTTGTGGTCGGTGAAGCATGTCTTGTTTTTCTACACTTTATTTGTGGTCGGTGCAGCATGTCTTGTTCTTCTACACTTTATTTGTGGTCGGTGTAGCATGTCTTGTTCTTCTTCTACACTTTATTTATGGTTCGGTGCAGCATGTCTTCTTATTCTATACTTTATTTGTGGTTGGTGCAGCATGTCTTCTTATTTTATACTTTATTTGTGGTCGGTGCAGAATGTCTTGTTCTTCTAGACTTTATTTGTGGTCGGTGAAGCATGTCTTGTTTTTCTACACTTTATTTGTGGTCGGTGCAGCATGTCTTGTTCTTCTATACTTTATTTGTGGTCGGTGCAGCATGTCTTGTTCTTCTTTTACACTTTATTTATGGTTCGGTGCAGCATGTCTTCTTATTCTATACTTTATTTGTGGTCGGTGCAGCATGTCTTGTTCTTCTTTACATTATTTGGGGTCGGTGCAGCATGTCTTTTTATTCTATACTTTATTTATGGTCGGTGCAGCATGTCTTCTTATTCTATACTTTCTTTATGGTCGGTGCAGCATGTCTTCTTATTCTATACTTTATTTGTCGTCGGTGCAGCATGTCTTGTTCTTCTGTACTTTATTTGTGGTCGGTGCAGAATGTCTTGTTCTTCTAGACTTTATTTGTGGTCGGTGCAGCATGTCTTGTTCTTCTACACTTTATTTGTGGTCGGTGTAGCATGTCTTGTTCTTTTATACGTCTTTTGTGGTCGGTGCAGCATGTCTTCGTATTCTGTACTTTATTTGTGGTCGGTGCAGCATGTCTTGTTCTTCTGTACTTTATTTGTGGTCGGTGCAGCATGTCTTGTTCCTCTGTACTTTATTTGTGGTCGGTGCAGCATGTCTTATTCTTCTATACTTTATTTGGGGTCGGTGCAGCATGTCTTCTTATTCTATACTTTATTTATGGTCGGTGCAGCATGTCTTCTTATTCTATACTTTATTTGTGGTCGGTGCAGCATGTCTTGTTCTTCTGTACTTTATTTGGGGTCGGTGCAGCATGTCTTATTATTCTATACTTTATTTATGGTCGGTGCAGCATGTCTTCTTATTCTATACTTTATTTATGGTCAGTGCAGCATGTCTTGTTCTTCTGTACTTTATTTAGGGTCGGTGCAGCATGTCTTATTATTCATTACTTTATTTATGGTCGGTGCAGCATGTCTTCTTATTCTATACTTTATTTGTGGTTTGTGCAGCATGTCTTGTTCTTCTACACTTTATTTGTGGTCGGTGTAACATGTCTTGTTCTTCTATACTTTATTTGTGGTCGGTGCAGCATGTCTTGTTCTTCTTTACTTTATTTGTGGTCGGTGCAGTATGTCTTGTTCTTCTTCTATACTTTATTTGTGGTCGGTGCAGCATGTCTTGTTCTTCTATACTTTATTTGTGGTCGGTACAGCATGTCTTGTTCTTCTATACTTTATTTGTGGTCGGTGCAGCATGTCTTGTTCTTGTTCACTTTATTTGTGGTCGGTGCAGCATGTCTTGTTCTTCTACACTTTATTTGTGGTCGGTGCAGCATGTCTTGTTCTTCTATACTTTATTTGTGGTCGGTGCAGCATGTCTTGTTCTTCTGTACTTTATTTGTGGTCGGTGCAGCATGTCTTGTTCTTCTATACTTTATTTGTGGTCGGTGCAGCATGTCTTGTTCTTCTATACTTTATTTGTGGTCGGTGCAGCATGTCTTGTTCTTGTTCACTTTATTTGTGGTCGGTGCAGCATGTCTTGTTCTTCTACACTTTATTTGTGGTCGGTGCAGCATGTCTTGTTCTTCTACACTTTATTTGTGGTCGGTGCAGCATGTCTTGTTCTTCTTCTACACTTTATTTATGGTTCGGTGCAGCATGTCTTCTTATTCTATACTTTATTTGTGGTTGGTGCAGCATGTCTTCTTATTTTATACTTTATTTGTGGTCGGTGCAGAATGTCTTGTTCTTCTAGACTTTATTTGTGGTCGGTGAAGCATGTCTTGTTTTTCTACACTTTATTTGTGGTCGGTGCAGCATGTCTTGTTCTTCTACACTTTATTTGTGGTCGGTGTAGCATGTCTTGTTCTTTTATACTTCTTTTGTGGTCGGTGCAGCATGTCTTCTTATTCTGTACTTTATTTGTGGTCGGTGCAGCATGTCTTGTTCTTCTACACTTTATTTGTGGTCGGTGCAGCATGTCTTGTTCTTCTATACTTTATTTGTGGTCGGTGCAGCATGTCTTGTTCTTCTGTACTTTATTTGTGGTCGGTGCAGCATGTCTTGTTCTTCTATACTTTATTTGTGGTCGGTGCAGCATGTCTTGTTCTTCTATACTTTATTTGTGGTCGGTGCAGCATGTCTTGTTCTTCTTTACTTTATTTGTGGTCGGTGCAGTATGTCTTGTTCTTCTTCTATACTTTATTTGTGGTCGGTGCAGCATGTCTTGTTCTTCTATACTTTATTTGTGGTCGGTACAGCATGTCTTGTTCTTCTATACTTTATTTGTGGTCGGTGCAGCATGTCTTGTTCTTGTTCACTTTATTTGTGGTCGGTGCAGCATGTCTTGTTCTTCTACACTTTATTTGTGGTCGGTGCAGCATGTCTTGTTCTTCTATACTTTATTTGTGGTCGGTGCAGCATGTCTTGTTCTTCTGTACTTTATTTGTGGTCGGTGCAGCATGTCTTGTTCTTCTATACTTTATTTGTGGTCGGTGCAGCATGTCTTGTTCTTCTATACTTTATTTGTGGTCGGTGCAGCATGTCTTGTTCTTGTTCACTTTATTTGTGGTCGGTGCAGCATGTCTTGTTCTTCTACACTTTATTTGTGGTCGGTGCAGCATGTCTTGTTCTTCTACACTTTATTTGTGGTCGGTGCAGCATGTCTTGTTCTTCTTCTACACTTTATTTATGGTTCGGTGCAGCATGTCTTCTTATTCTATACTTTATTTGTGGTTGGTGCAGCATGTCTTCTTATTTTATACTTTATTTGTGGTCGGTGCAGAATGTCTTGTTCTTCTAGACTTTATTTGTGGTCGGTGAAGCATGTCTTGTTTTTCTACACTTTATTTGTGGTCGGTGCAGCATGTCTTGTTCTTCTACACTTTATTTGTGGTCGGTGTAGCATGTCTTGTTCTTTTATACTTCTTTTGTGGTCGGTGCAGCATGTCTTCTTATTCTGTACTTTATTTGTGGTCGGTGCAGCATGTCTTCTTATTCTGTACTTTATTTGTGGTCGGTGCAGCATGTCTTCTTTTTCTATACTTTATTTGTGGTCGGTGCAGCATGTCTTGTTCTTCTATACTTTATTTGTGGTCGGTGCAGTATGTCTTGTTCTTCTTCTATACTTTATTTGTGGTCGGTGCAGCATGTCTTGTTCTTCTATACTTTATTTGTGGTCGGTACAGCATGTCTTGTTCTTCTATACTTTATTTGTGGTCGGTGCAGCATGTCTTGTTCTTGTTCACTTTATTTGTGGTCGGTGCAGCATGTCTTGTTCTTCTACACTTTATTTGTGGTCGGTACAGCATGTCTTGTTCTTCTATACTTTATTTGTGGTCGGTGCAGCATGTCTTGTTCTTCTGTACTTTATTTGTGGTCGGTGCAGCATGTCTTGTTCTTCTATACTTTATTTGTGGTCGGTGCAGCATGTCTTGTTCTTCTATACTTTATTTGTGGTCGGTGCAGCATGTCTTGTTCTTCTATACTTTATTTGTGGTCGGTGCAGCATGTCTTGTTCTTGTTCACTTTATTTGTGGTCGGTGCAGCATGTCTTGTTCTTCTACACTTTATTTGTGGTCGGTGCAGCATGTCTTGTTCTTCTACACTTTATTTGTGGTCGGTGCAGCATGTCTTGTTCTTCTTCTACACTTTATTTATGGTTCGGTGCAGCATGTCTTCTTATTCTATACTTTATTTGTGGTTGGTGCAGCATGTCTTCTTATTTTATACTTTATTTGTGGTCGGTGCAGAATGTCTTGTTCTTCTAGACTTTATTTGTGGTCGGTGAAGCATGTCTTGTTTTTCTACACTTTATTTGTGGTCGGTGCAGCATGTCTTGTTCTTCTACACTTTATTTGTGGTCGGTGTAGCATGTCTTGTTCTTCTTCTACACTTTATTTATGGTTCGGTGCAGCATGTCTTCTTATTCTATACTTTATTTGTGGTTGGTGCAGCATGTCTTCTTATTTTATACTTTATTTGTGGTCGGTGCAGAATGTCTTGTTCTTCTAGACTTTATTTGTGGTCGGTGAAGCATGTCTTGTTTTTCTACACTTTATTTGTGGTCGGTGCAGCATGTCTTGTTCTTCTATACTTTATTTGTGGTCGGTGCAGCATGTCTTGTTCTTCTTTTACACTTTATTTATGGTTCGGTGCAGCATGTCTTCTTATTCTATACTTTATTTGTGGTCGGTGCAGCATGTCTTGTTCTTCTTTACATTATTTGGGGTCGGTGCAGCATGTCTTTTTATTCTATACTTTATTTATGGTCGGTGCAGCATGTCTTCTTATTCTATACTTTCTTTATGGTCGGTGCAGCATGTCTTCTTATTCTATACTTTATTTGTCGTCGGTGCAGCATGTCTTGTTCTTCTGTACTTTATTTGTGGTCGGTGCAGAATGTCTTGTTCTTCTAGACTTTATTTGTGGTCGGTGCAGCATGTCTTGTTCTTCTACACTTTATTTGTGGTCGGTGTAGCATGTCTTGTTCTTTTATACGTCTTTTGTGGTCGGTGCAGCATGTCTTCGTATTCTGTACTTTATTTGTGGTCGGTGCAGCATGTCTTGTTCTTCTGTACTTTATTTGTGGTCGGTGCAGCATGTCTTGTTCCTCTGTACTTTATTTGTGGTCGGTGCAGCATGTCTTATTCTTCTATACTTTATTTGGGGTCGGTGCAGCATGTCTTCTTATTCTATACTTTATTTATGGTCGGTGCAGCATGTCTTCTTATTCTATACTTTATTTGTGGTCGGTGCAGCATGTCTTGTTCTTCTGTACTTTATTTGTGGTCGGTGCAGCATGTCTTGTTCTTCTATACTTTATTTGTGGTCGGTGCAGCATGTCTTCTTATTCTATACTTTATTTATGGTCAGTGCAGCATGTCTTGTTCTTCTGTACTTTATTTAGGGTCGGTGCAGCATGTCTTATTATTCATTACTTTATTTATGGTCGGTGCAGCATGTCTTCTTATTCTATACTTTATTTGTGGTTTGTGCAGCATGTCTTGTTCTTCTACACTTTATTTGTGGTCGGTGTAACATGTCTTGTTCTTCTATACTTTATTTGTGGTCGGTGCAGCATGTCTTGTTCTTCTTTACTTTATTTGTGGTCGGTGCAGTATGTCTTGTTCTTCTTCTATACTTTATTTGTGGTCGGTGCAGCATGTCTTGTTCTTCTATACTTTATTTGTGGTCGGTACAGCATGTCTTGTTCTTCTATACTTTATTTGTGGTCGGTGCAGCATGTCTTGTTCTTGTTCACTTTATTTGTGGTCGGTGCAGCATGTCTTGTTCTTCTACACTTTATTTGTGGTCGGTGCAGCATGTCTTGTTCTTCTATACTTTATTTGTGGTCGGTGCAGCATGTCTTGTTCTTCTGTACTTTATTTGTGGTCGGTGCAGCATGTCTTGTTCTTCTATACTTTATTTGTGGTCGGTGCAGCATGTCTTGTTCTTCTATACTTTATTTGTGGTCGGTGCAGCATGTCTTGTTCTTCTATACTTTATTTGTGGTCGGTGCAGCATGTCTTGTTCTTGTTCACTTTATTTGTGGTCGGTGCAGCATGTCTTGTTCTTCTACACTTTATTTGTGGTCGGTGCAGCATGTCTTGTTCTTCTACACTTTATTTGTGGTCGGTGCAGCATGTCTTGTTCTTCTTCTACACTTTATTTATGGTTCGGTGCAGCATGTCTTCTTATTCTATACTTTATTTGTGGTTGGTGCAGCATGTCTTCTTATTTTATACTTTATTTGTGGTCGGTGCAGAATGTCTTGTTCTTCTAGACTTTATTTGTGGTCGGTGAAGCATGTCTTGTTTTTCTACACTTTATTTGTGGTCGGTGCAGCATGTCTTGTTCTTCTACACTTTATTTGTGGTCGGTGTAGCATGTCTTGTTCTTTTATACTTCTTTTGTGGTCGGTGCAGCATGTCTTCTTATTCTGTACTTTATTTGTGGTCGGTGCAGCATGTCTTCTTTTTCTATACTTTATTTGTGGTCGGTGCAGCATGTCTTGTTCTTCTACACTTTATTTGTGGTCGGTGTAGCATGTCTTGTTCTTTTATACTTCTTTTGTGGTCGGTGCAGCATGTCTTCTTATTCTGTACTTTATTTGTGGTCGGTGCAGCATGTCTTCTTATTCTATACTTTATTTGTGGTCGGTGCAGCATGTCTTGTTCTTCTACACTTTATTTGTGGTCGGTGTAGCATGTCTTGTTCTTTTATACTTCTTTTGTGGTCGGTGCAGCATGTCTTCTTATTCTGTACTTTATTTGTGGTTTGTGCAGCATGTCTTGTTCTTCTACACTTTATTTGTGGTCGGTGTAACATGTCTTGTTCTTCTATACTTTATTTGTGGTCGGTGCAGCATGTCTTGTTCTTCTATACTTTATTTGTGGTCGGTGCAGTATGTCTTGTTCTTCTTCTATACTTTATTTGTGGTCGGTGCAGCATGTCTTGTTCTTCTATACTTTATTTGTGGTCGGTACAGCATGTCTTGTTCTTCTATACTTTATTTGTGGTCGGTGCAGCATGTCTTGTTCTTGTTCACTTTATTTGTGGTCGGTGCAGCATGTCTTGTTCTTCTACACTTTATTTGTGGTCGGTGCAGCATGTCTTGTTCTTCTATACTTTATTTGTGGTCGGTGCAGCATGTCTTGTTCTTCTGTACTTTATTTGTGGTCGGTGCAGCATGTCTTGTACTTCTATACTTTATTTGTGGTCGGTGCAGCATGTCTTGTTCTTCTATACTTTATTTGTGGTCGGTGCAGCATGTCTTGTTCTTCTATACTTTATTTGTGGTCGGTGCAGCATGTCTTGTTCTTGTTCACTTTATTTGTGGTCGGTGCAGCATGTCTTGTTCTTCTACACTTTATTTGTGGTCGGTGCAGCATGTCTTGTTCTTCTACACTTTATTTGTGGTCGGTGCAGCATGTCTTGTTCTTCTTCTACACTTTATTTATGGTTCGGTGCAGCATGTCTTCTTATTCTATACTTTATTTGTGGTTGGTGCAGCATGTCTTCTTATTTTATACTTTATTTGTGGTCGGTGCAGCATGTCTTGTTCTTCTAGACTTTATTTGTGGTCGGTGAAGCATGTCTTGTTTTTCTACACTTTATTTGTGGTCGGTGCAGCATGTCTTGTTCTTCTACACTTTATTTGTGGTCGGTGTAGCATGTCTTGTTCTTTTATACTTCTTTTGTGGTCGGTGCAGCATGTCTTGTTATTCTGTACTTTATTTGTGGTCGGTGCAGCATGTCTTCTTTTTCTATACTTTATTTGTGGTCGGTGCAGCATGTCTTGTTCTTCTACACTTTATTTGTGGTCGGTGTAGCATGTCTTGTTCTTTTATACTTCTTTTGTGGTCGGTGCAGCATGTCTTCTTATTCTGTACTTTATTTGTGGTCGGTGCAGCATGTCTTCTTATTCTATACTTTATTTGTGGTCGGTGCAGCATGTCTTGTTCTTCTACACTTTATTTGTGGTCGGTGTAGCATGTCTTGTTCTTTTATACTTCTTTTGTGGTCGGTGCAGCATGTCTTCTTATTCTGTACTTTATTTGTGGTCGGTGCAGCATGTCTTCTTATTCTATACTTTATTTGTGGTCGGTGCAGCATGTCTTGTTCTTCTACACTTTATTTGTGGTCGGTGCAGCATGTCTTTTTATTCTATACTTTATTTATGGTCGGTGCAGCATGTCTTCTTATTCTGTACTTTATTTTTGGTCGGTGCAGCATGTCTTGTTCTTCTGTACTTTATTTGTGGTCGGTGCAGCATGTCTTGTTCCTCTGTACTTTATTTGTAGTCGGTGCAGCATGTCTTATTCTTCTATACTTTATTTGGGGTCGGTGCAGCATGTCTTCTTATTCTATACTTTATTTATGGTCGGTGCAGCATGTCTTCTTATTCTATACTTTATTTGTGGTCGGTGCAGCATGTCTTGTTCTTCTGTACTTTATTTGGGGTCGGTGCAGCATGTCTTATTATTCTATACTTTATTTATGGTCGGTGCAGCATGTCTTCTTATTCTATACTTTATTTATGGTCAGTGCAGCATGTCTTGTTCTTCTGTACTTTATTTAGGGTCGGTGCAGCATGTCTTATTATTCATTACTTTATTTATGGTCGGTGCAGCATGTCTTCTTATTCTATACTTTATTTGTGGTCGGTGCAGCATGTCTTGTTCTTCTACACTTTATTTGTGGTCGGTGTAACATGTCTTGTTCTTCTATACTTTATTTGTGGTCGGTGCAGCATGTCTTGTTCTTCTATACTTTATTTGTGGTCGGTGCAGTATGTCTTGTTCTTCTTCTATACTTTATTTGTGGTCGGTGCAGCATGTCTTGTTCTTCTACACTTTATTTGTGGTCGGTGTAGCATGTCTTGTTCTTTTATACTTCTTTTGTGGTCGGTGCAGCATGTCTTCTTATTCTGTACTTTATTTGTGGTCGGTGCAGCATGTCTTCTTATTCTATACTTTATTTGTGGTCGGTGCAGCATGTCTTGTTCTTCTACACTTTATTTGTGGTCGGTGTAGCATGTCTTGTTCTTTTATACTTCTTTTGTGGTCGGTGCAGCATGTCTTCTTATTCTGTACTTTATTTGTGGTTTGTGCAGCATGTCTTGTTCTTCTACACTTTATTTGTGGTCGGTGTAACATGTCTTGTTCTTCTATACTTTATTTGTGGTCGGTGCAGCATGTCTTGTTCTTCTATACTTTATTTGTGGTCGGTGCAGTATGTCTTGTTCTTCTTCTATACTTTATTTGTGGTCGGTGCAGCATGTCTTGTTCTTCTATACTTTATTTGTGGTCGGTACAGCATGTCTTGTTCTTCTATACTTTATTTGTGGTCGGTGCAGCATGTCTTGTTCTTGTTCACTTTATTTGTGGTCGGTGCAGCATGTCTTGTTCTTCTGTACTTTATTTGTGGTCGGTGCAGCATGTCTTGTTCTTCTATACTTTATTTGTGGTCGGTGCAGCATGTCTTGTTCTTCTATACTTTATTTGTGGTCGGTGCAGCATGTCTTGTTCTTCTATACTTTATTTGTGGTCGGTGCAGCATGTCTTGTTCTTGTTCACTTTATTTGTGGTCGGTGCAGCATGTCTTGTTCTTCTACACTTTATTTGTGGTCGGTGCAGCATGTCTTGTTCTTCTACACTTTATTTGTGGTCGGTGCAGCATGTCATGTTCTTCTTCTACACTTTATTTATGGTTCGGTGCAGCATGTCTTCTTATTCTATACTTTATTTGTGGTTGGTGCAGCATGTCTTCTTATTTTATACTTTATTTGTGGTCGGTGCAGAATGTCTTGTTCTTCTAGACTTTATTTGTGGTCGGTGAAGCATGTCTTGTTTTTCTACACTTTATTTGTGGTCGGTGCAGCATGTCTTGTTCTTCTACACTTTATTTGTGGTCGGTGTAGCATGTCTTGTTCTTTTATACTTCTTTTGTGGTCGGTGCAGCATGTCTTCTTATTCTGTACTTTATTTGTGGTCGGTGCAGCATGTCTTCTTTTTCTATACTTTATTTGTGGTCGGTGCAGCATGTCTTGTTCTTCTACACTTTATTTGTGGTCGGTGTAGCATGTCTTGTTCTTTTATACTTCTTTTGTGGTCGGTGCAGCATGTCTTCTTATTCTGTACTTTATTTGTGGTCGGTGCAGCATGTCTTCTTATTCTATACTTTATTTGTGGTCGGTGCAGCATGTCTTGTTCTTCTACACTTTATTTGTGGTCGGTGTAGCATGTCTTGTACTTTTATACTTCTTTTGTGGTCGGTGCAGCATGTCTTCTTATTCTGTACTTTATTTGTGGTCGGTGCAGCATGTCTTCTTATTCTATACTTTATTTTTGGTCGGTGCAGCATGTCTTGTTCTTCTACACTTTATTTGTGGTCGGTGCAGCATGTCTTTTTATTCTATACTTTATTTATGGTCGGTGCAGCATGTCTTCTTATTCTGTACTTTATTTGTGGTCGGTGCAGCATGTCTTGTTCTTCTGTACTTTATTTGTGGTCGATGCAGCATGTCTTGTTCCTCTGTACTTTATTTGTGGTCGGTGCAGCATGTCTTATTCTTCTATACTTTATTTGGGGTCGGTGCAGCATGTCTTCTTATTCTATACTTTATTTATGGTCGGTGCAGCATGTCTTCTTATTCTATACTTTATTTGTGGTCGGTGCAGCATGTCTTGTTCTTCTGTACTTTATTTGGGGTCGGTGCAGCATGTCTTATTATTCTATACTTTATTTATGGTCGGTGCAGCATGTCTTCTTATTCTATACTTTATTTATGGTCAGTGCAGCATGTCTTGTTCTTCTGTACTTTATTTAGGGTCGGTGCAGCATGTCTTATTATTCATTACTTTATTTATGGTCGGTGCAGCATGTCTTCTTATTCTATACTTTATTTGTGGTCGGTGCAGCATGTCTTGTTCTTCTACACTTTATTTGTGGTCGGTGTAACATGTCTTGTTCTTCTATACTTTATTTGTGGTCGGTGCAGCATGTCTTGTTCTTCTATACTTTATTTGTGGTCGGTGCAGTATGTCTTGTTCTTCTTCTATACTTTATTTGTGGTCGGTGCAGCATGTCTTGTTCTTCTACACTTTATTTGTGGTCGGTGCAGCATGTCTGGTTCTTCTACACTTTATTTGTGGTCGGTGCAGCATGTCTTGTTCTTCTACACTTTATTTGTGGTCGGTGCAGCATGTCTTGTTCTTCTTCTACACTTTATTTATGGTTCGGTGCAGCATGTCTTCTTATTCTATACTTTATTTGTGGTTGGTGCAGCATGTCTTCTTATTTTATACTTTATTTGTGGTCGGTGCAGAATGTCTTGTTCTTCTAGATTTTATTTGTGGTCGGTGAAGCATGTCTTGTTTTTCTACACTTTATTTGTGGTCGGTGCAGCATGTCTTGTTCTTCTACACTTTATTTGTGGTCGGTGTAGCATGTCTTGTTCTTTTATACTTCTTTTGTGGTCGGTGCAGCATGTCTTCTTATTCTGTACTTTATTTGTGGTCGGTGCAGCATGTCTTCTTATTCTATACTTTATTTGTGGTCGGTGCAGCATGTCTTGTTCTTCTACACTTTATTTGTGGTCGGTGTAGCATGTCTTGTTCTTTTATACTTCTTTTGTGGTCGGTGCAGCATGTCTTCTTATTCTGTACTTTATTTGTGGTCGGTGCAGCATGTCTTGTTCTTCTGTACTTTATTTGTGGTCGGTGCAGCATGTCTTGTTCTTCTGTACTTTATTTGTGGTCGGTGCAGCATGTCTTCTTATTCTATACTTTATTTATGGTCGGTGCAGCATGTCTTGTTCTTCTGTACTTTATTTGTGGTCAGTGCAGCATGTCTTGTTCTTCTGTACTTTATTTGTGGTCGGTGTAGCATGTCTTGTTCTTTTATACTTCTTTTGTGGTCGGTGCAGCATGTCTTCTTATTCTGTACTTTATTTGTGGTCGGTGCAGCATGTCTTCTTTTTCTATACTTTATTTGTGGTCGGTGCAGCATGTCTTGTTCTTCTACACTTTATTTGTGGTCGGTGTAGCATGTCTTGTTCTTTTATACTTCTTTTGTGGTCGGTGCATAATGTCTTCTTATTCTGTACTTTATTTGTGGTCGGTGCAGCATGTCTTCTTATTCTATACTTTATTTGTGGTCGGTGCAGCATGTCTTGTTCTTCTACACTTTATTTGTGGTCGGTGCAGCATGTCTTTTTATTCTATACTTTATTTATGGTCGGTGCAGCATGTCTTCTTATTCTGTACTTTATTTGTGGTCGGTGCAGCATGTCTTGTTCTTCTGTACTTTATTTGTGGTCGGTGCAGCATGTCTTGTTCCTCTGTACTTTATTTGTGGTCGGTGCAGCATGTCTTATTCTTCTATACTTTATTTGGGGTCGGTGCAGCATGTCTTCTTATTCTATACTTTATTTATGGTCGGTGCAGCATGTCTTCTTATTCTATACTTTATTTGTGGTCGGTGCAGCATGTCTTGTTCTTCTGTACTTTATTTGGGGTCGGTGCAGCATGTCTTATTATTCTATACTTTATTTATGGTCGGTGCAGCATGTCTTCTTATTCTATACTTTATTTATGGTCAGTGCAGCATGTCTTGTTCTTCTGTACTTTATTTAGGGTCGGTGCAGCATGTCTTATTATTCATTACTTTATTTATGGTCGGTGCAGCATGTCTTCTTATTCTATACTTTATTTGTGGTCGGTGCAGCATGTCTTGTTCTTCTACACTTTATTTGTGGTCGGTGTAACATGTCTTGTTCTTCTATACTTTATTTGTGGTCGGTGCAGCATGTCTTGTTCTTCTATACTTTATTTGTGGTCGGTGCAGTATGTCTTGTTCTTCTTCTATACTTTATTTGTGGTCGGTGCAGCATGTCTTGTTCTTCTATACTTTATTTGTGGTCGGTACAGCATGTCTTGTTCTTCTATACTTTATTTGTGGTCGGTGCAGCATGTCTTGTTCTTCTACACTTTATTTGTGGTCGGTGCAGCATGTCTGGTTCTTCTACACTTTATTTGTGGTCGGTGCAGCATGTCTTGTTCTTCTACACTTTATTTGTGGTCGGTGCAGCATGTCTTGTTCTTCTTCTACACTTTATTTATGGTTCGGTGCAGCATGTCTTCTTATTCTATACTTTATTTGTGGTTGGTGCAGCATGTCTTCTTATTTTATACTTTATTTGTGGTCGGTGCAGCATGTCTTGTACTTCTGTACTTTATTTATGGTCGGTGCAGCATGTCTTGTTCTTCTGCACTTTATTTAGGGTCGGTGCAGCATGTCTTGTTCTTCTATACTTTATTTATGGTCGGTGCAGCATGTCTGCTTATTCTATACTTTATTTGTGGTCGGTGCAGCATGTCTTCTTATTCTATACTTTATTTGTGGTCGGTGCAGCATGTCTTGTACTTCTGTACTTTATTTGTGGTCGGTGCAGCATGTCTTGTTCTTCTACACTTTATTTGTGGTCGGTGTAGCATGTCTTGTTCTTTTATACTTCTTTTGTGGTCGGTGCAGCATGTCTTCTTATTCTGTACTTTATTTGTGGTCGGTGCAGCATGTCTTGTTCTTCTGTACTTTATTTGTGGTCGGTGCAGCATGTCTTGTTCTTCTGTACTTTATTTGTGGTCGGTGCAGCATGTCTTCTTATTCTATACTTTATTTATGGTCGGTGCAGCATGTCTTGTTCTTCTGTACTTTATTTGTGGTCGGTGCAGCATGTCTTGTTCTTCTGTACTTTATTTGTGGTCGGTGCAGCATGTCTTGTTCTTCTGTACTTTATTTGTTGTCGGTGCAGCATGTCTTGTTCTTCTGTACTTTATTTGTGGTCGGTGCAGCATGTCTTGTTCTTCTACACTTTATTTGTGGTCGGTGCAGCATGTCTTCTTATTCTATACTTTATTTGTGGTCGGTGCAGCATGTCTTCTTATTTTATACTTTATTTGTGGTCGGTGCAGCATGTCTTGTTCTTCTGTACTTTATTTGTGGTCGGTGCAGCATATCTTGTTCTTCTGTACTTTATTTGTGGTCACTGCAGCATGTCTTGTTCTTCTATACTTTATTTGTGGTCGGTGCAGCATGTCTTGTTCTTCTATACTTTATTTGTGGTCGGTGCAGCATGTCTTCTTATTCTATACTTTATTTGTGGTCGGTGCAGCATGTCTTGTTCTTCTGTACTTTATTTAGGGTCGGTGCAGCATGTCTTGTTTTTCTATACTTCATTTATGGTCGGTGCAGCATGTCTTCTTATTCTATACTTTATTTGTGGTCGGTGCAGCATGTCTGCTTATTTTATAATATCATGACAGTACCTTGTCAATACATCTATGAAAACATCATGTACGTTAGAAAAAATCGGCATTTATTCAGTAAGAGAGGGGACAGACACCACTATAACACTAGAAATAGGGACCAACTAGTTCAGCCAGGTTTCAGGCTTGCTAAAGTGGATTCATCTTTCATGGGGTACTGTTTGAAATGTTACAATAAAATACCTCCCCACATTCTTCAACTGAATGAGACGAAATTTAAATCTTGTATAAAACGCACACTATGTAGGCAAGCATATTATAAGTTGGGGGATTACATTGATGATAAAAATGCTTGGCTAAATGCTGGTCCTGCTCCACAACCATAGGTGGGGGGGAGGGGGGCAAACTAATTGTTTGTACTGGACGGGCATTATTTGAGTCCATCGACACGTAAAGAAGAAGATGAAGAATTGATTCCCATGTTATTGTATTGTGGAAGCTGCAGAAGATTGTAAAAATATACTTGCATTGTATAGATTCCAGTTCTTAGTATTATATAATTGCATAGCACATGTGTGAGTACTTTGTACTGTTCAGCCACCATTTACTTTTATTTATCTTTCATTGACTTGAATATGCCTTGGTGACTGAGAGAATGTCATGCTCACTTAAATGTCTCGCTGATGGTGGCGGGTGTGTCGGGTCATTTAGTTCCCTTCAATATGGTTGAGTTGAATGTCGCCGGTACATGCGTCATGTCTGTGAACGGGCGCTGTCAGTTGGGACTGGTCATCTCTTAGCTGCCAAGGTTCATTTTAATTACTTTATTCATACATTTTTAATCTAATCTTTCACTCTGGATGCTCTTAGTGTGCACGTCTTTCTACATCGTTCTCACATTTATGTATAATCTCAAAATTAATGATGTAACCAAGATTTTGTAACAATATTTTGATTTTAAAAGAGTGTCCATGGAGTTTCTTGCCCATTCTTCTCCATAGAGATCTACGCTAGGGAATGGGCAACTACAGTACTTTCTCAAGTTATTATGCCTTGTGACTGGGACTGTAGCTTTGATTTTCTTTTTTGTATTTTTGACTTTCAAAAGTGCCGTAATGGTCTAATTGAAATAAATGCTTTGAGTTTGAGTTTGAGTTTGATACTTTATTTGTGGTCGGTGCAGCATGTCTTGTACTTCTGTACTTTATTTATGGTCGGTGCAGCATGTCTTGTTCTTCTGTACTTTATTTAGGGTCGGTGCAGCATGTCTTGTTCTTCTATACTTTATTTATGGTCGGTGCAGCATGTCTGCTTATTCTATACTTTATTTGTGGTCGGTGCAGCATGTCTTCTTATTCTATACTTTATTTGTGGTCGGTGCAGCATGTCTTGTACTTCTGTACTTTATTTATGGTCGGTGCAGCATGTCTTGTTCTTCTGTACTTTATTTAGGGTCGGTGCAGCATGTCTTGTTCTTCTATACTTTATTTATGGTCGGTGCAGCATGTCTGCTTATTCTATACTTTATTTGTGGTCTGTGCAGCATGTCTTCTTATTCTATACTTTATTTGTGGTCGGTGCAGCATGTCTTGTACTTCTGTACTTTATTTATGGTCGGTGCAGCATGTCTTGTTCTTCTGTACTTTATTTAGGGTCGGTGCAGCATGTCTTGTTCTTCTATACTTTATTTATGGTCGGTGCAGCATGTCTGCTTATTCTATACTTTATTTGTGGTCGGTGCAGCATGTCTTCTTATTCTATACTTTATTTGTGGTCGGTGCAGCATGTCTTGTTCTTCTGTACTTTATTTAGGGTCGGTGCAGCATGTCTTGTTCTTCTATACTTTATTTATGGTCGGTGCAGCATGTCTGCTTATTCTATACTTTATTTGTGGTCGGTGCAGCATGTCTTCTTATTCTATACTTTATTTGTGGTCGGTGCAGCATGTCTTGTACTTCTGTACTTTATTTGGGGTCGGTGCAGCATGTCTTGTTCTTCTATACTTTCGATTCCTCCGAGACTATCGGTACGATTTAGGTACGTGATACTATTTAGAGTTCCGCAGTCAACAAGGAACCTATATATACCTTATAGTTGCCACTATGTCCGTCCGTCTGTCCGCAGCTTAGGTCAATTTTATGGCGAAATGTGTCTTTGTACTACATATTATTTTTACCATCTTTTGTACCACATTTACTGCAAATAAATAATTTTGAATTTGACTTTGACTCAAAGACTCTTAGTAGGTAAGTACTAGAAAGCTGTAATGGGGGCTATCGTTTTAGAGCTCACCAGATGGCGCACTGTCGAGTAAGGTCCTGTCAGTAATTCTATTCAATACTTTAAAGCACCAATAACTTCATAAAAATGTTTATTTTATTACGTATAACAACATAGTGTAAGCTTTAGATATATATTTACAATATTCTTCCTAAAATTAGCAAGCATGAAACATTTAAAAATCATTCTACCTCCAAGTACTAACAATATTATGATCCTAAGTTGCTACTTAAAATCTTCAAGTCATAATTAATCAGGAATGGCTCAATCTAGAACACAATCGTGAGTATTAGTATAAATACGTGATAGAAAAGCACACAACGCGCGAACACTCTATGACATCTGACATTTTGGAGGACCTTAGTCTACACAAGCGCCTCTAGCGGCAAATTCACACGCGATAGCCTCATTTGGCACGAATATCCCTACATGTCGCATCTAGGTACACAGGACCCTGGCCAGGACATACTCATAGCACAGATAATATAAAACTTCTCATAGTGTCAAATAGTAGTGGGCGCAGAATGGGATACGGGTAGCGTTGCCACTTGCCAGGCGTCCGTATAAAGCCGGGCATAGACTTTTTGATTGCGTGTCCGGCTAAAATAAACAGGGTCCGGCTTTTGTTAGGCTTTTTACATTTTGCTTACTTTCGCTAACTTATACTCAGAGAAGAAGTTTTGTTTTGTCTATATTGTTTTTTATATTGTTTTGCTTTGGGAAGTAATTTAGAATTTAAGAAGAATTAAAAAAAATGTTGATAAATGTTTATCAAGAACTAGCTGAGCCACGCAACTTCGTCTGCGTCACATAAGAGAGAAAAAGCTAACAAAATCAATACATTTTCCCCGTTTTTGCAACATCTTTCATTTTTGCTCCGCTCCTTTTGGTCTTAAGTGTAATGTAATAATTAAGGCCTTCTGTGCACGTGGACAAAATTGTAACTAGAAAGTTGGAACTAAAGTTGTTGGCGAGCGCCTGCAGCTGCATTCCTTACCTGCCATTTTTTTTTTCTTCTGGCTTCGCACGGTTTGTGCATTTTGCCAATGTCATGTTATTTACAAAGGTAGGGAAACAGGAATATAAAAATATGATTTAGATCGGAATTTGGGATAATATAGGATCAGTAGGAGGAAAAAAAATATTTTATTTTATTTTTTCCCAACGTAGTTGGGAAAAGGCTAGGCAGATGATGAGGAGGAAAAATATATATATATATATATTACAATTTAATATTATTAGGTAAAGTGTAATGAATGAAGCTATACATTCATAAACAGGTAAACTATTTGTACAAAATAAAGATAGAACTGAAGTAGGAAAAGGAATATGGAGAGACAATAGATCACTGAGAAAGGAAGAACGGTCATATAGAGGACAGGAGAAAAGAATGTGGTTCAAGTCACCCACATCTGTGCCACACGAACAAGTGGGGTCGTCAATGATATATAGTTTGGCAAGATGGGCTGGAGTACAAACATGACCTAGCCTCATCCGTATAAGAATGGATGTCTCCATCTTACCAAACCCAGCCCTACCAAACCACGGTTTTTCCGGAACGTCAGGTTGAATTAATGAAAAATAATATCCCTTCGAATTGCTACTGATATCCCAAGCTATCTTCCAAGTGTCCCGAAGAAAAGTTTTTGGTAGAGTCACAAGATCAGAGCTAAAATTTACATAGGGAACTAAGTCTCCACACTGCACCGCATCACCGGCGAGTGTACATCCGCCATTTCATTGCCGTGGATTCCAGCATGGGCCGGAATCCACGCAAACTGGAATGAATTACCCTCAGAGATGGTTCTGAACGCAAATTCTCTTATTAAATAAATGATAGGGAACTGCGATTTATGTTCGAAAGGGGATTTGTTGATGGTTATAAGAGCACTTTGAGAATCTGTAAAAATTATGGGTTTTTTTAGTTAAAAAAAGCGAGAATATTCTAATGCTTTTAAAATGCCGAAACATTCCCCCGTAAAAACAGAAGTTTCCGGAGGCAATTTTATTTTTTGGACGATGTTGTATTGAGCGTGATATGTACCTATCCCAACACAACCCGTAGGAGAAAGCTTGGCAGCATCCGTAAATACATGGTGATACTCTAAGTGTTCAGCCAAAAATATATTAAAACTTGAATTTCTGTCAGGGTCTGATTTTTTAACACATGTAAAATTTAGGGTGGGGCTGAACAGTAAACTTTCATAACTACAGTTAAACATGGGAAGTTTATTGGAACGGTGAATAGGAGAAGAAAGTGAAAGGATTTTTTTATAGCTTATAACTAGACAGGGAGCACGTTTATGGGACCAGTAGTCAGAAGATTCTATTTGTAACACTAAAGAGTCTAGTTTAGGAATGAGAGGATGAGTTGATGACTCAAGAATCCGGAACAAATATTTGTCAGACAGGAATTGTTGTCTCAGATGTAAAGGTGCTTCCCCGCATTCAATTTGGAGAGCATTAATGGGACTGGACTTCATAGCACCCGAAACAATGCGTAGAGCTTTGGATTGGATGCGATCCAATTTATTAAAAGCCATAACGTTACCAGGTTCCAGTAGAAACGATCCATAATCCAGAGTGCTTCTGATGATTACGTTATAAATAAGTTTCAATGAAAAGGGGTGCGCACCCCACCATACACCTGGAAGGCATCTAAGCATGTTTAGGTGATTTTCACATTTGTTAACAATGTAATCACAATGAGGTACACAACTTAATTTACAGTCAAGTATTACACCTAGATATCTGAAATTATCTTTAATAGCGATAGGAGTTTCCTTATAGAAGAGATTTATTGTGGGAATATTTCTCTTTCGGGTGAATGAAACGGCCGCGCTTTTAGACGTGGATATATCCAAGCCGTTAAGATGTAACCATGACTCCAAATTAGATAATGCGGAATTAATAGCCTGGCTAGCCAGTTCGACGGATTGGCTTGAAGAATATAACAACAAATCATCGGCATATTGAAGAACCGTAGCATGGTCAGCTAAGGACGAGTCTAAATCAAAAGTGTAAATATTGTATAGAAGGGGGCTGAGCACAGAACCCTGTGGGAGGCCTTTCCGCACAAGGTGAGATACCTCTTGATCTCCAATTAACATACTAATAGAGCGTTCAGTCAGGATATTAATAATAAAATTCGACAAATTCAATGGAACCCGTAAGGCTCTTAATTTATTTTGTAAAACTGATAATACAACATTATCATAAGCTGAATTAATGTCGAGGAAAACCGCGACTGTGGATTGATTATTAAAAAATGAAATCCAAATATCCGATGTTAAAATGCTTAAACAGTCATTGGTACTTCTACCTTTTCTAAAGCCATATTGTGATTCTGCCAAAAGACCCTTACTTTCAACAAAACATTCTAGACGATTTTTAATTAAGTGTTCAGCTAATTTCATCAGAACTGAAGACAAAATTATGGGACGGTATGAAGACGCGTCAGATGGGATTCTATTTGGTTTAAGGAATGGCAACACCATTTGACGTTTCCATTCAACAGGAATGTTTCCAGTGATCATAATAGAATTGATAAGATGTAAATAATAACCGAGGACGTCTTCATTTAAATTAGCAAAAAAGGAGTATGGGATGCCATCACTGCCTGGTGCAGAATCCTTAGTTTTATGAATAACACCCTTTAATTCAGTAAGAGTGAATGGGCCATCTAGGGGTAAGGGGGCGTCCATAAATTACGTGAGGTGTTTTTTTTAATTTTCTGCCCCTCCCTCCCCCCCTGGTGAGATGTCGTGAGATTTTATTCAACCCCCTCCCCCATCTCCCAATCTCACGTGAGAT
The DNA here is from genome assembly GCA_905147715.2 of Xestia xanthographa. Classification (NCBI taxonomy): domain Eukaryota; kingdom Metazoa; phylum Arthropoda; class Insecta; order Lepidoptera; family Noctuidae; genus Xestia; species Xestia xanthographa. The sequence continues at coordinate 40,731,461 of LR990641.1, read as the reverse complement.
TTTTCAAAATGTGAGTTTCTTACGTAAACGTGTTGGATTGTTATTGTAAAAAGAAAAAAACAAATTTGCTTCGTGCTTTTATTTACGACTAGTTATGACTAGTAATCAATGTTGCTGAGAGTTTAATTATAAGTGTAATATGTTTCAATCAGAAAAAAAATTGCGTGATATTTGCCGAGACCCCCCCTCTCTCCAACGTAAGATTAGATGAGATTTGACTCGACCCCCTCCCCCCCTTAAACACCTCACGTAATTTATGGACGCCCCCTAAGGGATCCGTTGGTTATTGACAATGACAGTACTGGTAAGGACAGGTTAGGGTTAATAGCCTCAGGAACCCAAGGCGGCGCTAAATTATCTAAAAATTCGCTGGCTAAAGAATCAGGTATAGGTGAAGGGCTCTTGTATATGGATCTAAATCTACGGATATTACGCCAGACAATCGTTGGGTGAGTATTCGGTGAAATTGATGAGCAGAAGTTACGCCAAGACTCAAATTTTTTCTTCTTAAAAAGTTTACTAAGTTTCGCTTAGTGTGGTGCTATATGGCGCTGTGTGTTAATGTCCAGCGATATTTATTTATTTATTTATAAGTTTCGTTAATTAAGTTAGTAACAGTTTCAAAATTAATATCAGACATATTAAGGTTATTATTAATATAATCCGCCTCTTTACGTTTGTTAACTAATTCTGTACACTCAGAGTCCCACCATGGAGGCGAGGGAATTGTACTATTATTGTTATTTTTTACAGGAAAAACTACATCTGCATCTTCGATTAACAAAAGTGCTAAAGCTTCAGCACAGCTGTTTTCCTTGCCATCAGAAATTACAGGAAAGGAGCAAAGCTTACTGTCAACAATGCTTCTAAATTTGTCCCAGTCATTATTATTTCTACTAGGTAATTTATGTTTTAAGTTAGATCTCCTTGGTGATGCCTTTGATTTGGAAGTAGGGTAAGAAATAACTATTGGGAAATGATCACTACCATGAGTGGAGGTTAGAGTATGCCAAGTTAATGAAGATGCTAAGTTTGAAGAACAGATAGATAGGTCAATTGCACTTTGGTTTTGGTTGGGATCTGAACGGCGAGTAGCAGCTCCTGAGTTCAAAATGCATAAGTTATGTGAGTCTATAATATCTAGTAATTCCTCTCCATGACAATAAGAAACAGAACAACCCCATGATTGGTGATGGCAATTAAAGTCCCCCAATATTAAGAAAGGCCTTGGAAAAAAAGAAAAGAGATTATTCATCTCTTGAAGGATAGAAGAAGAAGGGTGAGGAATGTAAATAGAAACAAAACAAGTTTGGTGCACCTTAATGGCTACAATAGAAATTTCCTCACTATGAGGAGGTAATGAAATGATAGAGAAAGAAATAGAGTTCTTGATAAGTATAGCTACACCACCATACCCATCAGATCTATCCTCCCTAACGGTTAAATAACCATTAATTTTAAAAATATGATTTGATTTGAGCCAAGTCTCTGCTAAAGCAAAAATAAATAGCTCTTATTTGTTTAAAACGTATATAACTTCACTCTTTTTGTTTGCTAGACTGCGGCAGTTCCATTGGACTATATTGGATGTGTTGTCCTTTATGAGTGGATTAAGGTACATTGAAAGTTGAGACAACGTTGGACGGTGAGATGTTGAACTGATTAAGAAGATTGTGTAATGCAGAGAGAAAATCGTTAATAGAAAAGTTTACATCATTTTTATCATTATTTGGATTATTAGAAAAACCACAGCCATTAGATGGCTGGGGAATTGTAAAATCGTTAATAATAGCATTATGGGCCTCTTTATTATAACCTTGTATAGATTTGGGTGGGGAGCGTAGATTCAGGAAGACAGTCTTTTTATAACTACTTGAAGTCTGCGTTCTATTGGGTGAAGAGATTGATGGAGTATCTGCAAAATTTTTAGAGGGAAGTGTGTCAGCATACGATTTAGTTACTGGGGGGTATACTTTTGCTGCTCTCTGCATAAGAAACTGAGCTATGTGCCATGTATGATTTAATCTGTTTTTGTCAAGAGAATTCAGGACAAGATGTATTAATGACATAGTGAAAGCCAGAACACAGACAGCAAGATGCATTTTCAATTTCCCTTTCACAGCTATCTCCAGTATGGCCTTGACCACATTTATAACAGCGAGGTTTAGATCTGCACTGAACTTTAGTGTGTCCAAAACGACAGCAATTGAAGCATTGTACAGTAGGGAAAATATGTAAATCAACAGGCAATGCATTATAACACATAAAGATTATTTTAGGTAGAACCTGTCCATCAAAAGTAACAACTATGGATTGGGATGGTTTCCAAATGGTTGTACCATCAACAACGGATTTAAAATTAAGGCGTCTGACTTTTAGAATTGGACCGCACCCGATAGGAACTGTAATATTATCAATAACTTCCTCTGGAGACCATTCTGCAGGAACGCCTCGCACTAGACCCATTCTCGTAACATTAAAAGTGGGTATGAAAGCTTTGTAATTTTATGTTTCCAGACTATTATGTGTAATAAAAGAATTTGCATCCAGAAAATTGGAAAATGAGAGAGAAATTTTATTTCGCCCAATTTTTTTGACGCTACCATTAATTTATAACGTTTTGAAAGGCATTGTGTTTATGGAACTTACCAAATGTGATTGGGTGCAATGTATAGTACCATCATCAGGGGAAATAGTTTTCTTCTGTAAATGAATAATATATGGTGCAGTGTCGGTTTTGTCGTATTCTTTACGACCGATTTGCGCGGGAACTGCTACGGATGGAGCATGAATATCAGCAGCAATGGTTGGTATTACAGAGCTAATTATAGGTTCTGATAGAGTTGTAGGACTTGTAGGATCCGTGCAACCACTACCCCACGACTCGGAACCGTGGTTATTTCGGGTGCGACGGCGTTTATTACAGTGCTTGCACACATGTACGCGGCTTCTTTTCCGGTGACGAGCCAAGGACGACCCATCAGTATCCATGCCCGACTCATTGCTCACAGTAACAAAATTGCCTGCCGGGGGAACAAAGTCCCCCGGGTCTGGCGGGTCGTTCATTACACGGCTTCAACAATTATATTGAGTAAAAACTTACCACTACCGAAGAAGAAAAAAAACACTAAAAAACTACAAATTTATAAAAAATAAAGAAGATAGAGCACTAAAACTAAGACTACTGATCCTATGATAGCGTATTTTAAAATAATATTTATAATATTATAAATAATATAATCAAAAAGGACGCGTCCTCCAAGTTGAACGTTTCCCGCGCTTTTTTTCTACCCTGCCATTTTGTGATTGTGAACGTCATGCAGGGTTGCCACCTTGGATTTTTTAAAGGAGCTAGATCAAGAGAAAATGTCACCAGATTTTAGAAATTTGGATTTAAAAAAAAACACCAAATTCCGCTAAATTTAGTAAATTTAAAAAAAACCCTTATTTACATTAAAAACGAACGAATAAGTATGAGATACTATAAAATAGTTTTATAATTATTATTAATCATACAATTTCAAGTATTTTTTTTTAATTTTGTGTATCTAAACTAGAGTGCAAAGTGATTTTATTTACATTTACATTTTTTATTTACTTTTAATTAACCAAACATAAACATTACATACCTACAGTAAAACTTGACAAAAGTACCTAGCCAAGTAGCCATTGAAACGCGTGCGGCAAAGGGTGAAAAAAGACTCCTACCAAAGCCGAAAGGCACTTGTTCTCCCCGTCTTTGCAATATTTTTTTGTTCTAGACCATGATACTCGGGAACCTTTTAGGTTTCGGAGATATTGGGGGTCAAAGTTCCAACTTTTTCACAAGTTTTTTTAAATGCATGTTTTAATGACAGATGTTGACTATAAACACCTCCACGACCCCCGAACTATTCAATCTATCCATCAGCACAATGTTTTGAGTGCGGTACATTGCCTTTAAGGCTGATGCTCCAGGGTATCCCGCGAAATTCAAATTTTCTTACGTTTTTTGCAATTTGCAGGCCAGTGCTAGGTTGTATGTTGATTAAAATATTGTTTGCGACTGTAAGACGTATGTAGTTACACAATTATAATCATCAAAATCAGCAATACAACCCTCCAAGTTCATAAAAGTGCAAGAATGATTTTGACCTTGGAAAAGTATTTTTTCCACCTTTATGAACTTTGAGGGTAGTATTCAATGATATTATAAAGAAGATACGCCATGTTCATACTGAATGGCGTTCAGATATCGTTGCGAGTAATTTAAAACTACGACAGCGATAGATAATACGGAACGTATAAGATAGAAAGAGATAGCTAGCTATCAAAGTGCAACAATTGTATCACTTTGTCCTCAACAATTTGTGCGTGCTAGTGCGATATCTACCTCTTTTTACTATATAATATCATTGGTAGTATTGATGATTTTGATGGATATAATTCTGTAACTACATACGTTTTACAGTCGCAAACAATATTTTAATCAACATACAACCTAGCACTGGCCTGCAAATTGCAAAAAACGTAAGAAAATTTGAATTTCGCGGGCTACCCTGAAGCATTCACCTTAACCGTTTTTCGTTATTTTTACCCCAAAAAAAGTCGTTTCGCAGCAATATTTTTTACACCTAAAGTATAGGTAGTATGATATAAAGATTCAGAATGCTTGGTTGACGGCTTTGTGAAGATTCTGTTTAAAATATAGTTTATTTGAATCAAGTTAGACAAATTAAACAAATGTGAACGGTAGGAGATTTCCCTCTGAAAAATGTGATGCCAGATTCCATTGAAAAACCGCTAAAAACCACAAAAAAAAATAAAAACGCTTAACGAATAAAAAATACCAGCCTTGAAAAAGCACCAGTTCTGGTGGGAAAACCACCAAGGTGGCAACACTGACGTCATGCCGCTGTCAGTGTCCAATGGCCAATCCGAGTTGCGGCTGTGACAGGTCAGTGATGCCACATTTGGAAAATGAAATCACCCATTAAAAAATAAATTCCAGTGACAGTGAATGCGATTCGAGTGACTCCGAAGGCAATCAGCAGATGGCTCGAGAACATCGATTACGACAGAAATTCCTTTAGTGCAGCCGCTCGAACTTAGAGAGTAGAGACCTATTTAAAAATATAAAAAATATTTCTACAAAATATAAAATTGAATCCAGCACTGTACCTGTACGTGAAGTTCTATCGGGTCATAATTATATGAAGATTCCGTATGAAGGTATTATTAACTTGAGATTAATGTAAGAACACTATGTACTTATTAGGCATAATAATGTCTTCACCCGTTTTATTATAGTCTACAGTAAGAGAAAATAATGGCCACACGACTAGGGTGTGCCAACATTATTCTTTATTTCCGCTCATTTCGGACTCCACCGCTCATTTCGGACTCCACTGCTCTGTAGCGTGCTCGCCTGCGCTGCGTTCGTCATTAGTCAATATAGATGCTCTGTGCATTGCATACTAAAAGTGTGCGCCGCAAGGAACTTATTGTATATACTAACATGCGCCTACAGCGTTAGCACGCGTTGGAGCAAACGTTTTATTTTTTTGCGCACTTTTTGTGCGGTGCGGGCGTGGCGCTGTCAGAATGACACGGAATTTTTGGCTGCCGGGCTTTTTGCGCGTAGTATGCGTTACTACTTAGGGTTAGGCTTGGGTTCTATTTTCACAGACTAAAAAGTGCATCACGGATAGTCTGTTATAAATTGTGTATAGATTAAGGCTGATGCTCCAGGGTAGCCCGCGAAATTCAAATTTTCTTACGTTTTTTGCAAATTGCAAGCCAGTGCTAGGTTGTATGTTAATTAAAATATTGGACGCGATTGTAAGACGTATGTAGTTACAGAATTATAATCATCAAAACCATCAATACAACCCTCCAAGTTCATAAAGGTCGAGAAACAATTTTTTCAAGGTCAAAGTCATTGCTAGACCTTTATGAACTTGGAGGGTTGTATTGATGGTTTTGATGATTATAATTATGTAACTACATACGTCTTACAATCGTGTCCAATATTTTAATCAACATACAACCTTGCACTGGCTTGCAATTTGCCAAAAACGTAAAAAAATTTGAATTTCGCGGGCTACCCTTGAGCATCCACCTTAATGAGAACGCACCCTGATTTTGACCTCTAGGAACTATTATACTTGTGGTTAGATCCAATATACGGTTGAAACGAAAGCTGTTGTTTTATTTATTAAAAACCTGCAAAAGTTCTCCATCAAAGACTACAATCTAAATCTACATGCATCAGGAGAATCCATAAGAATTACCACAAGGGCCGTTAGGAGACCAAGAACCCAAGAACCATATTATTAATTTGTCCATAGTGATAGCAGCTAATCAGCAACTAGAAATCGAATTTGGCAATTAATTGAAAATAAATCGGGTTTTCAAGCCCAAAATAATGTATATTTTTAGAGATTTGTGTCTTGGAATGAGAGGTTTTCCTTTTGAGGTTTTAAAAAAAAACTTAGTTTCCAAGAACTCTATAGATGGCGTTGAACTTACTATGCCAAAGCCAAAACGCTTGAAAAAAAAAACATTGTGTCACGTCACATACTCTCGTTGACTGACACTTTCATTTGCTTAACCTTCCGAACATAACCAACATTTCTCGTGCTTTGTTAAAATCAGTCTTTTTAGGTTCCGTTCCGTGCATTATCATACTTACTCCTAGCGCCATCTATCCAGCGACTAGGGAAGAGCTAAAAAGAAAATCCCTCATTATTATTGTTGGTGTCATCTACCCTATCATAAACTTTATCTTCACAATACTAAATTTTACTTTTCTTCTGTTTTGTCACTTGTTCTGTCACACCATCAGTCTTGTCTAAGTACCGTTATAATGAATGTTGAAAATATTAATTTTAATAAATTAGTGTACAACAACCACCAAATTGGTGACCATAACGTGATACTGGATTCAAAATAGCGCCCCCGCCGTAAAAATATTATTTTGCTCCCTTGTCATACAATCTACTATTGTGATATGGCAATACCATTTGACGTTTGGTTGGGTAATTTGCTTGATGTATTGCTGTACTGTTCTTTAATAATCTGCGTGATTGAGGATAGATTTTTAACGGATTACTGTTTTATAGAAAAACTTTGGTAATAAAGACAATCTATTTTAGTGCCAGCAGATAACATCGATGATTTTCACACAAGCGTCGTAACTATAATTGTTTTGACTCATTGCGGCTCAAAGGTAATTTTTACTCAATTTTGCCTTGTTTGTGTTCGTAGACTCGATTTAATTTAAACTAGATGAAATACAAAATTCTGCTCTGGTTGGTATAAACCATAAAAACGGACCTTCCTTTAACTTTTGATGATTTATTGAATAGTTTTGCAAATAACTGCATGTTGTGTCATCACAAACCATTGTCACAACCAGTCTTACTCATTGTTTAGCAGGTAAAGTTCCGTTCTAAATCGATCGATTCTTATGACACGCTAGAGGTTATTTTATGCCGATTATTTATCTAATTGTGTTGCTTCTGTGGGACTTAAAGTTATAATACTAGACTTGGAAGTCTTTACAAGAAGTGACCAGTTTTTCCCTATTACATGTCAGACCCTGCTCTATTTTTATTGAAATCCTAGGTTTAAACGAGTAAAGCAAGCTATTAATAACTGTTATTTTAAATTTATATAATAGTAACTCAGCTGTCTGTTTGCAATTCATAATAATAAGTTTGTAATCAATAAAGCATATTTTAGTGGGTGAGGCAGACAGTTATTTCAGAAATATCTCCATCTTCGATATCATCTTATACCAACAAGTATGAAGATGTTTTGTCATTGACCAAATCTATGATAAAAGCATACCTCTAGCAATTTATATTTAAATGGTTAGACTTATAATGACAATGAATACATGGCTGATGCCTGTGATCAGGTTTCCAGAAGTGCCAGCTACCGACTAAAACTTATATTGAATCCCATATTTCTAATGTCCAACATTCCAGTTTTAATGCAATACAAATAGTCTGTTAAAGTTGAGAATACATCCAACTAGGTATAAAAAACACTGCATTTTAGTCATCCTTCTTAGAATTATATTTTTAATTATTATTAATATTCCAGCTATGACATTTCATTGCTGAAGCTGTGTGCTTTTAAGATGACTAAATTGAAATGTATAAAATAATAAAGAACAGCAGAACTGTTATGTGTAGGGAATACCACCAGACATATAATTTTTGTAGCATTTCTTTTATTGCTAGTGGATGTCACGCGTTTTCACCCGGGTAGTTCCCGTTCCTGTGGGAGTATGGGGATAAAATATAGCCTATGTTACTCGTTGATAATGTAGCTATCCATTACTGAAAGAATTTTTCAAATTGGTCCAGTAGTTTTTAGTTAATTAGTTACATACAAAAATATAAAAATACAAATCTTTCCTCTTTATAATTTTGGTATAGAGTACATAATTGGCTATTTGCTTAGATTTGTATCGGTATCATACAGCTATGCTTTGTGTTCATTAATTGTGGAGTCACAGTTAGGCATCGCGGCATCGTTATCCGCTTGTGTGAACTGTACAGCTACACTGCTGTGTATGTGTGTCACCGCACATAGTTTATCTCGGTAGCTTCCAGACCTCATTATAACTAGGCCACATAGTATTACATTACATCCAAGTACATTGCTTGAGCTCAATAGTATTGATTGCAAAGCGATTGTCACATTTAAGTAATAAAGTATTGTATTCATATCATGAAGTGGTCCATGTAAAAATGTAACAGATCAATAGTTTTGTATGAGCAGACATTATTAATAATAAATACTTTCATTGGTTGTCAACCTATTTGGGACTTTGGATCATTCATGTTTGGGGCTCATTCCTTTGGGATTTGTTGAATTGTATATCCATTATGGTGACCACTTAACAACTATAAAATTGCCTAAGGATTCATAATACCTTAAATTTAGTTTGATGATGAAGATGAGGTTGATAAGTTTTTAATGAAACTTGTGATTGCTTTGCACAATATTGTACATATCAGACAGCTCACAATGTAACTAGAATCAATGTTAAAACCAGAAAATAATTGATTTTCCTTCATTCAAATTATATTTTACCAACACTTGACTGAACTTTGTTTGTATGTAGTACATAAAATGTAATGTGATTGTAATGTAATTTAGTGCATATGCCTGCTTTTGCGACTGTTACCTTTTCATGCATTGCATTATTGTTTCATTTTATATTTTAAACATTAGCCCACTATGTAGTACTTGTGCTGCTAAAATATAATTTCTTAGGTTAAAAAATAGTCAAGTATCAAATAAAGAAATTTAATATTAATGTCTTCTAATTCTCCTTCTTTCTTTAGAAAATGATCTGAATCGTTACAACATCAAGGTGTTTTGTTTTAGGAATACTGAGAGAAGATGATTGATTCAACATAGAACAACAAGAAGGTAATAAACAAATTGTGTTTAATTAGTAACTGTTTGTTTGACATACTTACTGTAGATGTGAATGCTTGATAACACAACATCCTTTGTTTGTAGTGATATAGGACAGCAGAACAAGAAAACAATCAAAATGATGGCATCAGAGGAATCAGACTCCCTGAGCACTGTCCCCTCAGAAGGACATGGCGAGGATGTCTCAGGTGGGGTCCAAGAATTATCATTTATTAATTTAATTCAGACACACTTAAAAACATAATGTTAGTAATCAAAAAATCTAAGACGAATACATCTACACAATACTATTAATACAAATTTTACCAACAAAATATTATAAAATTAACAATGCAAATGTCAAATGTATTTAAAATGCACAAAAGTAAAGTAAAAACATGTTTAAATCAAATAATAAATAAGGTCATTTGAAAACTATTATAAATGAATTAAAATGACAAGATTAGAATAATTTACAAAAAAAAAAAACAGTTCATCTTAGTCTATTTATTTTTTATTATGTGTGCATCACTGTTAGAAATCAACTCCCTAAATTGGACCTCTTAAAGTTTCAATAGTAAACAAAACAGTATTGAGTGAAGCTCTCTTTCATACATTTTATCTGAAAATGTATTTTTTTTCTGTGCTTTGTTTGTGAATTGTAAAAAAATTAAGAAGTCTGTAAGTTTAAAACATCAGTTAGTTTGTCAATATGATTGACACACACGCTAGGCTGTTTAGGCTCATTATATTTCGTTTTTACATTGAACAATATGATTTAAACTATTTTTTGTTTTGCTTTTCAATCTGTTCTAAATCACAATTTTTCAATGGTTGTGCAGGTCCTTCTTTCGTCTTTTGCAAGGTGAACTCGAACACTGGCTCATTTGTGAATGTTTCTCAACCAAGACTTAGAAATACATATATTTGATTATTAATAAAGCACTGTAAAACAACAGTTAATAATATTTTGGTGAAGATTAATGATACGTGAAACTATATATGAAAACGTAAAGCAATTTTAGTATTGAGGATTATAATATTCTACATTATAAATCTATTTTCTACCACACACAATATACCATAAGAGAAGATGTGGTCGAGGCAGAAATAAAATAATTTAACTAATAAAAGTAAACACTTAAATACTAGTGCCTCGTTGGTAGCAAGCGCGACTGCTGAGCATGAGGTCCTTCCTGGATTCGATTTTCGGATCAGTCAAAATTTTATTGGGTTTTTCCATCAGGATTTCTCAGTAGCAGCCTCGGAGTATGGATTTGTGAACAGTTGATGGCAATAGGCTCGTTCCCAATTACACGCGAACGGGACTAAAACATAACTGGCGGAATGCGGGTGTAATATTAGGTACACCTCTGCCTAACCGTTCGGGGATTACAGGCGTGATGTTATGTTACTTAAATAATGAAACCAGCCAAGTGCGTGTCGGGCCACGCGCAGTGTAGGGTTCCATGTTATCACAATATATGATGAACCCGTTCCCGTTGGTACAGCGCCATCTAGCGGCAGCTTTGTGAAACTTATGATAATTTATTGTTTTTTTAGTTTAGATTGTTTTTCAATGCAAGTCTTTACCCGTTATAAACAAGCAACTACTTCATCTTGGTCACTTTATAGGATTTTTTCCAAGGATTTTGTATTTGGTACAAAATTATCCAACACCCAAGTTCAACGATTATTACTGCTAAACTAATAAAGTTATCTTAACCACTATAGTTTTCCTTTAAAGTTCATAAAATGCACTATCATCACGATTTTTTCCAGATTTTTCAAGCCAGCAGTTAAGTTTTTAGTGGGGGGCGACGCCCTACTGGAACAAAAATTTGCACTTTAAAGTTTAATATTTCGTAAATGGAGCATTAAATCGAAAAGCGGTATTAGAAACCCCTATTCATTTTAAAAGACCTATTCAACGATACCCCACACGATGGGATAGACCAAAAAAAATATCCCCACTTCACATGTAGGGGAGTTACCCTGAAAAAAATATTTCCCAAAATTTCATTTTACCACTTTGTCGGCGTTATTGATATACACACCTCTACAAAATTACAGCTTTCTAGTACTAACGGTCTCTTGGCAAAACCTCGGACAGACAGACAGACGGACATGACGAAACTATAAGGGTTCCTTGTCAGGACTATGGAACCCTAAAAAGGAATTTTAGATAGAATTAAGAACTGTTAGAACCATGTTTGCTCTATTTATACATGTGGTTTGACCTTGACCAGACTGCTGAGCAAGCTGACCCTAGCCTCCCTTTTCACTCACTCGGTCACATTCAGGTCACCAATCAATAACCAGAGGGATTCACTCACTTTGTTGCTTTGTTGAATGGTTCTTAGCTTTTCAATACCAGTATAGAAAAAAAATGCTTGTTACTACTACAATAAATTATATCACAAAATGGCAATAGTATAAGGAAACTATTGTGTTATTTATTTTCGTGCCTGATAACTTCCTGCTGGAATATCCACAAACTAACCTAATTAATATAGTTAAGCTACTAAAGCAGTTATGAATATAGGAATAAATAACGTTCCCACAGCTGGGACACAACAAGCCTCTCTGTGAGAGGGAATAGGCTTTAATCTACTACGCGGGTTCAGTACGATTGGTTTAAAATAATAGTGTCATGAAAATAATTGTGATAAAATGTTGTTATATCATGGCAGCTTCCGGCACAGAAGAAGCTCCATCGTCGATGGTGTCGAGCGAGGCGGAGTCGGAGGGCAGCGTGCTGTCGGAGGCGCGCCACGACGCCGAAGCAGCCAGCATATTTAGCGACCCCATCACTGAGCTGGCTGGCTCGCTGTTCGAGAAGCCGATCCCAATCGTCACTGACTGGCGCTCCGTCGGCACTACTGTCGGCGTCGGCGTCGCCGCTTACGTAGCTTCCAGAGGTCGGTTTGGTCTAGCATTTTCTTTTAAAGACTTCTTTATCAACTAGTAAAATTAACTAAACACATGTTGAAATGAATGTTGTTTGATGGTAATCAATCCGTTTGCCCGTCATGGTGACTCAATACAGGGAATATAATTGGTGAGAGCCTATAATAGGACTTTGATAGATTGTTTATTGAGCTGCACAGTCATCATCGAAAACGACTGATCTGTTCCGCAACTTTTACAAGCGTCGTATCTTCGTCAATTTTGGTTTACGTAACAAAATAAAAAATACGGATCAAACATTTTTGATAATCTAACTGACGGACTGTATGGTTGATGACGGTTCTGTATGGTGTCGGACGTAAAGAATAGCACCATCCCATATCTTCCCGTGGGTGTCGTAAGAGGCGACTAAGGGACTTACCAGAGAATGGGCAGCAGCGTTCTATGTGCTTTTGTAACAACCGTACTGCGATCGCCAACCCGCCTGCCAACCGTACTGCGATCGCCAACCCGCCTGCCAAGCGTGGCGATTATAGCAAAAACCCCCCTTTGGGGGAGGCCCATATCCTGCAGTGGACGTCTTTCGGCTGAAATGATGATGATGAACTGACGGACTAATTAGATTTTTCTTGTCATCTATCCTATTGGCATCTACAGGTACATTTTCTGGACAATTTGTTCACATTTTCACCAAATACTTTTGAAACTGAGTATCTGTCATCATCACCCACCGCCTGAACTGAACTGAACTGAACTCGCCCACTGCCGGATATAGGCGTCTCTTTCCTTGTGCCTATCTCCGCGGTCCTGTGCTCATTCAGGCTGAACCGAGTTTCTATACGAAAATGAAACACTAAGGAGTGTTTCAGATTGCACACATTGCACAACTATTATTCTGACAAGAAAGTCGTCTAATTAGGAAAGTTGGAAGTTATTCTGACAATATATGTATTTAGATAGTTAGAATATATGGCTGGTATTAAATGAAAAAAAAAACCAAATGCATAAGATTTGCTTTACCGAATGTTAAAAGTAGTGATTGTGATATAATATTGAATAAAGAGAAACTTGAATTCGTAGATAAAACGGTTTTCCTGGGGACTACGCTTGATTCAAGGCTACAATGGGGTTCTCATTTGACATCTCTTGCGGGGCGGCTAAGTTCAGCAGCCTATGCCATTAGAAAAATCCGTCAGTATACTGATGTAGATACCGCTAGACTGGTTTATTTTAGTTACTTTCATAGTATAATGTCTTATGGCATTTTGCTGTGGGGACGGGCTGCAGATATTGAGTCTATATTTATTCTGCAGAAAAGAGCCATCAGAGCCGTATATAATCTTCGTAGGCGCGATTCTCTAAGGGAACTGTTTAAGGATATTGGCATCATGACGGTACATTGTCAATACATCTACGAAAACATAATGTAAACCCAGAAAAAATCTGCACCTTTTTGGTAAAAGGGGTGACAGACATAATTACAGTACTAGAAATAGGGACCAACTAGTTCAGCCAGGTTTTAGACTCGCTAAAGTAGACTCATCTTTCATGGGGTCCTGTTTGAGATGCTATAATAAAATTCCACAAAGTATTCTTGAACTGAATGAGACGAAATTTAAAACATGCATTAAACGCACACTATGTAAGCAAGCATATTACAAGTTGAGCGATTATATCGCTGATAAAAATGCTTGGCTCAATGCTGGTCCTGCTCCACATGGACAGGGGCGCATAAATTGATAGCATTAAATTGTATTGTTGGAGCTGCTGAAGATTGTACAACTATCTTTGCATTGTATAGAATCAATCTCTTTAGTATTATATAAATGCATAGCCCATATTGTGTGAGTACTATGTACTAGAAAGCTATCATTCACTGGAAACCTACGTCTTTTCTTGACTTGAATGTGCCCTGGCGGTTTGGAGTATGTCATGCTCACTCAATTGTCTCGCTGATGGTGGCGCATGTGTCGGATCATTTAGTTCCCTTCAAAATGGTTGAGTTGAATGGTGCTGATCCATGCGTCATGTCCGTGAACGGGCGCTGTCAGTTGTGACTGGTCATCTCTTGGTTGCCATGGCTTATTTGAATGAATTATTTTGAATTGTATTTTTTTTTTTTTGTTTTTGTGTTTTTGCTGTGGACACTTTTACCGTGCACATCTTGCTACATTGTTCTCACATAATATACCATCTCAACGTGAATGATGTAACCAAGATTTTGTAACAATATTCTGATTTAAAAGAGTGTCCATGGAGTTTCTTGCCCGTTCTTCTCCATAGAGATCTACGCTAGGGAATGGGCAACTAGAGTACTTTCACAGTTTTTATGTCTTGTGACTGGGACTGTAGCTACATTTAATTTTCATCTTTGTTTCGACAATTCAAAAGTGCCTGTAACTGGCTTACTTGAAATAAATGCTTTGATTTTGATTTTGATTTTGAAACAAGTGAGCCAAATTCTTCCAAAGCGTCACGTTTCCGAAATATAAGCTTGTTTTTAATTTTTTGTATTTTTTTATAATTTTTTAAAATAAGTGGCGGGTAGTTAGGCAGACTGCTTCGTACTATAAATATTGGAATGCCTTTTCGATGGTGACTGTCACTGTACCGTGTTCGTAAATTGAGATGTTATCTCGAACCACTATAATGTCACATTGGCACCTTTTGATGCAGGCTCAATGCTGCCATGGGGCGGCCACAAAGGCCCGATCCCTCCGGCCGATTCCGATCTGCGCCCGGGCGAGTTCGTCATGAGGTTACTCTTCACCGAGTTCACCGTGCAGGCTGAGAGGAAGATGGAGGCTGTTATGGCTGAACCACTGGTATGTTAACATAGGATTCAATTTAAAAAGTGTTTACTAATATATTGTTCATTTGAAATTAAAGTATACAACAGATACTTATCAGAAGAACCAACTACCAAAAATGTGTGGTTCTTTCCTCAAAAGACCTTCCCAGACAGCAATCTGCGAGATTCTCATGACGATCAAGACTATGTCTGAACTTAAAAATTAATTCTGACCTCAGGGTTTTTTCAGTGTTTCTAATTTGAATAATTGGATAAAAAACAACGATGTCATCTATACTAATAACTTTATTTTTACTTCGTGAAATAATCTAATAAATAATAAACCATTTTTCATTTTGAAACCTCCAGGAAAAGCCGCTAGCCAAAACCCTTCAGCGCGGTGAAGACCCTCAACTGGACCAGATACTCCAGGCATTCGGGACAGTCGCTGAGCACTGCCTGCCGTCCTTACTACGCGCACTCTTCGGGTGGCTGGAGAGGCAGATGGCAGACTCGCCACAGCTCAGTGAACAGGCCAAGAAACCACACCAGGACCTCAGAAACAAGAGGTAAGAGATTTACGAAAGACGAACACGAGTGTTATTTTCCCTTTTTCATTTGTAGGAGAAAGTTTCTATAACAGGGACAAGATGTATAAGATTTCACAAACCTTTTACGAGCTTCATAGCAATCCCATTTTTTCCATCATGGATGAATGTAAGCAAAGCCGGATTCATGTTATTGTGTCGTGTTGTCATGACGTGGGATACACCAATCAAACTAATCTGTTCAAAACTACGTCATATCTCAACGAGTTCCGACAACACAATGATGTGAATCCGGCTTATATCCATGTCTTTTGTTATGTTCCTGATCACGTGCCAAATAGTACCCACTATTCGGCACGTGATCAGGGGATCATTTTTAGGGTTCCGTACCCAAAGGGTAAAAACGGAACCCTATTACTAAGACTTCGCTGTCTGTCCGTCTGTCTGTCACCAGGCTGTATCTCATGAACCGTGACAGCTAGACAGTTGGAATTTTCACAGATGATGTATTTCTGTTGCCGCTATAACAACAAATACTAAAAACAGAATTAAATCAATATTTAAGGGGGGGGGGGGGGGGCTCCCATACAACAAACGTGATTTTTTTGCAGTTTTGTCTAATGTTTTTTAATAATGGTACGGAACCCTTCGTGCGCGAGCCGACTCGCACTTGGCCGGTTTTTTATTTTTATTTTTGATCAACCCATTAACATTCTAAATAAAACCCATTAAACATCGCCAATTGGGCAGTCCCGAATATCCAATAACGAGCATTTGTATCGGGAGACTTCATCCGTAATGTTATAGAACCTGGATAATTATGACTGGCGCAGTTCAGTTTTACACTGGTTGAAGTTGGGCTGGCTGTTGAGCCGGCGTAATGGCAATCGGTTCGCTCTTACCATTCCTTATCGCATCATTATCTTCATCTGCCTAGCCTTCGTTCGGCTGTACAGCATTGTGTATTATATGGAGTGTGTCTATGTGACCTCCACAGCCCAGTAACTGAATATTACGATACCCCTTCCTACGACTAGTACTCAAACTTTCAGTTTTCTGATTACCAGTAACAACTGACAAAGATCTACAAATGCCGCTCCATATTACATGGAATTTCATAATATCTGGCCAAATGAGTCCCGTTATGTATGTTGGGAAATATTTTAGTATCTGTTTGTATATACTTGTAAACCTTCACGTTATTTGTTTTGCAGTAGTATAATCTACATAGTGTCGGGTAGCGGCGCGGGCGCAGAGACCGTAGAGCGTAGCTGTGAGGAACTCCAAGCAGAACGTAGAGACCTGGCCGTAGAATTCTTGTTCTGTCTCGCGCTCATCGAGGTTCTGAAGCAGCTGCCCTTCCACCCAGGCCATGAGGACCTGGTGCAGTACATCGAGAATGTCGCCTTTAAGAGGTTCAATTATAAGGAGGGGTGAGTTGGATCCAATGTCGCTGTGACATCGGCATTTTTAGTACAAGGCAGAAATAAGCGCTGCTATAAAAATAATTATGTAGGCATAGGCTGGGCTTGAATTCTTATTGTTATGCCAACTTTAATATTACAGTTTGGCCGCTGAGAGAATGCGTTTCTGACGTCTGTCAGTTCGTACATAAATTTAGTGCAAAATTATAACATTTATTGTTACTTGATTTAATGATATCGTTTTTAACAATATAATTTGTTAAGAGGGCAAAAAAACGATACTTATATGTTCATCGTAAATTCTTCGCCACTTCAAAGTTACATCGTCCTTTCGCTCACGACCTGTCAGGAACGCATTCTCTCAGCGGCCAAACTACCTATTTAAATAACAACTGTCATTCTTTGACAGTTGCATAAAATGTGTCACTTTGGTTCACAATTAATTTCCCTGACTGCAGTATTTTGAGTTCAAGTCAAGCTATACAGACTTTGGCGCACTGCTTACACTCATTATAAACTCAAAAGAGAGCATTATCTTCATTGCTCTTGACCAATTTTACAGGGCCCACTACAAAGTTAAACCGCACCGGCCACCGCAATGGGGGCTATCGCGTGTGAATTTGCCACTAGAGGCGCTTGTGTAGACTGAGGTCCACCAAAATGTCAGATGTCATAGAGTGTTCGCGCGTTGTGTGCTTTTTATCACGTATTTATACTAATACTCACGATTGTGTTCTAGATTGAGCCCATTCCTGATTAATTATGACTTGAAGATTTAAAGTCAACATAAGATCATAATATTGTTAGAACTTGGAGGTAGAATGATTTTTAAATGTTTCATGCTTGCTAATTTTAGGAAGAATATTGTAAATATATATCTAAAGCTTACACTGTGTTGTTATACGTAATAAAATGAACTTTTTTACGAAGTTATTGGTGTTATAAAGTATTAAACAGAATTACTGACAGGACCTTACTCGACAGTGCGCCATCTGGTGAGCTCAAAAACGATAGCCCCCATTCAGTAACATACTTTTTAATCACAATCCCAATTATTTATATCATATTCAATTCGATATGTAGAGTAAAAATTAACCTATGCTGATTCTAAAACCATTTGGAGATTTTAGGGTCATAAGCCTTATTTTTCTATTTTTAGCTCTCTATATCACAAGATTGTGTTTATTTTCACAATAATACATGTAACCATTTGACTTTCATTTGACCTCTAAATGACGTCATAACTTAGCCTGAACAGACTACTTCCTTCGCGCTTCGTGCTTTTCAAGATAAATTTAAAAAAAAAACTGTTGTTAGTCTATCATACCGTCAGTGTGAAAGTGTCAATGCTAGTTATTAGGGATGGATCGCGCGCTGCCATAATTTCTCTTTCTCTACGTTAATTCTTTGTATACGACAGACCTTGTTTTCCCGTTGGACTTTGATACTTTCTGCAACATTGATCGACCATTGCATGCTTTACGGAACTGCCTGCCTATTGTTTGGATTAGTAAATAGGCTATTTGTTGTAGTGTTTCTACATGACGGTCTTGGTTGTCGGTCTTGCTTCGTAGCATTTAGCACCAGTTGTCGATAACAGATTCATTGCACGGATATGCAGCACGGATAATGGTAGAAATTAAATTTGCTAAAAATCGTAGGAAAAGTAACTCAAACAAATAGTTCACATCACTGCCACGATCACAGCATTCACATTTCACAACAAACAAAATAAAAAATCGTATCTGACAAGACAGTGTCAACTGTCAGTTGTCAACGTCAAGTTTGAAGTTGTCTATTAGTTTTTTGTATGTACTGAAAACGTGGCAAAGATTTAAAGCTATTCAGACTATGAAATGACGTCATCACGAAAAATACTTTAAAAAATAATTTAAAAAAAACTGTTACTTGAAAAAAAAAAGCTTCAAATCAGTGGCTTAAAATTAAATGTTTTACGAAATAAAAAAATAAAAAATACCTGAAAAATACTTTACATACCGAATTGCTGTGTTATAAAAAAAATCTACTTGGCACTTGACAGTGTTAAAATAACGCAATGAATATTGTTAAATGTTAAAGTGATCAGCAGTGCAAGTACGTAGCACTCGCAGTGCAAGTACGTAGCACTCGATTCGATACGATTCGATAAATCTGACAGTTATTCTCGATAAAATGAGTTTTTAACCAATCGAAAAGTCGGATTTATCGAATCGTATCGATTCGATCGTTATCGATTGCTACGTACTTGCAGTGTCTATTCGATACGATTCGATAAATCTGACAGTTATTCTCGATAAAATGAGTTTTTAACCAATCGAAAAGTCGGATGTATCGAATCGTATCGATTCGATCGTTATCGATTGCTACGTACTTGCAGTGTCGATTCGATACGATTCGATAAATCTGACAGTTATTCTCGATAAAATGAGTTTTTAACCAATCGAAAAGTCGGATTTATCGAATCGTATCGATTCGATCGTTATCGATTGCTACGTACTTACAGTGCAGATGTGTTTGTGAGTGAATTACGCAATTACCCCTCTGTATTCTTACTTCTTTACTACCTACAGTACATTAAACTCGCGCCTTTTTCAATAGGATGCGACATCAATTACAGAACGCCACCTGCAGAGCACCTACCCAAGGAATGTATCCCTAGATATATTCCTTTTGATTTGTCCACGTACACTCATCAAAAAAGTTTGTGATCGCTAGCTTAAGCTGATATCATTTTTTAATTGAATTTTGTCAAGAAAAATTCTTTGTTGTGTGTGTTTTTTTACTGTTTTATTGTTTTATAGGTATTCTAAATTTATATTTTTAAATAAATTATATAAAAAGAAGAAGAAATCATAATACAATATACCGTAACAAAAAATATTTCGATTTTGCAAAGTGATCGCAAACTTTTTTTGATGTGTGTACAATCATCATCACATCAACCTATCAGATCATGTTACATTTATCTTAGCACATACCATTCCATTAGTATTTGTATGTTTATATATTTTTCAATACACTTCCTCGAAAACTGGTCGTGCGCTGCGTTAACGCACTACGATTAGGGACAACATGCAATGTATTTCACACGCGTGCGATTTTTTCCACTTTCCGCACGTGTGCGGGAATGAAAACTGCCACAGATAACTATACCTATACTTAGTCCAAATTGGTTCAATGCCTATAGTCTGAGGTGAATGTTTTATTTTTTTATTTTTTGCAAAGCACTACGCGGCTTTTCGGCATAAATATTTTTTGAATATTCAAATTTTGTTTATAAATAGAATATCATAGATAAACATGATTATTTAAAACTAATAGTTACTTTTATACACAAATTAACATTTATTTGTGTTCTGAATTCAAAAATATAAAATCTATTTTTTATATTAGGCTGTTTAACGGCTTCACACCATTGCCTCTCTTTCAACCTGGCGAGACCAAAGCGCGAAAAAAAAAAAGAAAATTTAAATCATAGTTTCATAGTTCGTGACAAAATTATTATTCGTTATTTTATTTTATTTCTTCAAAAGTGTATTGAAAAACGTCGTTTGATACACGTGGACATTTGCTATTGCAATTCTCGGCTCAAAAACACTTCGCCTACGGCTCGGGTGTTATAATTCCGCCTCGATTGCAATAACAAACTTTCTCTACTTGTATCAAAATGTACTATTCTTATATATGTACTTAGTTATGTTGTCGTCGCAATGGTGAATACTGCGTGTACCTGTAAAAGCCATGCAAGCCCACGCGGATACTTTTTTTATTGTTTCCTTTTATGGTTTTGTATGTACCACTGTTGGTGAAATAAATAAATGACAGTATAAAAACATCTCCGTTGTTGATACTTAGGTTACAATCGAACCCGAACGCTGCCAATGTTCACCTGATAGCGGACCTGTACGCTGAGGTGGTGGCCGTGCTAGCGCAATCTCGGTTTGCATCGGTCAGGAAACGCTTTACGGCTGAATTAAAGGTAATTATCATTTAATTTTTTCTATTAATGTGAATGGGTATAAGAGTATGAAGACCAAAGAAACGGTGGATAGACTGAGTGAAGGATGACATGGCAAGAGAGGAGGTGACTGCTGAGTTGAGGAGTAATAGAGAGGTGTGGGAGAAGACTGCACCCACCACTAATAATAGAGAGGTGTGGGAGAAGACTGCACCCACCACTAATAATAGAGAGGTGTGGGAGAAGACTGCACCCACCACTAATAATAGAGAGGTGTGGGAGAAGACTGCACCCACCACTAATAATAGAGAGGTGTGGGAGAAGACTGCACCCACCACTAATAATAGAGAGGTGTGGGAGAAGACTGCACCCACCACTAATAATAGAGAGGTGTGGGAGAAGACTGCACCCACCACTAATAATAGAGAGGTGTGGGAGAAGACTGCACCCACCACTAATAATAGAGAGGTGTGGGAGAAGACTGCACCCACCACTAATAATAGAGAGGTGTGGGAGAAGACTGCACCCACCACTAATAATAGAGAGGTGTGGGAGAAGACTGCACCCACCACTAATAATAGAGAGGTGTGGGAGAAGACTGCACCCACCACTAATAATAGAGAGGTGTGGGAGAAGACTGCACCCACCACTAATAATAGAGAGGTGTGGGAGAAGACTGCACCCACCACTAATAATAGAGAGGTGTGGGAGAAGACTGCACCCACCACTAATAATAGAGAGGTGTGGGAGAAGACTGCACCCACCACTAATAATAGAGAGGTGTGGGAGAAGACTGCACCCACCACTAATAATAGAGAGGTGTGGGAGAAGACTGCACCCACCACTAATAATAGAGAGGTGTGGGAGAAGACTGCACCCACCACTAATAATAGAGAGGTGTGGGAGAAGACTGCACCCACCACTAATAATAGAGAGGTGTGGGAGAAGACTGCACCCACCACTAATAATAGAGAGGTGTGGGAGAAGACTGCACCCACCACTAATAATAGAGAGGTGTGGGAGAAGACTGCACCCACCACTAATAATAGAGAGGTGTGGGAGAAGACTGCACCCACCACTAATAATAGAGAGGTGTGGGAGAAGACTGCACCCACCACTAATAAATTGGGATGCAAAAGAACGATGATGCTTTGAACTTTTTGTTGCGTTTTAGCAACGCATTTATTTATCTCTCGACGTTCTTCTCAATAAAACGGAAATAATAACATAAACGTTCTGAATCAACATCTATGACATGATCAGTCGGGTACAGTCCCCGGCACGTAACTTGGCAAGAGTCGTTAGATGCGCAGAAGTCGTTTTTTAGGTCTCTTTGGCGGTGGCGCGGGACGCGGGGTATGAAGTAGCGCCGATCCGAGCGCGCGATTGGCGCGTCAGTCGACCCCTGCCTCCCGCACCGCGTCTACATTCCGTTCGCTCCCGATTACACTTGCGGTGCTAGTGCACGAGTACTACTCTACCCTTTGTTTTTGTTACGAGTTCAGTTTTAGTTTTAAATTAAGTTTTTGTTACGAGTTATTGTTATTGTTGTTGTTTTAAATTTAGTTTCTGTTACCAGTTGTTGTTATCGTTTTAAATTTAGTTTTTGTTACGTTTTTTACAATGCCAGGACCAAATACCGTTTTACGCAGACATGCCAGAAAAATGGTATACGATGTGTACTGTTTCATGGAGAAAGAAGCTCAAATTGAACTACATGATTAAAAATAAATGATGGCAATAACCAAAAATGACAATCAATAAAATTTAAGTGACCAGTTTGTTGTTCCACTAAGTGTACGATGCGCGAACTTGCCCCCACTCCGCCAAAACCTTGCCAACTTACGTGCCGGGTACTGTAAAACATTATGTGGATATATTAAGGAAACGGCAACGACCGCTATTGCTATGTCAAACGCAACATCTTTAGTAAAATTCTTGCAAAAGCGTTACCTGAGGTTAAACTTATATTGTCACTTACGGGATATCTTCCGTGATTGTTAATTGTTTTGAAGTCCCGATATTTAGACGCCGTTTTAAGCGCCATGATCGCGGGTCAACCTGCGATCATCGCGCTTAAAACAGTGTTTACCTTAGGTTGCAGTTGGTTAAGTTGATAAAGATGCGCTTTCAAAGGCGCACAACATCTCCATGAAAACACTTTCTTAGATGGTGACGTAGCCGCCTGTTGCCGCTCTTCAGGTTCTTTTTAACCCCCGACGCAAAAACGACGGGGTGTTTATAAGTTTGACGTACTTTTGTGTTTCTGTGTGTGTTTTTTTTTTTTGAAAGGTGTACTAAGGTCCAAGATGGCCGCCGCCAAAAGATGGCGGATTTCATATTTTTTCACAACTCACGTAGTATGGGTATCAAATGAAAGGGCTTGACTAGTAGAATACTATACACTATGATAAATTTCAAATCAAAGATGGCCGCCACCATAAAATGGCGAATTACATTTTTTTTTCACAACTCGCTCAATATGGGTCTCAAATGAAAGGGCTTGACTAGTAGAACACTATACACTATGATAAATTTCAAATCAAAGATGGCCGCCACCATAAAATGGCGAATTGCATTTTTTTTCACGACTCGCTCAATATGGGTCTCAAATGAAAGGGCTTGACTAGTAGAATAATGAATAATGTAAACTATATTGAAAGGGAATAAGGAATATTAAGTAACGAAATGAAAACTAAAAACTTGAAAATTATTTTTTTGTCTTATCAACGCCCTAGATTGAGGACTGGTACCTAAACCTAACTAATTATTTTTTATTTAGCTTTTTGACGGATAAAATACCTGATTAAACACCAAATAACCTGAGTCTTAAAACGCAAGAAAATAAAAGAAATTAAATAAAATAATTCAAAAGTCACTGCAAAAAGCATTTTTTTTTATTTTTATTAAATACCTATTTAAAAAACCCCCGACCCTAAAAAAATTATAAACGTGAAATCCTTTAACCTTATAATTATGACACTACGTGTCAGATGTTTTTTAAAATTTTAATTCTTTTAACATCCGTCCACAAAAAGTTCAATGTTTTCCTTATTTACTTTATCAACAGGAGCTGAAAAGCCGGGAGCCATCTCCGCACACGACACAAAGCATCATCTCTCTACTGATGGGCATGAAGTTCTTCCGCGTGAAGATGGTACCCATCGAGGAGTTCGAAGCCTCATTCCAGTTCCTCCAGGAGTGCGCGCAGTACTTCCTAGAGGTTAAGGACAAGGATATCAGGCATGCACTCGCTGGACTCTTTGTTGAGATACTTGTTCCGGTTGCTGCGGTAAGTTTATTGTTTATCTACGAGGGCGCATTCAGAAAGTTGGCAACCTCCAAATATCTGTCATATATTTACCTGTTTTAATTAATTTCGCTATATTACTGTGTGGAAATAAGAAATATGGCTATCTAACGCAAATAATAATTAATGTCGTAACACCGGATAATCAGTTTTACATGAGAAAAAACTATCTGGAAATAAAAAAAAAATATCTGGTAAATATTTGAGCTATTTGCGACGTTGTAAACTTTTTGGATACGCGCTCTTAACACCTCAGCGTTCAAACTTGAGCAATGAAATGTATTCACTTAGCAAAAATAAAAAACGAGTAGAAACGAACGGTTTTTACGTACATAAACATTTCAATGCTCGCGACTGTACACCACATAGAAAAGGAAAACACATTGAAAGTTAGTGTACAATGGCCCGACAATAATGTGTTACTGTTATTCACTTATGACTAAGTACTATCCGTATAATATTATGTATACATACAGGAACAATGCTCTTTTTCACGATAAAAAGTATCCTATGTCAATCATTTATCTCTCTTTCGTAGTATTTCCTAGTAAGTAGTTGATTAAAACTTTCGTTGATTTTATCCGTACAGACCGTCAAGAACGAAGTCAACGTCCCCTGCCTCAAAAACTTCGTGGAGATGCTTTACAGCCACACACTCGACGCTAGCACCAAGTCCAAGCATCGGCTCGCGCTGTTCCCGCTCGTCACGTGTCTGCTGTGCGTCTCGCAGAAGCAGTTCTTCCTAGCCAACTGGCACTGTTTCCTCGCTATGTGCCTGTCGCATCTGAAGAACAGGGACCCTAAAATGTGTCGGGTCGCTTTGGGTAACAGATATTCTAATACGCTATCTACTAAAAATGTGTCGGGTCGCTTTGGGTAACAGATATTCTAATACGTTATCTACTAAAATGTGTCGGGTCGCTTTGGGTAACAGATCTAATACGTTATCTACTAAAATGTGTCGGGTCGCTTTGGGTAACAGATATTCTAATAGGTTATCTACTAAAATGTGTCGGGTTGCTTTGGGTAACAGATATTCTAATACGTTATCTACTATAATGGAAGAACAGTCCACACGGTTGCTAAACAATATTCTATATTACAGCGAATATTGCTGTCAGGCCATGAAACTCTTTCAGAGTGAATAGATTTATTTATTTATTTCAACTTCAAATAGTGGTACGGTTGAACAAGCTATTTGGTTTACAGTTTAACCCACAAATTACATTGTAAAATGTAAACCAAATAGCTTGTTCGACCGTACATAAAGGGACTTAATGCCACAAGGCATTCTCTACCAGTCAACCTTTGGGTTCAGTAGGAAAACATAGTGATAGGGTACAAAATAATATCTAAATAAATGAATTATTGTTTACAAACATGTATATACTTATATTGATACTAATACAGAAATACAAATAAAATAAACTAATTACATTGGCATATCCTAAACTTTTTAAATTTATTTTGACTAACTTTTGATTTCGAACTATATCGAGATGAAATTCAACGTTGCTGAACATATTATTTGTTAGTCCTTTTTTGAAATCAGTAAGCGCCTGCCCACGGGGATGAAACTTACAAACATTGTTTGGGCGTGTTTTATTATGCCATGCCTAATGACGTATCAAGATTTTGTGCTGAATACGCATGCAGAAAACCGTCTGGGTTTTCCTCTGTCATAAACAAAGAGATACATCAAGTTACTTTATGAAATTTGTGTCCACAGAATCCCTGTACAGGCTCCTGTGGGTCTACATGATCAGAATCAAATGTGAGAGTAACTCCGCGACCCAGTCTCGACTACAGAGCATCGTGAACTCACTGTTCCCCAAGGGTTCGAAGGGGGTGGTCCCTCGTGACATGCCGCTCAATATCTTCGTCAAAATCATACAATTCATCGCGCAAGAACGACTTGATTTCGCTATGCGAGAAATTGTGTTCGACCTCTTAATGGTGGGGAGGCCAATCAAGATAATTCTGACTCCAGAAAGGATGTCTATCGGTCTTCGCGCTTTTCTGGTTGTTGCGGATAGTTTACAACAGAAGGAAGGGGAACCTCCGATGCCGCGGACATCTGGGACGCTGCCTTCAGGGAATACTCTGCGGGTTAAGAAGACGTTCCTCAACAAAATGTTGACAGATGAGACGGCGCGCTCGATCGGCATGAGTCCGTACTTCCCTTACGTGCGCCGCGTGCTGGTAGAGATCCTGCGGGCTCTAGACGCGCACTATGGGCGTCCGCTGATGCTCACCAACACGCAGAATGTGACCAAAGAGCAGGAGATCAATACAGGCGAGAGGAAGCCCAGGATTGACCTGTTCAGGACTTGTGTTGCTGCTATACCAAGGTAACATTGCTGAGATAAAAAACACAAGATCAAATTAAATTAACTAGCAAAACTCTACAGACTTTCGGGGTCGATGACCGTAAATATTGTCGTGTTGAGATGTAGTTTTCCAACTAATATTTCAAATAACTTCCGGTCACCCTCAAAAAGTCACCGACACGTAGTTTAGATATCGACACCCATCACGTCTGTCGAGTTTCGCTACCTAATTTATCTGCATACATAGTAACCACTGAGCTGATTACTTGTCATTCTTTGTTCATGGCAACTTTATCTAGTTCCATTCCACAGACTGATCCCCGAAGGCATGAGCTCCAGCGAGCTCGTGGACCTCCTCAGCAGACTCACAGTCCACATGGATGAGGAACTGCGAGGCCTGTCATTCCAGAGTCTGCAGACCCTCATCGTGGACTTTCCAGAATGGCGGCAGGATGTACTCGCAGGGTTCACGCAGTTCTTAGCTAAGGAAGTGCAGGTAATAATAAAGCTCGGATATAAGTATCGCCTCATCTTGTTTTTACTAGCGGATCCCGATCAGCAGTGCAAGTACGTAGCACGCGATTCGATACGATTCGATAAATCTGACAGTTATTCTCGATAAAATGAGTTTTTAACCAATCGAAAAGTCGGATTTATCGAATCGTATCGATTCGATCGTTATCGATTGCTACGTACTTGCAGTGCAGAAACTATACTGTTACGAAATACGAAGCTGCAATATGGATTATCTTAGTAAGTAATATTGAACGGCTTCCAAGTCAGTGTCAAACTACTTATTTCAATTAGGTCAATAAAGGCAATTTTGAACGACTTTTAATATAAATGTAATATAATAGAACAGATTTTGGTTGCCTGTTCGCAAAAATGGACAAGAATGGACAAAAATCAAATTAGCAGTTGAAGTCATACTGATCCCGTTCATTGAATAATAAAATTCTGCTTTGAAAATGACAACTAATATAAGTTCAGTATCGATTGGATTAATCTTGGTGGATAAACTGACATTAGCTGTAAGTTTGTAAAATGATAATGGTTAATTTTCGTGTCATAGGACACGTCACCACAACTAGTAGAGAACGGTCTCCGGATGCTGCTCCAGCTACTCACGAGCTGGAAGAACGGCGAGCCTACAGCTGTCAGCGCGCCCACCAAGCAGGAGCCTCTGGCGTCGGTGATCAGAGGCGCCGAGGCGCTGGGGCTGGTCATGCTGTGCCAGTGCAAGGCGTACCCACGACGCCTCGCTGTGCACGTGCTCAGGTAACACTACGTCACACCAGCCTGTATTCTTCAAAAAAGGGTCAAGGGGTTAGTCAGAGGTGTACCTATTAGTACGCGAAAATTTCACCAGTTATGTTAGAACTCCATGTAATAGGGGGTGACCCTATTACCATCAACCGGGCAGAAATCAAGACTCCGAGGCTGCTACTGAGAAACTTCCAAAGATAAAACCCAATAACACTGCACGATCTGAGAACTGAATGCTGGACCTCATGTTCGGCAGTCTTGTGATGCAAGCACATTGCGCTATAACAGCTAACAGTGACAGCAGCGCTCACACTCACAAGCACCTACTACCAACAATAACCTCTCAGCTACTATGGATCACCTGTTTCTACAAATTGTTGAAATGATTAGGCTGCGCTTCCTACAGAGATGTGCGAGGATGCGTTGCGAGGGATGTTTGTTAAGAACCAATATAATCACTTTTTTACCTAGCCTTGACCAGCGTAAACGCTCAAACCGTTCCACAGCCTCGCTCCGACTCGCCTCCCACATTTCTGGTTTACACGCAGACTCAGAGGAAAAGACGTGACTATTACATTTTAACATCATCTGAGTACATGTGATGAAATTTAAAAAAAAAAAAAACGACAATTTTGACAGTGTGCTAAGAAAAACACTTTTCGAACTCAAACTCAAGCATTTATTTCAATAGGGAATACGCATGTAATTTTTTCTTCATTTAAATCAATAAAATACAGTATTATCAACCCAAGAAAAGTATTCAAAGTTAATGTTCAACTACTGCTTGTCGCTCAAAAATGATATTAAACTCCTTCAATTTTCTATGACAGTTCAAACTCTGTCGCGGCCATGATGTGAGTGATGTGACGTAATTTACCTCAATCTGCCTTGTTTACATCTATTTATTGGCCAAAGTTTTGCATATTCCCTATTAGCCTATTTCCATTACGGCACTTTTCACAAAAGCGAAGCTACAGTCACAGTCACAAGGCATGATAACTTGAGAAAGTACTGTAGTTGCACATTCCTTAGCGTAGATCTCTATGGAGAAGAACGGACAAGAAAGTCCATGGACACTCTTTTAAATCAAAATATTGTTACAAAATCTTGGTTACATCATTCATGTTGAGATTATACATATATGTAAGAACGATGTAGAAAGACGTGCACATTAACAACGTCCAGAGTAAAAGATTAAATCAACGATTTAAAAATAAAGTAATTAAAATGAGTGCTGGTATCTCAAGAAGGTGGCCTCTATCTAGTGTTGCCCAAATGCAAGACCAAGACGAGACCTTAGCCAGTCTTGGTCTTGGTCTTGCGTCAATACACCTGGTCTTGATCTTGGTATTACACTCTCAGTCTTGGTCTTGCAGCAAGAGTCTCACAAGTCTTGCGAGACTCTACTACTTAGACTGGACTACTTTCAAATACCTATTAGCCTATTGCTATATAATAAACACGTTAGTTTAGATCTTAGAACAACGTAACAGAGTAGGTACATGTTGAGCTTAAATTGACAAAAGCATAGTGAACCACCAAATTAATAAAATTAACTTGACAATAATTAAAAAAATGACGCAATTTAGTACCTAAGCGTAATACTATCTCTATGTAGGTACCTTTAATGATTTTCTGTACGTGTACTGGCTATCCTAAACTCTTCACAAAAAGCTAGCGGTTAAAATAATTATCACATATGCTTTTCATCTTCATCTGGACTTGATACTTCTAACTAATAAAATTTGTCTTCAGCTAGACTTTTAATTACAAGCACAAACATTTAAAACATGAATTAAATTTTTGATACCTACATTAAAATGTATCAGACATATCATTTTTTGGATATCTATTGTAGCTTGTGACGAACGAAAATTGTTTGTAGGAATTTTTAAGCACCTATTATTTATCTATCGCACTTTAAAAAAAAACAGCGGATTTATGAAATAAAATAAATGGTGTTTATTATTTCAAACTTTATATTTCAACCAATATTGCGCGTTCCATGACTCTTTGCTCGCAGAAAATGCAACATACTTACAGTACCCGGCACGTAACTTGGCAAGAGTCGTTAGATGCGCAGAAGTCGTTTTTTAGGTCTCTTTGGCGGTGGCGCGGGACGCGGGGTATGAAGTAGCGCCGATCCGAGCGCGCGATTGGCGCGTCAGTCGACCCCTGCCTCCCGCACCGCGTCTACATTCCGTTCGCTCCCGATTACACTTGCGTGCACGAGTACCACTACTACCCTTTGTTTTTGTTACGAGTTCAGTTTTAGTTTTAAATTAAGTTTTTGTTACGAGTTATTGTTATTGTTGTTGTTTTAAATTTAGTTTTTGTTACCAGTTGTTGTTATCGTTTTAAATTTAGTTTTTGTTACGTTTTTTACAATGCCAGGACCAAATACCGTTTTACGCAGACATGCCAGATACGATGTGTACTGTTTCATGGAGAAAGAAGCTCAAATTGAAAAAGAGACGGTAAAACGGACTGCAGAAGCAACTAAAACCGGGAAAAAAGAGGAATAGAACAACGAAATAGAATAATTTTTAAATGTTTTTTTTATAGTATTTTGTATAGAAATATTTAAAAATGTAAAAGATATGTAACATAATGAATAAAGGAACAATAATAATATATATATGATGTGGTCTCAGTGGACAAGGGCCTCACCCCGCTCTCCCTGGCTAACGAGAACTGGCGCAAGCCTAAAGTATTAAACACTAATGACCGCAAGGAAGAATGGCAGAGCAAGGAGCTTCACGGACGCTTTTACCGGGCCCTACATGGCCCCGATGTAGACTTCTTAGCGTCGGTATCCTGGCTACGCTTTGGTGACCTCTTCGGGGAAACCGAAGGTTTTGTCTGTGCAATAATGGACGAAGTTATGATGACGAATAACTACCGGAAATACATTGTGAAAGATGGCACGGTTGACATATGTCGGGCATGCCACCGTCCGGGAGAATCGATCCGACACATTATTTCTGAGTGTTCTAGTCTCGCTAACGGAGAGTACTTGCATAGACACAACCTCGTTGCCAGGATTATCCACCAGCAACTTGCTTTGAAGTACAACCTTGTGGAATCAGAAGTGCCATACTATAGGTATGCGCCCGACCCAGTTCTCGATAATGGTAATATCACGTTGTATTGGGATCGACCTATCACCACTGATAGGACTGTTGTTGCCAATAGGCCTGACATTGTGGTGATAGATCGATTGGAGCGTCGCACAATGATTGTTGATATAACGGTCCCGCATGATGAGAACCTCGTGAAAGCAGAGAAAGATAAACAATTCAAGTATCTAGATCTGGCTCGCGAGGTTGTTGACATGTGGGACGTAAATACAGCAATCATTGTGCCGATAGTCGTGTCGGCCAATGGCTTAATAGCCAAGAGCCTCGACCAACATCTTAGGAGGCTCTCGCTTGGCAGCTGGATCAAGGGCTTGATTCAGAAAGCAGTACTTCTGGACACGGCACGTATCGTTAGGAGGTTCCTCTCTCAAGAGCCCTGACCACCGGCAGCTCGGACCCTGTTCCCAGCGCTGGTGGGCTACTGTTTTTTTATATTTTTAAATGTTTTTTTAAGTCGTTTTACTAAGAAATATTTAAAAATGTTAAAAACATGTGAATATAAATGAATAAATGCACAATAATAATAATAATGACGTATTCATTCATGCATTTAAAATGTATTAACTTAACTGCGAGACGCAAGAGTCTTGCAGGCTTATTCTTGTTCTTGCTCAAGTCTTGCAGGGTTCAGTCTTGGTCTTGGTCTTGCTAGAATAAGTCGGTCTTGGTCTTGGTCTTGCAAAAATGCAAGAACAAGACCAAGACTGCAAGACCAAGACCGATTTTGGGCAACACTATCTATCACGTTATCCTTGGCGTAGCCCTCGCTAACTTTACCGCGCTCAATCTGACTTGGAACGGGTACTATATCGCTGATATCGATTATGGCACTACTTGCAACGCACCCTTCATTTCTATACACTGAATGAGATGACAGAGCATTGCTCACATTTTTTTCTACTGACAGTGAGCCATTTATAAGACAATCATTTATTTATTTATTCGTGATATTGTGAGTAGAATGCGTAAACTGCTCTGTCATAATTCCGTCAGATAAAAAGAGTCATTAACGTCATAATAAACATAAAATTGTAACGTGACAATGTTCAGAACAGAAAATTATAATGTACTAGCGGACGTCACGCGGTTTCACCCTCGTAGTTCCCGTTCCCGTGCGAGTACGGAGATAAAATATAGCCTATGTTACTCGGTGATAATGTAGCTATCCATTGCTGAAAGAATTTTTCAAATCAGCCCAGTAGTTTTTGAGTTTATTCATTACAAACATACACACACACAAAAATACAAATCTTTCCTCTTTATAATATTAGTGTAGATAGGGATGTGCATAACCCGCAAACAAAAGAATTAATAATAGAAATGGCTGAATCCTTACAATCTCCCTTCCAATCTCACTGGATCTTCCTAGCCGCATACCAACTATGTTGGTATTCTAATCGCTATACAGGGTGGAATTTTGTAATGCCACCTGGAGGGAAAGTACTCTTAATACCGGAGATAGCAAATTTTACTCAAAGGAAACATTCCTTCATTTTTAAAAAGAAATTAATCTACATTCAAAGATTTTGAAAATTCGCGTGCCACACTCGGGAATCGAACCGTCTAAATTCCAAAAAAATAACACCCTGTACTTTTATGGCACCAATCGATAGGGTCAATCATAAGGATCAAATCCCTCTAACAAACATGATAAATTAAATGAAAGGAAAACCATTAAATCTTAAGTTATAAATTCAATGGGATAAATTCAATAGGTACGATAAAGCACTTTAATAAAGTGATGGACCTTTACAATTGAAGAGAATAAGATTGCAGAAGAAGATTGCAATTTGTATGTGTTTGTTTGTGCAAATTGCAATATTCCTATGTAAATAGTTCTTCGTCATTTTAATTAATAAATGTCGTCAAAAGAGAATTTTTTACTATGTTCGTAATTGGATGGACCTTTGACTAAAAGTGTTATAACTTATCCCATTGAATTTATAAGTTAAGATTTCATAGTTTCCCTTTCATTTAATTTATCGTATTTGTTAGAGGGATTTGATCCTTACAATTTACCCTATCGATAGGTGCCATAAAAGTCACAAGGTGTTATTTTTTTGGAATTTAGACGGTTCGATTCCCGAGTGTGGTACGCGAATTTTCAAAATCTTTAAATGCAGATTAATTTCTTTTTAAAAATGAAGGAATGTTTCCTTTGAGTAAAATTTGCTATCTCCGGTATTAAGAGTACTTTCCCTCCAGGTGGCATTACAAAATTCCACCCTGTATATACTAAATACAAGTACAGTTCCCGGCACGTAAGTTGGCAAGGTTTTGGCGTAGTGGGGGCAAGTTCGCGCATCACTTAGTGGACCAAAAAACTGGTCACTTTTATTGATTGTCATTATGGTTATTGCCATCATTTATTTTTAATCATGTAGTTAAACAAAGCATAGGAATTCGTGACATTTATGAGGTGTTATAAATAAAATAATATGCATTTTTTTATTATGTAAAAAAAAAGTATTATTATTAAAAATTATAGGTTCTCGTCGTCACTATCGGTTAATAATCCCTGGCATCAAATTAGAACTACCACTTGAACTGGCATATTATGTAATAAACATAACAAAAACTAAATTTAAAACAATAACAACAACTCGTAACAAAAACTAAATTTAAAACAATAAGAATAACTCGTAACAAAAACTTAATTTAAAACTAAAACTGAACTCGGTAACTAAAAGTCAACAAAAACAAAGGGTACAACTTTCGTGCACTCAAGTGTAATCGGGAGCGAACGGAATGCAGATGCGGTGCGGGAGGCAAGGGTCGACTGACGCACCAATCGCGCGCTTTGATCGGCGCTACGTCTCATACCCCGCGTCCCGCTTGACCACCAAAGAGACCTAAAAAACGACTTCTGCGCATCTAACGACTTTTGCCAAGTTACGTGCCGGGGACTGTATCATATAACAATTGCCAGTCTGAGTTTTACAAGCCATTTGTTGAGTAACACGAACACCCTTGGCAAGACTAGTTGTCTTAATCTGACTAGGCTTCAGACTTCCCGTAACGTCTGTCAAAGATAAACGAATCCCATTAATATAGTTGTACAAATTTTACAGGGAAGCTAAATATCTGCTGGAAAAACTGCAGCTGACTCGCGACGAGCCGGCGCTCATCGACGCGGCGGATGCTCATACCGCATTCTTCGCGGAGAAGTGCTTGTCGCTACTGCCTCCGGCTGAGAAAGCCGCCATCCTCACTGCGGGACAGATCGACCTCGTGTGGTTGGCCGAGAGAAGCCACGCCGTCTGGACTGCTGGTCAGTAACCTCGTCATTATTTAGACATAACGTTCTGGAAGGCTCCTTAATATCGCCACAACGACGGGCTCTTGCCTGCCTCGACTGACACCAGCTGTCTGCCGGTCTTACGGCACAGATCGTGGGACAGATCGTCCTCCTCTGGTTGGCTCAGAAAGCCGTGCTGTCTGGATGCTGGACTGCCAGTTGGTAAACTTATCATCATGTTACAACCAAAAGACCACTGCTTTTTCGTCTTGGTGATGAAATGACAGATTCTGTACTGTCCCGAGACATTCATCAGCTCGGTTCTCACATTTGCGTATAAAAAAGTCCCTATCTTTCTCTTAGACGACATGCTGCACCAATCTCAAATAAATTAAAGGCAAAACAATGGTGACATTTACTGGCATGTTTCCAGGTCTTCAACACGATGAGACATCCAGCAGGAATAGCTGGAGCGGCAGCTCCTCCAACGGCGCTGATCCTTGGGAGGTAATAGAATCCATTCACATTGAGAACTGTCCTCTTAGAGTATTGATAGTTATACCTCCAGTATCACCAGATGTCCCTACTGGTTGAATGATCGGAACATATTGCTTTAACCTATATTTATGACTGTAAAAGTTTCCGGTGACGAATATCAAAAACTAAACAAACCCAAAAAAAAAATACGATTTAAAAGTGCAATGAGTTTTTGTACCCTCCTCATATTTCGAGCCAGCAGCACAATACGCCGTCACTAGATGACCAGTTCAAGTACAGCTCAAGCTAACGATACACCAAAATAATGTAGCTTATATTAATTTTCCTTTTTATATCAACGTTTAGAATAATCAGCACAAAATGTGCCACTGCAGGACAAAAATGGGTGAACCCTTTCTGTGAGACGAAGTGCGATTTAATGAACCACGTGGGCTCCGTACGGGATACGAATATCACACGTCTTCGAATTAAAGTCGCATCCGTTTCACATTAGGTCGAAGATAGTTCTAAGGTATGTTGCTGGCCTCCAGGTGGTGCTATTCGGTCTGCTGGAGCGCAGTCGAGTGCCTGCGCGCTGTCCCTCCACCATATTGCAGGCGTGGCCCATACTGCACGCCAGGATACACGCGCTCTTCACCATCATTGAGCCAGCGTAAGTTAACTGCAGATTTGTGCTCGATGATGATTGTCTAGTTAAGTATAGACCTGTCCACCATATAACCAAGGAAATACCCCAATTTGTATGTATGTGTGTAATTGCCCAATTTGTATCGCCATGATTTCAAAATGATGGATCAACAAACCAATAAATAAAAAAGCAAAAGCTTCGGATGACAGATTTCGGGACCGGATTAGGTGATAAAAATCTTAATGCTAAATGCTGATATGAAAACAAGAAGATCACCCAAACGACATAGCTTTTCCGGTTCAATTGTAAAGTACATAAAAAGAACGTCGATATGGTGCATCATGGACCATATCGGCACAGTTTTACAATCCATACAGTTGCGCAACGAATGTACTTCCGTGGAGCAACGGCGGGGATCTTGCGGGGGGTTGGATGACGCGGTACGCGGTATACGATCTCGCGCAGTTCATACACTTAGACGTTTAAGGCTGACGCGTCTGTGTAAATCGTTGTTAATACTATTAATAATCGTTATATAACTTGAATATAATGGCGTACACTTGTTGCGTATACGGGTGTGCCTCGACGAGCACCAATAAGGATAAAAATATAAAATTTCATAGATATCCGACGAGAGGTAAGTTTATCTTCCTATAAATTCGAATTAGCTACCTAACCAAATAACCATCTAGTACCTACTATTACTATTTTCGTTTAAATTAGTAATACCTACCCGTCGTATATCTAGTACTAAAACGCCAAGTAGGTACGTAAAGACCTTATGCCTTAGCCCTCCTATACCTACACCTAAGCTCTGCCGGCCAACTCTACTGCGCTAATTGTGAACGTAGGTTATCAAAAGAATTGTTACGCGTTTCATACATGTTGGATAATTACGAGAGCAATTAGAAAATGTGATTTTTTGTTTGTTGAGATATCTTGACGATTTTGGTACCAAGTGAAAGGTCTAGGTCTAAAACCATTTTATCCGTTTGAATCATGTAAATCGGTCCACGCGTTTAGGAGATAATAATGAGTACCATACCGTAGGTATAGTAAAAATATAAAAAACCAGAATATTTGATGATTTAGTTTAGATATTAAAGTAATATACGGGTCCAATCCACGTCTTTTTTTGTTTTGTAAATATTTAGTTTTAAATAGTGTTTAAAATAGTATATAAGTATGTCTTGTAAATTAGTATTGAATTAATAATGTAATTAATCGCTGCTGCCTTACGCCTCGGTGCCGCATGCTGTTCTTCTCATCGCTGTCACCGTGGTGAAGCTGTCAACAGCCTCGGTCACCACGGCCTGTCGTGCAGCCGAAGTGCGGGGCGTTTTGCACGGCACGCGAACATAAACGACATTATCCGTCGAGCTCTTGTCACCGTCGGCGTTCCAGCTGTTTTAGAACCTAATGGCTTGGCACGCGACGATGGCAAGAGACCGGACGGCATGTCTTTGTTTCCTTGGAAGATGGGTAGGCCCTTAGTATGGGACGCAACTTGCGTCGATACTCTTGCGCCTTCTCATCTTCCAAGTTCGTCGTGCTGTGCTGGCGCTGCTGCTGCGGCTGCAGAGAACCTCAAACGGCGTAAATATAGAAACTTTTGTGGTAACTATATTTTCGAGCCGTTTGGGGTTGAAACTCTAGGGCCGTGGGGTCCGAGTGCCCATAGCCTGTTCAAAGAACTTTCAAAACGCCTAGTTGACGCCTCCCGTGACCCAAGAGCTGGCTTTTACCTTGGTCGGAGGCTAAGTGTTGCCATACAACGTGGCAACGCCGCCAGTCTTTTGGGCACATTACCAGCTGACAGCGTTGAGGAGGAGTTTTTCGATGCCCTTTTATAGTTTGTTGTTAGTTTATTTATTTTAGTTTATTTAATACTTAGTTTTTAATTAATTATGTAAATATTTACTCGAAATAAAATTTGATTTCATAATGTAAATAAATGATTACAAAATCACATTTCTTTTATTATTATTTTTTGACAAACCTTACACGCTTGCGACTCAGAGCCTAAGTACCTACACGCGTGGCGGCATCGTTCAACGTCAAAGGCGTTTCCCAACTGTATGGATTGTAAAACTGTGATATCAGCGTTATTTTCGCCCACGACTGCGTGAAAGAGTTACAAACAACACACACACACAAAACACTTTTGTTTTATTATTATACTAGCTGACCCGCGCAACTTCGTCTGCGTCACATGAGCTACCTACCTACCTACCTACTACCTACCATTTTTTTTTTTTCATTGTTTTTAAAATGTATTCTGCTATTCTGGGCGGAGACAAATCCAACGCAACAAAAACCATGAATATTGATCCAGCAGATCTCGAGTTATAAGTGATGTAACAAACCCGTCTTTCTTTTATATATATAGAAGATTAGTAGGATTAAATGAACCACGTTACATTTCAGGCCTGTGAACGACAACCGAGCTTCACTGCTATCCCGCGGGCCGGCGCTGCCAAGGAAGCCAGAGAAAGAGCGAGACGGTTATATGCAAGTCAGTACCGATTTATACATCATACGGTGGGGATGGTAACTGTGAACGTGAAGAGTGATGGCAGTAGCATAGCCAGTGTCAGTACAGCCGAGCGTCGCCACGTAATGCCTTTTCCGATTTCAAAATAGCTTAACCTCATTGGTGAGATTATGACCTAGCTATGTACTTGTGACACTTGTCCTCGCCATACATAAAGACCTTTGTCAGGCCTCTCTCATTGATTTCACACCTTTTTACAAGTCTAACATTATGGAGTACTAGCTTATGGGTCTAACATTATGGAGTACTAGCTTATGAGTCTAACATTATGGAGTACTAGCTTATGAGTCTAACATTATGGAGTACTAGCTTATGAGTCTAACATTATGGAGTACTAGCTTATGAGTCGACATTATGGAGTACTAGCTTATGAGTCTAACATTATGGAGTACTAGCTTATGAGTCTAACATTATGGAGTACTAGCTTATGAGTCTAACATTATGGAGTACTAGCTTATGAGTCTAACATTATGGAGTACTAGCTTATGAGTCTAACATTATGGAGTACTAGCTTATGAGTCTAACATTATGGAGTACTAGCTTATGAGTCTAACATTATGGAGTACTAGCTTATGAGTCTAACATTATGGAGTACTAGCTTATGAGTCTAACATTATGGAGTACTAGCTTATGAGTCTAACATTATGGAGTACTAGCTTATGAGTCTAACATTATGGAGTACTAGCTTATGAGTCTAACATTATGGAGTACTAGCTTATGAGTCTAACATTATGGAGTACTAGCTTATGAGTAACATTATGGAGTACTAGCTTATGAGTCTAACATTATGGAGTACTAGCTTATGAGTCTAACATTATGGAGTACTAGCTTATGCCTGCGGCTTCGCTCGTGTGGAGTTCGATAATTGTCCCACGGGATCATACTGGGATAAAGAGTATCGAATGTGTTAATCCAGGTTATAAATTGTATTTTTGCTAATTTCATCCAAATCAGTAGTTTTTTTTTTGTGAAAGAGTAACAAAGTTCCGTCCATACATTCATCCTCATGGACTTTCTCATTTATAATATTAGTAGGAAGTAGGATGTAAGGCTCGTAGCAACTGGTATTCTGTAGTTTTTGCCCACTCATATGGTGTTTATTTCTTTTAATTATAACGTTTGAGAACTAATTGTATTTATTAAGGACAAAGCAATAGTAGTGAGTAAGATAAAGCACAAAAAAGTTTAAACAATTTTAACAAAAAAAAAAAAATCTAATCTGTTCAAAATTTTGAGTTCCCGATATTTCGCGGAAGATATCCCGTAAGTGACAGTATAAGTTTAGTTTTTAAACCGTGAAAGCTTAAAACAGTGTTTCAAAAAAGTATCTCACGGTGCTTCTGACTTGCCAATAAAAATTCCTTCCATTCAACCGCCAGCAAATCGTTGAAAAAGTGACTTAGCGCGTGCTACGAGCTAGATTCGGCAGGACCCCCTTCTGAACAGCAAACAAGCTGTACTTTCGTTTGAATTAAGACGTTATTTCATGTATGAAAGCCCGCCACTCTGTTCCCAACCAAACCCTTGTAAACTTTGACGCTCTAAAAATTTATTTAGTTTAGTGTATTTTTGTCTGTTCTCTCTCTTTTAGATTGATATGCGTGCGTTGTTTATTGCAGGTTTGGAAATATTATATGACAATGGCCTACCTAGTAGTGCCGGCTGTGCCGAGCCCCGTCATCCGCTGCGCCAGTCCAGACCTCAGTCTGAGGTACGTGTTCCACATACTAGCGCCACGTAGCTCTAAACTTATATCCTTCTGGGGCCGAAACCAGTGCGCATGCCAAATGTTACCCCGAATCTTTAAGTAAGCTGTAAGTATAAGTTCCGTAATTGTTATGCGAGGTAATAATTGGTATGCCACTGAGTCTCGGCGCATCTATCGACATTTGTCGTAAAACTACTACATTGCCGTTATCATTAATTAGCAAATTGGCTTGATATGTTAAAATTTATTCAAAAAATATAATTATTGATTGGCATTAAATTCTATATAAGTATTTACGTAATACGTACGGTTTATGTATATGTGCAAATGTTTTATGATTTTCATTGTCTACATTTTATAAAATAATGTTGTTAAGTGTAGCTGGCATCGCCGTTGATCTGCTCACTGATTTGTTTGGGTTCTGCAGGCCGATTCACTTCTTTTCGATAACTGTTATGAATAACGATTTGACCAAATATCGTTATCAAATTGCGATCGAAGTTTTGTTAAGATTTAAAAATGTAGGTCATTCTTGGAACTGTTTTTATGATTATCTGATTATTTGATACACTAACTATTTAACGCCTATTGTGCCCTTTAGTTTATTTTGTATAAAATATTCAAGAAGCATAACAGTTGTGTTTCAACAGTTTCCAATTTCTAAATAGAAACATTTATTTAATGGAAAAAACATGTACTACATAACAGACGTAAATCCAGGCTATTGCACAGTCAAAAGAAACACATTACAATAAGGAATGATAATATTAAATGAAATAGTTGTCGATGTCATGGGATCTATTAGCTTAATCTAACCGACTGTTATTGAGTACATCAGCACGGATCAAGTTTGTAAGTCGGCTGTCGGCTGCAACATGCATTACGACTACTAGCCACTTGATACTGCTTTCATAATGGGGAAGGAAATTGTGGACCTAATGGCGCTAGCATAGCTGGTTCCCAATATCGTCATTGGTTGAAAATGTGGTAATGTCATTTTACATTTCAAAATAGCTTAACCTCATTGGTCAGATTGAGACCAGCTATGGTGGCGCCATCTGTTTTACTTTGCCTTCGCCACCCCATTCAAAACATATGAATGATTCTTCTATAATGTTCGACTACTAAGTTATCGTGAGGTTGTAAGTCGGTCTGTAGATGTATGTAGTGCAAATGTTAACTTGACTCGTTATTTGATAAAACATTATTCAAAAATCTTTTAGTTTTGTTAGTTGTATTTTATACCGTTACCATACCGTTATTCATATATTAAACCGAATGATCAAGTAATCTTAATATCGTATTAGTAAGTGTAGGCACGAAGTATTTGTTATGTTATGTTGTTTAATGTTAGCAGGGCTTAGTTTATGTTTGACAGCGCTGTTCTGCGGCGATGTCAGCTTACTGAACCACGTTAGTACTGCCCGACCAACCACGACTCCCACACTATCCGCATGAGAAAACAAACAGACGACACTTTCCATGTTAACGAACAACTATTTTTAGAAAATTGTGTACAATTCTTTATTTACATTGTGCCTATTCTTAATACCTGTATTACTAAATCAGTGTTACAGATACATCATACAATATATTTAACATGAAAATTTGCAACAGAAATCTGAATGAAAATGGCCCTAATGGTTTAGTAGTAAAGGGGTAAGACCAAGACGTATTCTACGCAGATTTTGATAAAAAAACTGTACGTGTAAAGTACCCACACTACTCATTAATGTACACAATTTACCCTCCCTACCACCCAATTTATTAATTGTTTTGTCTTTTGATCAACCATGAGCTTTACTGGATTGCTTCTTCTAAGAATCTAAGTAGTCTGTGGATATGGTTGAAGAGAAATGAAATAAGAAATGTGTGGGTATACATGTATACGTATATAAGCTAGAGGGGCTAGGGAGTTTAGTCGAGGGTCGAAGCGCTTAAGTCTACGAGCGTGTTGGACGTAGTGTGCCACTAGCGCAGGGAAGTATCGACGTTGTCTGTCCGGTAGCACTGAGGCGGAGGGCTGGGCCGGCCTGGCCGCGCTGAGCTCGTCCAGCGAGTCCCTCAACGCGCCCGGCGGCTTCTTCACGCTGCCCTTGAGCTATGCGCGCGCGCACAGACAACACAAACGAACGAGGTGGCCATTGACGCTCGCTATGTGCACTTCGCATTCGATTTG
This sequence comes from Xestia xanthographa, assembly GCA_905147715.2. Classification (NCBI taxonomy): domain Eukaryota; kingdom Metazoa; phylum Arthropoda; class Insecta; order Lepidoptera; family Noctuidae; genus Xestia; species Xestia xanthographa. Next base: position 40,689,559 of record LR990641.1, on the reverse strand, counting down.
ATCATTACTTGGTTGTGTCGATTCCATCTCTCAGTTCACTGTATCCCTACCGTGGGGCCCTGTCCCGTCTCACACTTTGTCCAGCTTTGTGACACTTACGCAGTTTAATTTCTTTATGTTTTAAATTATTTCGTCGCCACCGCGGGTTTTGTTGTATACTTATCTCAGTCGAGCTCTTTACAATATTTAGGGTGGAATCGACACACGCCATTCCTCATGGTGGGTACACAGTGCAGTGGCCTTGCCGGGTGGTTCCATAATTCGAAGGTCACTGTAGTACATCGCTCATCAATCACGCCTCGGTCAGAGCACAGCTAGCGCATTCCATACGATGTGTTCCTCGCCTGCGCCCACGCCCGCGCCCGCGCCCGGCGTAGGATGTGTTAGTGCAGTAACTCGGGGTCACGGTCGCCATGTACACTCACACACTCACCATACGAGTACATGCGTCTATAACATGTAGCCTTCTGTTTATGTTTGTTATTGACAACATGTTATTACTGGCTCATAACTCATCATGAATCAATTCAAATATTAGTCTAGATGAAAATTAAGGATTGCTTGTGAGAGGGTCGAAACAAATAGTGTTGATAATAGCTTTAGATAGAAATACGAGACGTTCATCAACTCGTCCCACAAGCCTACGGCCCATTTGGGACGAGTTGATAAATACTTACAATGCAAAGAATTTATTTGTAAGTTTAGGCAATAGTTACTTAGGTCGCAGCTTGAACACTAAGCTAGGACTTTCTGCGGCGCATGTTAGCGAAGCTATCTAGACGACGTAGTAGCACACGACTAAATACAGAGTGCGTTTATAGAGAACAACTGAACACGAACTCTACTTATACATTATTTGTGAATTGCAAATAGAAATATTTACTTCGTATAAGGATAGTTTGCACCCAAACGTGCGCAATACACAGCCATACATATAATACGCAGCTACTTGTGCACCTTCCATATTTTAATGTACAGTCGTGGTCTATTCCGCCTGATCAGTTAATTTTTTTTTCGCTTAAATCATGCGGAGGCGCCGAGCCATGCCCCTTTACAAGTTTAGGCATATTAAGAAAGCGTCAACTTTGGCGCGCAAAATAACAATAACTCTCGTTTTTTGGCGTGCGTCGTCATTGCGCTCGGCCGATCGGTATCTTTTCATTCATTATTTCCATACAAAGTCAACGGGGCGGGGCTAGAGAGCGTTTCTATGTTGTAAGTGCAAGCAAAAATTTGCTCACTGGTGATCAGGCGGGAGTGTCCTCGATAGTACGTTTATAGCAAAAAATAAAAATAAACATGGCTACTAAATTCTATAAGAATACCTTAATACATTGCATAATGTATATTGTGCACTTACACTGTGATAAAAGCTCTTAGGGTCGGCCAGTTAGTTGTATCTGTAATACCAAGAGCGTTATGCAATTCACTTTGTTCAAACTGATATAATTTACATTTCAAGAATTGCCCTGTCAGCTAGCCATATTGTTATTGAAAAGGAAACGCTTCTCGCCGGAGACGTTTGTGGAGCGGTCACTTCTTCAAGCACTCAAGCAGCCAGGAGGGTAAGCTGAAGCCCACAGATATTTCCGCCGATTCTAAAACGCGTATGCCTGACGTAATATTTTTTCTTATATTTGATAGCTATAACAAAGATTTCTTGAGATTTGTGTATTTTAGCCGGGGCGGTCGTTACTGACATGGATAAAATATTCCGATTCGCTGAATTCTTGAACACTAGACAAAGATAATGGTGGTTTATTTTTTTAGTTGGATTCTAGATGTTATTACTTGTCATCGTGCACTCCTCAGCTGTCAACATGAAGTACATCATAATTGACCTCTAGATGTTATTACCTGTCATCGTGCACTCCTCAGCTGACAACATGAAGTACATCACAATTGACCTTTAGATGTTATTACTTGTCATCGTGCACTCCTCAGCTGTCAACATGAAGTACATCATAATTGACCTCTAGATGTTATTACCTGTCATCGTGCACTCCTCAGCTGACAACATGAAGTACATCACAATTGACCTTTAGATGTTATTACTTGTCATCGTGCACTCCTCAGCTGTCAACATGAAGTACATCATAATTGACCTCTAGATGTTATTACCTGTCATCGTGCACTCCTCAGCTGTCAACATGAAGTACATCATAATTGACCTCTAGATGTTATTACTTGTCATCGTGCACTCCTCAGCTGTCAACATGAAGTACATCATAATTGACCTCTAGATGTTATTACCTGTCATCGTGCACTCCTCAGCTGACAACATGAAGTACATCACAATTGACCTTTAGATGTTATTACCTGTCATCGTGCACTCCTCAGCTGTCCACATAAAGTACATCACAATTGACCTCTAGATGTTATTACCTGTCATCGTGCACTCCTCAGCTGTCCACATAAAGTACATCACAATTGACCTCTAGATGTTATTACCTGTCATCATGCACTCCTCAGCTGACAACATGAAGTACATCACAATTGACCTTTAGATGTTATTACCTGTCATCGTGCACTCCTCAGCTGTCCACATAAAGTACATCACAATTGACCTCTAGATGTTATTACCTGTCATCGTGCACTCCTCAGCTGTCCACATAAAGTACATCACAATTGACCTCTAGATGTTATTACCTGTCATCATGCACTCCTCAGCTGTCCACATAAAGTACATCACATTGGTTTGCTGTCTGTTTTCCTCGTTGCAGTGCAGACATTCAATTGTTTCCCACACGTGTGATCTAGTTGATGTGCGCGACTGCCGCCCGGCCCGCAGCCTGCAGCGCCCCTCACTGACAGCTAGGGCCACGCGGCCGCGCGCCCGTCACGTGCTTGTCTATACTTTGATTTGTATATACTTTTGTTTCTGCCCCGACAGTGCGCTCTTCCTCTCGGCGTGTCCGGAGACACTGTGGGGGTAATATATTACTTTGGCTATGGCTCTACATGTTCTGACGTATTATTCTCCCGTGTATTGCTATTCTACAAGACGTGACGGTAGTTGCTATTTGTGATGACGAGTATCGCGACCTGATAACTTTATAATTAATAAATTAGTGAGAACATAATGCGTTCAGAGGGCTATTACATTTTTTCTTGTATTTGCGTGTTAGATTCTTACAACGCTCAAATACAAGAAAAATTCTGATAGCCTCTTAAATAAAAAACAACTTTTTCAGTACACTTCCTCAAAAACTAGTTCTTATCGCACTACGATTAGGTTCAACATTAAATGTATTTCACGTGTGCATTTTTTTAAAATTAATTAACACGTGTGAGGAAATAAAAATGGCCACAGATAGCTATACCTATACTTAGTCCAAATTAGTTCAATGCTTATAGTCAGAGGTGAATGTTTTCTTTTTTTTTTAATTTCGGCAAAGCATTAAGGGGCCGCCTCCACGAGTGAGAGAATCGCGGCTTTTTGACGTATTTCTATACGAAAATATCGCCGCGATTCTCTCGCTCGTGGAGACGGCCCAAAAGAGAGTGTATAGAAAAACGTGGCAAGGGCGATAATATCGCCGCGATTCTCTTGCTCGTGGAGGCGGCCCCTAAGCGTCGTTACGGCGTAAATATTTTTTGAATATTCAAATTGTGTTTATAAATAGAAAATCATAGATACGAGTAAACATGATTATTTAGAACCAATATTGACTTTTTATAAATTAACATTTATTTGTGTTCTGAATTCAAAAATAAAAATAAACCGACGAAGTGCGAGTTGAACTCGCGTGGAGAGGGTTCCGTACAATGCTAAAGTCTTATATTGAGTTTACCACTTTATTTTCAATTGATAGAACTCTTAAAGGGTTTCCTGTAATCTACAAGCAATGAACTATATTTTGTACTTTTAATTTAATTTCCTAATTTGTCCCCCGAAAATGACCCTTAAATAAAAAATAATAATTATTTAATTTGCACATCTGTGTTTGGGTCATAGGATTACACCATTCTACCAAATTTCACCTGATTTGGTATAGTAGATTCGGAGCAAATTGGTTGTGACTTTGTGACAGATGGACGGACAGACAGACAGACGCACGAGTGATCCTATAAGAGTACCGTTTTTTTTTTCTTTTTTTCTGAGGCACCCTAAAAACTTTTTAATATTAGGCTGTTTAGCAGCTTCATACCTTTGCTTCTCCTTCAACCTGGCGAAAGCAAAGCACGGAAAAAAAAGAATTTTTATTTCTTTAAAAGTGTATTGAAAAACGTCGTTTGATACACGTGGACATTTGTTATTGCAGTTGTCGGCTCAAAAACACTCCCGCCTACGGCTCGGGTGTTAATTCCGCCTCGAATGCAACAACAAAATTTCTTCACTTGTATCAAAATGTACTATTATTATAGCATTAAGATTTCTACAATTATTAAGAAATGTAAGTATTTTGCTCGTCGGCACAAATACTCGTTGTCACAAATATTGTGTTACCGTTACATGATCATTACAAAAGTACCCCTATTCTCAAGTCATTGTCGGACAAGTACAGAACAAGTACTTACGCATCACATAAAGCGTTGCTACTATTTAGCAGGATCGATGTATGATTAGGATCTAGAACCATTGGCATGATTACCCATAATTCCTATAATTTCGTATGTTAAACCCTGGTTCCCAATAGACAAAAATAGAATTAAAGTTAAATGCAAGTGTAGAACTAGCAGTTATTAAATAGCTACAGAAGTTACTTAGAATCATTATTTCATCAGAGAAATCTATAGAACGAAGAGACAACGCCACATGCGTGTGAGTTTAACATGATCAATCATTGGGTAAAAGTAACTAATTCATGAAATCATCGAGTTTGTAACATTTGCTTGTAACGTTTGGTTCTTCTCTATCTGTAAACTGTCTTGTATTCTGTGTTGTAGTCTCTGTGCCACTGTTAGCATATCAAGGTCAGTGTTCACTGAATGGTTGTCGGTAGCTCCTGACTGGACGCGCACGCGCACTTGCGAGCAAATGTCACAGAGGGCGCAAGTACTGACGAGTACGAGTTAACAGAATACGTTACAATAATGTACAAACGCGCGTGTCTCATTATTTTGTTGACATCTGCAGCGCTTTGTTGGTGAAGTCCTTATTATTTTATGTTAATAACTGCTTTTTATTGTCGACCCAATATTTAATTATTATTGCTTTTATTAGTTATAGAAGTAGTTAGGTAAGCTTAACAATCTTGTTGTAACAAACTGGCCTCCAAAAGTTAGTTGACATTTTTTATTTCTTGAGTCGTCTTATTATCATCTAAAATCATAGCATTATTTGTGTGAACTGTTCTCTAAGGCTTTGTAATTATCTAATCCAACTATGTACTATAAGGTTTTTTTTGGATTTTTTTATTTTACAACCCTTTTTAGTAGGCCCAATATATGAGTTTCGACGGCCAAAAAGTTTTGAAGGTTTTAATTCCTGTGGATATACTACATTTTATGTGACATACAAAGAGCGGAGGCTTTAATCTTAAATAGCCGTGACTTGTTGTCACGTCTATTTAAGATGGCGACGTTCGCCAGAAAAAAAACCTAAGCGACCACTTAGTCCATACGAGGAGTACATTTGTTTTTGTACCCTCCTTTTTAAGTTGGTTCAAAATAATATGTCAGCTAATTTCTTATTACTGGTATTTATTTTTTAATTAATAAAAACAGTATACAGTTCAAACATTTGAAACTACAATTTAAATGATAATGTGACATTGTAGTTGAAGTGAAAAGAATCCAAGCAACTCTTGGAGGCCGCTGTATAATATGTTAAGTGCTGTCACTGTATGTGCTGTCTTGACAGTTTATACTTGCTACACAGAGATGTGTAATCGGTTTGAATATTTTGGCCTGCCTACTCGTTCGTAATTTTTTTGTCGGAATTGCACGGCCACGTTTTTTTATTATTAAGCTGGCATAAATACCGACATGTATTGTGTGAGATAAAATCTTCAAAACATTTTTATTCGTGTTATCAAAAAATGTACTAAATTATGGCGCCATCAGAAGATAGATTCTGTATTGATGCTAGCTATCGATATAAAAAGGCAATAAGAGTGGCCATCGGGCATAAATGGCGGGCAGAAGTCAGGGCCTGGCTCCATACTAAAATATTCAAACCCACGTGTCTCACGACGCAACATACAATTTTCATTTTCTTACTTAAAATTGTTAATTTAAATCACTTGTTGTCTATTTCAAACGATTAACGTAAAGGTTCAAGCAATATTCCCGATTAAAGTCCCCGTTTAACTGCAAGCTTATTATACATGTGTGTCGTATGTGTCAGTAACGTTGTGTGCGCACGTAGCTCGTCGCCCGACTCGCTGAGCGAGCGCAGCGGCGGAGAGGCGCGCGGGGCGGCGGCCGCGCCGGGCGCGCTGCACAAGCTGGCCGTGCCGCTGGCGCGCTGCGAGGTGCCGGAGGTGCGCGACGCAGCTGTTGCTGCCTGCGGCAATATCAACCCGGATGCCCTCAAGTAACTAGCTTTATTTTCATTTACTAGATTAATGCCTACGGCTTCGCCCGCGTGTAGTTCGGCAATTGTCCCACGGGATCTTAACACGGTGATAAAAAGTAAACTATGTTTTAATCCAGGTTATAGACTAATCTGTGTGCCAAACATCCAAGTCCGCACAGTAGGTAGTTTTTACGTGAAAAGGTAACAATAATCCATCCATCCTCCCAAACTTTCGCATTTATAATAGTAGTAAGATAATAATATAGCACTAAGGTATTAGTGGCCCAAAAAACTCTAGGGGCGAATTTCACGTACGTAACTCAAGTGTTGAAGAGTTGTCAGTGGCAATATTGCACAACAATACCTTTAAATTGTCTAGTATACTCTTGCATTGTCGAAAGAGAAGGTTAAACAATTCTTAAATTCTTATAACATTCCTTTCCGAAATACAGACGCATGTTTCATCACCAAACAGTTATTTTAAACACCGGGGGCGATTTAGTCACTTGCTTCCGTCAATGGTGGATACTAAACAACTTTTGCTCTAAGAAACTCATCTTCAGTTTTTAAAAATAAACTTTTCATACGTGCTTCGAAATGGTGTGTCCACTTCAGTATTTTTCTCGCAAAAATCACCCTCTTGGTGAGTGCAAGTTACGAGCACCCGATTTCTGAATTGAGTGTTTAATTATAGAACTGCTTCAAGTATTTCCTTCAATGTCAAAATTCAACTAAAGTAGGATTCGGTCTAAACTTAAAAACTGAATTTAGAAATTGTCAAGTAATCGCCACATAGTGCTCGTATGTATTAATACGTAGTTAACATGGAAATGGTGCTTATCGCTACGATTATTGATTGTAGAGATTTAATGGAGGAGCTGCTTCCCCTGCTGCGGGAGGCGGTGGACCGTAAGCAAGAGAACATGCGCCGGCGCCGCCGCCGCGACGCGCTGCGCCTGCATCTCAACAAGATGCTGCTGCTCATCGCTCAGAAGAAAACTTTCGCCAACAGGTACAATATTACGTAATAGGGCATTACAGTGAGTAGTAGTAAGTAATTTTGATTTCGCTTTCATACATATTTTACGTCGTGACACAAACCAGATTTTCGTATGAAAATGTGGCTTAAATTACGCGACTCATATAAACTCATATTACTTTTGTTTGGCCTCGCTCTTATGGGCTACAAACTTGATTTGAGTGACATATTCGAATCTGTATCATCTATCTGTTCCATCTGTTGAACAAAAAAAGCACGTTCCTAAAGAATTATTGCACATATTCGGTGTACATGTAGTCGTGCCGATGGGGAATTTCCATTCGTCATGTATTCTGCTGATTGATGTTGTTTTTACTTGAACATAATGTTATATTCGATTTGTCAGCCGGGCTGTGCCTTATCGTGCCAAGCCGAACAAGTGTGTAGCCCCTCTAGTCTACGGGGCCGAAAATGTTTATATTCGAATTAACACAGTTTCTGAAAAGTAAAAACGATACGCAAAAAACGAACATTTTGTCGAACCGAACATGTTAACTGATGTGATTCTATGGTTCAGATTACAACAAAAAAGTCTTTAAAATTGTTCCGAAAATGCTTAAAGAATAGATTAAGACTAGTGATTGCGTTGTGCGCGAGCTGCGAGCAGCTCGCGGTTTTGGTTTCGTGTTTTTGAGAAGTATTCCTTACCTTTATAAAATTTTGAGAATCCGAATCCTTAAATTAATTGGAAATCCATTAGAGTCCTTCAAAGATTTGTAAATTATTTAAATAACTAATTAAATATTTTGAAATGATTACCCTTACCACAGTACAAAAAAAAATATGAAGCCCTTGTGACACCGTCCTCGATAACGCCGGTATTGACGTCAAAGTTCATTGTGTCAAAAAACAGTTTTATTTGAAAAGTGTTTAAAGTTTCACTAAAATTTTATTATAATATTGTTATTGCAATTTTTACTTGGATAAAGCACATACAATTGCTAATAGTACATTTTGATACAAGTGAAGAAAGTTTGTTATTGCATTCGAGGCGGAATTATAACGCTGTGTGTTTTTGAACCGAGAACTGCAATAACAAATGTCCACGTGTATCAAACGGCGTTTTTCAATACACTTTTGAAGAAATAAAATAAAATGTATCGAAAAATATTTTTGTCACGAACTATGAAACTATAATTTTAATTTTCTTTTTTTTTCCGTTGCCGTTAAACAGCCTAATATATATATATTTTTTTTTTTTTTTTTTTTAATTCAGAACACAATTAAATGTTAATTTGTGTATAAAATAACTATTAGTTTTTAATAATTATGTTTATTTATGATATTCTATTTATAAACACAATTTTAATATTCAAAAAATATGTATGCCGTAAAGACGTGTGCTTTGACGAAAGTGCTTTGCCGAAATTAAAAAAAAAAAACATTGACCTCAGACTATTATATTAACCAATTTGGACTAAGCATAGGTATTATATGTGCCAATTTTCATTCCACACGTGCGGGAAAATGGAAAAGAAACGCACTTGTGTGAAATACATTGTATGTTGTACCTAATCGTAGTGCGTTATGGATCAATTTTCGAGGAAGTGTATTGAAAAAACATTTTATTAAGGCCAACAAAATTAGATGTTGTAAACAAGGCAGATTGTAGATAAATGCGTCACATCGTGGCCGCGACAGTTACTGACGTTTGAACTGTCGTAAATAATTGCAGAAGTTTAATATTATTTTTGTGCGACAATCAGTAGTTGAACTTAAATTTTAATACTTTTCTTGGGTTTGACAGTACTCTATTTAATTGATTTAAGTGAAGAAAAAATTACGTGCATATTCCCTATTCAATAAAAAAAAGAAATTTAAGAGAAAAAAAAATATATGCTGCAATGTAAATATATTAACAAAAATGAGGTCGTCACTTACCACTGAATTTTTTCTATGCTTTTGATACCATATTTCCTTAAAAACGGTTAATATCTTCATTTCAGTGCCTTTGCATTGGAGGGTGGGAGCTTACACTCGGCACTGCCGGAGTACCTGGACGGGGCGCGCCAGTGCCTCGAGCTGGACGCGGAGAAGGACGCGCCCGCCGCGCGCGAGCAGCGCATCACCTTCGCCGACTTCGTCACTGAGCTCATCAAGAGCTTCCCCTGTTAGTACCCATTCCGAAAACGCTCATCACTGTTCTCTTAGGAGCCGTCTCCACGAGGAAGAGAATGTATGGCACGACGATAATATCGCCACGATTCTCTCGCTCGTTGAGACGGCTCCTTAGAAAGCTCTTATTGCTTCTCAGCCGTACCTTCAGCTTCAGTCAGTTGTAGTCATTATCGTTTGTCCATGACATCAAGGTCTTTCTGACTAGTTTGAGCTGCTGCTCTCCAAGTTCCGTGTTACAGAACGTCAACTATAAACTGAAGCATTACTCAAAACTAGTTTCAACTAATTAAATCGCTCGAATCTAACATACCATCATAACATAACGCTTGTAATCCCTAAAGGGTTAGGCAGAAGTGTACCTAATAGGACCTACACCCACATTTCGTTTTATGTGTGTGTCTGGCTGAGCTCGAATCAAAGTTTTAAATAATGCTTGATTATTGAGTAACGTTCTGAAATACGGGCTTAAGAAAGCTGCTGCACAAATGTCAGCCTGTAAGCCGCATTCAGTGAGGCTTACTTATATTGTAAAGTCGTTGTAATATCGATTTATTATAAGCTGTTATTTTACGGTCGTTATATAACAACATGGCTTTCTTAGGGAACCCAAGGCTAGTGTGTTACCTTACTATTTTCTATGTATCGTAAAGATTTTTGTAGTGAGCAAAACCACTTTGGAATTTGAAAAGCTGATAAGCATATTAGCGCGAAAGTTGAAGATCTATCAGCGCGCTCCATTTGCCTTACGTCTTCATATTTCTAGTATCGAACGACTCTTTTATTAAAATGTCTAAACCCATTCACTATGTAGTGGAGAAGTACGGGTCGCTGATGAAGAAGGAGCTCCTGCGCAGCCTGTTCTCCTTGTTCTCGGGCTGGTGCGGGCCGCTGGTGAGGCACCTGGGCTCGCTGGTGCCGCAGCCGCCGCAGCACGAGCACGACGAGCGGCTCAACCTATCCGCGCTCAGGGTCAGTTAGATAATCCACATTTACAAAAGTCATTTATTCAAATTAGGCTGAATAAAGTATTCTCACGTAAAGTAGCTTTTAAGTAAAAAGCATGTGCCGAACATTAATATACTAGATTATGCTCGCGGTTTCGCCTGCGTGAAGTTCGTTACTTGTCCATTGTTTGGCGTGAACGAGTAACAAAAAATAAAAATATTTTATTTCAGACCTTGATCCATATGATGTTAGTAATACACACTACTTATAAGCTATGTTAGTAACAAAACGAAAAACAAGATTTAATTCGTATATGTGCTGCACTCACCAGACGTACCGGGTATATGTACATGTACACGCACCCAATGAGCCATGATGGTGCAGCACGGCTTATCACTAATGACCTTCAGAATGTCATACAAACAACAAACATCCTCACAATCTCTTTATCAATGATGATGTTTGCTTGTTTGTTGTAGCTGCGTCTTTTCTATTTTTGATACACAACCAGAATTCGAAGTCTTTAAGTCTCTTAATAAGATTCCATTTTCTAGAAAATAATTACAAGGTTTTAACATAATTTAACAGAAATCATACATTAGTAGTACCTTCTGTAACATCTCGACAAAATACATAAATAATCCGCCAATGTTGAAATTTTATATTTTTAAGTCAATGTCACTGGTTACATTTTACATTAAAATAAGATGGCTGGTTTGGTTCCCTATCCATTTGCATGAAATTTTAAGACCTAATATTTAAACTTGGAATACTTTTGTTACCCCTAATTATATTTTCGCATAACATTATTACGCATAACAGCTTACGCATACATTTTATAAGCATAATTTATCTAATCATAGTAATGATTAAGCATAAAATTCTTAGGCATAACTTATTTACGCATAATGATATTAAAACATATTTTTTGTAGGCATAACAAAGAAGCATAATAATTAACTCATAAAATGTTAGACATACCCTAATTGGATATACCAATTTATTTTGATGATTGGTAAAAAAACCATATCTCCTGAAGCATGTAATACATAACATATTTGTTTTGAACATAGTTTATTGTGAACATATGTGAGTTTTTTCCCTGTAAGAAGCATGCAAACGAGCATACACCATGCATGCAGCAAGCATGCAGTATGCAAACAAGCATACAGTATGCAAACAAGCATACAGTATGCAAACAAGCATACAGCAAGCATGCATACAGCAAGCATGCAGCATGCAAGCAAGTATGCAACATGCAGCAGGCATGGTGTCTGTCACGGCTCCAGCGCTGCAGGGCTCCGGCGGTCCCACGCGAGCTTATCGTCGCTGATGTGTTTTACGCTCACCACCGCCGCTTCAGCTACGGCGGCGAGCGTTAAAACCACCTGCTCCTCAGCTTGCGGGCCGCCTCGCCCCTCCGCGCCTATGCGTTTCTAAATTACACTCTAGGGGTAGGGCAGACAAGACTACGTGGAGTCGGTTGTTTAAAAGTAATTCGAAATGATAAATCGTATAAATGGAAAAGTCCTATAAAGAAAACTTAAAAATAATTAGTGAACGAAAATGTTGGAATTAAAAACGAAGTAACTAAACAAACTCATAATTTTATTTATCGTTTACTAAAAAACCCAACTGCTGTAAAAACAAGCTCATTTTAAGTTAAATAAAACCGTGTTCGGCCATAACAATAAAAAGTTCAACATACCCTGCCACTTGTTACCTAATGCAGCTCAAAATCAAAATCAAAGCATTTATTTCAAGTAGGCCAGTTCCAGGCACTTTTGAATTGTCGAAACAAAGATGAAAATTAAATGTACCTACAGTCCCAGTCACAAGACATAAAAACGGTGAAAGTACTCTAGTTGCCCATTCCCTAGCGTAGATCTCTATGGAGAAGAACGGGCAAGAAACTCCATGGACAATCTATTAAATCAGAATATTTTTACAAAATCTTGGTTACATCATTCATGTTGAGATAGTACATTATGTGAGAACAATGTAGCAAGATGTGCACGTTAAAGGTGTCCATAATAAAAACAATTCAAAAATAAAATTATTAATTCAAATAAGCCGTGGCAACCAAGAGCTGACCAGTCCCAACTGACAGCGCTCGTTCACGAACATGACGCATGTATCAGCACCATTAAACTCAACCATTTTGAAGGGAACTAAATGATCCGACACACGCGCCACCATCAGCGAGACATTTGAGCAAGCATGACATATCTCTTAACCGCCAGGGCACATTCAAGTCAAAGAAAAACGTAGGTTTCCAGCGACTGATAGTATTCTAGTACATAGCACTCACAATATGCGATATGCGGTTATATAATAATAAAGATATTGAATTTATACAATACAAAGATAGTTGTACAATCTTCAGCAGCTCCAACAATACAATTAGTGCTATCCATTAATGCGCCCCTGTCCTTGTGGCGCAGGACCGGCATTTAGCCAAGCATTTTTATCAGCGATATAATCGGCCAATTTGTAATATGCTTGCTTAATTAGCTTTATTGCGGCATTGCGTTTAATTTCGAGGGATTCCGGCTAGCCCGAAACGGTGATTGCGAGTGATTGGGAACACCACTGTTCTTGAAGTGGGGTGAGCTGTTTATTAGGACGCGCGCCCTTGTCAAAATGCGAAGTTTTAAAAGAAGTGCTTTTGTGTTTAGGCTATGAGTGCCGTGGTATGCTGCGGGCCGTGCTTCGCGCCCTCGGCGCTGGCTGAGGACGGGTCACTGTATCCCTGGCTCAGTGAGATGCTCTCCTCTACTAACGATAAGGTAAGACGTAACGATGTTGTACTGTCTAGCGAAACTTTCGACTTGAATGGCGGGCAACTATTTTATTTTTGATATGTAAATTTCAAAGTAATTTCTGAAGTTTCTACTGATCTAATTTTGCCGGTTTCGCTGATTTACATGATTTGACAGTTAAAGTACTGTATTTCTATAAGTTTTAATGCACAACATGAAATATCGATCGTAATACAGGGTGTAAGTGTGAACACCGTTGACACTCAAACCATGGGTAGTTGACATAAATAAATAATAATAATATAGGACCAAGTTAAAAAAGCAGAATAAGTCATATAAAAAAAATATTCGACACCGCCGGCGAATTCATGGATACCCCAAGTGATGTAATCGCTGCCGGTATCTGAATAAGTAATTAATAGTTATTTATGCAACTGTTGTATAATGAGGGGTATTAAAACACGAATTTGGGTTTTTCACACGAGGCGAAGCCGAGTGTGATAATAGTATCACATGAGTATTTTAATAAGTACCTAATTATTACTGGTCAGGTTGCATACAAGACTTTATCTACATGCATGATATGAATCCTCCATAAAAGGTTCTGAAACCATAGGATGTTGTAGTGTTGTAAGAAGTCTATGTAAATTCATGGAAAGTTTAATTGCTGAGTCTTTAATACAAACAAACCATGTATAGGCAATAATATTATTATTTAAATTTTGGATTGTACAATTATTAAAATGCACAAAGCTTGTATCACTCGTTTTTGTAAACAACAAAGTACCTACATAATGCAATACTAATATCGAACAAAAATGGCGGGATTCGACGTGAATTCGAATTAACCTTTTTTTTTTATTACGGCGCTGTGGTAGTAAATCGCACGTGCTAGACAATGTTCTTTTTTTAAAACGAGTTGCATAATGAAATTTAGTACAACATTATAACACCCGTTTGGGTGTTATAATGGTTATTATGACACTGGCTGTTTTAATGTTGGCAATAAGCTAACTGTTTCAGATACTTTTATAGAGGACTAGCTGTTGCCCGTGGCTTCGCCCGCGTGAAGTTCGGTAACTATCCCGTGGGATCATACTAAAGGGATATATAGTATCCTACATGTTAATTCAGGTTATAAACTATCTATGTGCCAAATTTCATAATCATCACAATTATATTCATCACAACACAATCACCATCGCAATGACCATCACAATCACTATCACTATCACAATCATTACCACAATCACTATCACAATCACAATCAATCACTATCACAATCACAATCACTATCACAATGACTGTCACAATCACTATCACAATCACCATCGCAATGAGCATCATAATCACAATCACTATCGCTATCACAATCACTATCACAATAACAATCACAATCACCATCGCAATGAGCATCACAATCACTATCACAATCACTATCGCTATCACTATCACAATCACTATCACAATCACTATCAGTCGACCGTGAGCTTATATATTTTTTTTTTTTTTAGTTAGCCCGTATTGTCCCACTCCTGAGCAAAGGCCTCCCCCCATTCCTTCCACTTCTCGCGATGGTGTGCTTCTTCTCGCCAATTTACCAAAAAGCCATCCAAGACGTCCCGCCATCTTCTCCTCGGTCTGCCACGACCCCGTCTAGCTGTCTCAGGGCTCCATTATTTTTTTATTAGCTCCATTATTAGCTTATATTTAGGATGCAAAAAAAGATGTGTCAGAGCAATGTGTAATATAAAAACAACGGATAGCTGTAGACCCTATTTTTAACCGACTTCCAAAAAGGAGGAGGTTCTCAATTCGATCGGTATTTTTTTTTTTTTTTTTATGTATGTACACCGATTACGCTGAGATTCATGATCCGATTTACGTGATTCTTTTTTAGTTTGATGCGGAATAGTTGCCATTTGGTCCCATAAAAAATTTACATAGTTTGGCCCAGTACTTTTCATTTTATGAATATTTTTACTTCAGTCGTGTGGTATAATTTCATGTATGTTCACCGATTTCTTCTCCATTTGTGGAGTGATTTTCAAAATTATTTTTTTATTTGAAAGAATATACTCCTGAGATGGTCGCATTTAAATTTGGTGAAGATCTGATGCTGGTCTTCGGAGATATACATTGGAACTCTTCAAAACTAGACGGTAAATCGGTCGTGATTTTTGCCATCGCTTGGATGTTTATTGTTTATACAACATCATGACGTAACATCACGCCTGTATTCTCTGAGGGGTACGCAGATGTGTACAATACATGTAAATTTCGACAGTTTAGATATGTTAAGTTCCATTTATTGGGGATAAGCCTATTACCATGACATGTATTGTTAACAATGTAAAATAAATGCATAGCATATATTTGTATAGGCTATTACGACTAAAAATGGAAAAATAAAAAAACTTTTTGCAAAATAAAACCGACTTCAAAACACAAAAAAGTGAAAAATAACTTTAGCTTCAGAAGTCGGTGACAAAAAAAACTAAATGAATCAAAAAAGGTCACCGATTTCTGAAGCTAAAGTTATTTTTCATATTTTCAATCGCACGTGCTAGACGTTCGATTCACTACCACATTCGATGTTCTTTTTTTAAAACGAGTTGCATAATGAAATTCAGTACAACATTATAACACCCGTTTGGGTGTTATAATGGTTATTAGGACACTGGCTGTTTTAATGTTGGCCATAAGCTAACTGTTTCAGATACCTTTATAGAGGATTTATAGCATGGGTGTAGATAAAAGCTCTTATCAAATTATTAATTGAAAAATGTTATTATAATCTAGACGAATTTTTGAATGACCAATTATTAGAATAATGCATTAAGAAGTACTATGACTATTTATTAATTTTATTGTATTTGATGTTTCTTTTTTTTTTTGTTTTGTGACATAATGTAATGACACCTAATGGGTCAATTTTAAATTTGTATGTCTTAATTATGACAAAACATAGCGTACCTCTTATTTATGTAAACACCTATGTTTCACAAATAAACTGATTGATTGATTGATTGATATCACTATCACTATCACAATCACAATCACTATCACAATCACTATCACAATCACCATCATATCAATCAACCATCACCCTGTATAGAAATCGAATCCGACATCTTCTGGATCTCAAAATAAATGCCATATTCGTAATCAGCACCCCTGATAATCTCGGAATCGACACCCATGTTGATTTTTAGACATTTCAACCCCATTGCACTCCAACAGGGGATGATGGTATTTCAGATCCACCGCATTAAATCTTAAAATCGTTGTTTTTGTAATACACCCGATGACCCGACCCGATACAACATACAAACAATAACCATGTTGATTTTCAGACTTTGTCACCCCATTTCCCCCCTCTTAGGTGTTGAATTCTGAAAAAAAACTGTAACCCGTTTCTACTCATTTATCAATAGGAGTACTCCTGTGAAGTTTCTAATATGATCTAATCATGTTTCCCCATACAACAAACTTTGGAGCCCTGTTTCACCCCTTTAGGAGGTGAATTTTAAAAATCCCCTTCAAAATGCACCCACAGACCACTTAGGAAACCAAAAAAAATAATCCCAAAAATTGAAAAAAATCCCAAAAAAAAAAATCGAAATCCATCCATCCATCCAATCAATTTCCAAATTTGGAATCTGTAGACCCAGCGGTTTGGGCTGTGTTGATATGTCAGTCAGTCAGTTTCTTCTTTTATATATTTAGAAGATTTGAATTCAAAATTAAGCTTCAAACTTCATCCCGCTTTTCACACCCTTGTGGGTTGAAATTAAAAACAAACAACAACCATGTACGTTGTGTTAGTTTCCAAACATAAGAAGAATTATTAGTGATTTTAATTTAAAAAATAAAGAACTTTAATTAAAAACTAAATTTCATCCCCCTTTTCGCCCCCTTAAGGATTGAAATTCTAACAACACCGTTGCGTTAGCTTCCAACCATACGCCTAGATAATAAATTTTATGATTTTTACTTCGAAAATTAAGGATTACAAAACTTCATCCCCCTTTTTAACCCTTTGGGGTGGAATTATCAAAAACGCTGAGACACGTATAGATTTATTTTTAATCGTCAGCCTAAACATTTAAGATCCTAACTTTAAAACTGACGAACTTTCATACACAACTTCATCCCCCTTTTTAAACCTATGGGGGTAGAATTATCAAAAACGCTGAGATACGTATTAATTAATTTTCACTTTTCAGCCTAAACACAAAATTTGAAGATCCTAACTTTAAAACTGACGGACTTTCATACAAACCTTTATCCCCTATTTAACTCCCTTAGGGTCGATTTCACCAAACAAGAGTAAATCTTACTCGAGAGTATACGAGCAGTTACTCCTATTATAACATGTTTTTACGTTTCACCATAGACTTAATCCAAGAGTAAACGTTTATGCTGGAGTAAATCTCTACTCCACCGATTTTCAAGGAACAGCGAGCTTATACTAAGGATAAGTACAATATGGCAACCAAGTGTCATTATTTTTACAGCTGATTCGCTAACTGGCGCGCTGGCATAAAAATATTAGTACCTACCTATTAATAGGTATTGTTTTTGTGAAAAGTGAAAATAGTTTAGATGAGCCTGTGTATTGTCTAAAAATGGTAGATCGTTTGAGAGCATTAATTGAGGATTCTGACAGTGATGACGAATATTTACCAAGGGGACCAAGATGGATACAAGAAAGAAATAATTATTTTGACGACTACGATAACATAGATTTCATTAACAGGTTCCGTTTACCTAAGCGAGCAGCGTTATGTTTCTTTAATTTATCAAAACACAAGCAAATCTCAAAAACAAACATCACGAAATATTGATGAGGTTAGAATTTCTAGTATTGACACTTTTGATATAGGTATAACCCCACCGAATAGAATAATACGCAATACACTTTACTTATTCGAGGAGAAACGAGCAATTGAATTTGGGTGGCTTATAAAGTCATTAATTTCACACATTCGGATTCACTCCCTGTCACAGAATAACAATCCGAGAGTAAATTTACTCCGGTGTAGAGTGGTGGAACGTGGACGAAGTTATCCGAGAGTAAAATATAAGAATAGATAGATTCCGTGGATAGCTATTCTCGAGTAAAGTCATGTTTGGTGAAATCGACCCTTAGGGGTTGAATTTCGAAAAATCCTTCCTTATTCCTTGTCTACATTACAAAGGGAACCTCTGTGCAAAATTTCAGCTTTCTAGGTCTAAGTGTACGAACACAGTGGCCGCTCGACGCTATAGCGTCGGGCGGCGCGTTCTGCGGGGCGTAAAGCTGCCGACCGGGCGCGGCGGGCGTCTATAACTGTGGCCACTCACATATAAATGCATGTGTTTGACATGAACGCTGCACGCGCCGTTCCGCCGCACGTTCGATTCGAGCGGCCACTGTGTTCGTACACTAAGGGTTTGGGCTGGGCGTTGATGAGTCAGTCAGTCAGGCCTTTTGTTTTTATTTATATAAATTTATAGCATGGGTGTAGATAAAAAAAAAGTATTCGACACCGCCGGTGAATTCATGGATACCCCGAGTGACGTAATCGCTGCCGATATCTAACTATACAATTCTTGTAACATAACCTTTTATGCAACTTTTCCTTAATACTTTTCCGTGTGCGTTTCGATGGCGCCACCACGGCGTTTTTTTTTTAAAGCACTGTCAAGATTTTGTAAAAATTTGTTAAAGTTGATTCCCAAAACCATAAATTTGTCAAAGTTATGGTTAAAAAGTCATAAGGGTTTGAACGTAGACGCGGCATCGAAACGCGAAGAACCGCGCGGTTTGTAAAAATATAAAAAAATCAATCAATCAAAAATAAGCGGCTCGGCGCGCGCCGCTCCGACATGCACTCACTAGCTCGAGCGCGAGAACCGACTGACTGAGGGCGTGCCTCATCGCTCGTTGGTGGCGCGGGCGCAAGGGCCCGCGGGCAGCGGCGCTTTCTATGACCCCGAGCCGAGTGCCGCCCGGTCGGCGGTCAGCTATTTTCGCGCGCATTAAGAGCCCCTTCCAAAAATTCAGTCGCTAGAGTTTAGGCAAATTCGTTGCGATCCTATGTTTGTGTGCATTGTTCATGCAGATACACGCACACACGGGTGCAGATCGAGCGTAGTGATCGTCTAAACCATTTTGATCCTGTAGACGATATTATTTTATGATACATAATTATAAAGTCAGTACGGTTTAGAAATAAAAGTCTGGAATGTGTGTCTACTGTATATTTATCACAATCGAAATAATTAAAAAAAAATCCTCGGCGCCATCTTGGATTTTCATTTTGAACTCATTTTCGTTATCAGCTATCCCAAAAACAACGAAAATGACACCCCATGAAGAAAAAACCGAAAATTTTCGTCGACGTCATCTTGGATTTTCATTTTCATAATCAGCGACCCCAAAACGTACTTACTTCTACATTATATTAATACTAGTATTTGCGTGGGTGCGCGAGTTGCGTGCAGCTTGCTTTTTGTCGTGTTCTTGAGAAGTATTCCTTACCATCATAAAATTTTGAGAATCCATAGGAATCCCTAAAATAATTGGAAAATCCGTTACAACTACCCCTATATCAGTATGAAAACCCTTAAGATCCCCTAAAACATTCTAAAAACCAATTTAAAAAAATATTACCTATAAAAAAAACCTTATTTAAAAACTCAGACCCATAAAAAAAACACTACCCTAAAGTTTGCTTGTCGTCGCCCTGAGTTACGCTTCACCCACTCAAATTTCGTTACGCTGCGGAGGTCGCCACCTCCCCCCTTCGCTCCACTCGGTCTCGCAGGTTCGCTCCACTCAGAACCTACCTACCACCAGACAGGTTTCGACGCCTTCTATAATATTTGTTCAAGCACCCAATGGATATCTCTGACCGTTACGAAGTTATAGCCCTTTTATTTTTAGGGGAGGTTGGGGAGGGGAGGATACCCTCCGTTTACAAATTTAAACGCTCCTCATTAATAATTTATAGTAAAAATCAAAAAGCCGCTACGTGTCCTAGTTTCCGAGATACGATGGGGGGAGGGGTTGAAGGGGGGGAGAGTGGGGAGTTTTGAAAAATGATTTTGACTAACGCGTTGCCCCTTTATATGAATCTGAAAAAAAAATGTTTCAAGTCTCTCAACTTCCGAGATCCGCCTAAAGGGGGGAGAAGGGGGACAAGTGGGTCAACTTTTGAAAACTGGTTTTTACTTTCCCGAGCCTCCTCTATACGAATCCGTAAAAAACAAAAAATATATTACCAATCATAATAAACAACCAACGTCAAAAAAAAAACCTTATCTAAATATGTACAATCAAAAAGTTTAATATCTCGGAAATATATTCACGTAATAACTCGGGAGCGCTTGCGAAGCAAAGCTGCGAGAGCAAAGCTGGGAGAGCCCTTTCGTTACTGACGGGATCGCGTTTGCGCGGTCGATTATATAGTTCACTTTGCATTTCATTTACGAAATGAAGTTATTGTTTATTTATAAATTAAAATTCAGATTCTAATAAAGGGCTACCTTGAGATTAATGAGTAATTTTTAAATTTTCTTTAAAGTGTTTCTAAGGTATAGAAAAAAATACCCTTTTGTCCCGACGTTTTCCATAAATTAAGTTTTTTCAACATTTTTTTTCTGCTATATTTCGTATGGAAATCAATAATGTTTTCCCGTATGTTACGAGTAGACCATATATTGATGTTATTGATATTTTTTAATATTCAGAATATTTTGTAGTTCTTTGTTCAGGGAACCACAAACATCACTCGCTCGTTACTTTTGCGGAAAAGGGGTTTTGAATATGGGTGATTGCCATTAATATATACATTATTTAAAACAATTGTTCCCGCAGTCGACAAGAATAAGAACCTGACTCTTATAATAAAAATAAAGCAGGTTCAAATTCTTCTTGCCTTTCTCACAAGGAGTGATCAAAAATGTTCAAAATGACTTAATTTCTTGTAGGGACCCTTAAGGCGCTTACATGAGCTACATTAGCAACTCTATTTGTGGTTCTTCAAACTTCGTTTGAAATACTGTTAAAGTTCTAATCAGCTTGCACTACAAAGTGGTTGTTGTTACGTCAGTCACTGCGGCCGAATAGTGCGAAATCAGTGGTTTTTTGCGATTTACAAAAAATCTATTGATTGGACTAAAAAAGTAAAACACTATGATGCTAGTATATTGCTTGTAGAATTATTTGCCAAAAAATCAGAATGATCGCATCGCATATATTTTAGTATGGTTTTTATTCGTTAAAAGAATTTAGAGATAAGTTCGTAATTTTTTCTATCGAATAAAATTTGTTGTATTATGTTTTCAAAACACTGTCGTACTAGCATATATCCTGAAGAATATCATATATTTATCTGGTTTTGTTTATTGCAGAGTATCTTATACTTATTTGCATTAAAAAACTCGCGTTTAGCTCCAGTAATCGCCTTAATAGGGTGAAATGATCTTGAGGCAAATAGTGGATTTTCTTCAAAAAGGGGTTGCTTTTTTTCATTGATTTTAGGTTCTACTAATGAAACCTAACCACTGGTTTCAAGGATTACGGTGTTCACACTAACACCCTGTATAGTTCGAGATTTAGGTTTATGTAAAAATAACGTAAAGGCAAATTTTAAAAAAAATCTTTTCATGATGTGAGTTTTGAATGAAATTTTACTTCTCTTGTTTTCATTTCAAAATGGAGGCCCAAGTAGCCGTAATGAAAACAAATTTGACTTAGTTAATTATTTTTTTTACTCAAAAACATTTTGTGAAAATGTTAATTTTTTTCATACCGTGTACACGTCAAAACTATTTACAGCAAAATTCACAAAATAGTCACCGGCTTATGGTCGATTAATCATAAAAATAAAAAATTTGCTCATTCATTACACATTGAAATTATCTTTCATGTTGTGCATTAAAACTTATAGAAATAATTAAAAAAAAACATGATATAACAGTAAAATCATGTAGTACATGATTTTACTGTTATATCATGGTTTTTTTTTCACATTATACATTAGCGAAATCGGCAAAATGTTGTATACGACCTCCGTGAAATTTGAATTTAGTTTAATATATCACTGTTTTAATTATTTAAACACTTATTTCTTCGATCATTGATCGAAGACTTATTTAGATGGTTTTGTTGATAATTATATATTAATAAAAAACATTTAATAATACCCTTTCGAATGACTACGTATTTCATAAAATCAAGAAACTATCTGATGTCAACACTAACTTCGAGATTTTCTTGATGGTTTTATTATAATTATAATTTTTGCAGTCTTTAATTATAGTATGTTCAATATTGAACCTAAAAGTGACGAAAACGTAGCAAAAGTGAATTTCGCTGGCTTATTTTGCGCGTCCTCCTTATTAACAAAAGTGGTGTTTGTTTACTAGCACATGACACGAGTCTCGTTTCCCACAGATATTCGAGCTGGCCCGTGAGACAATAGTCCTGCTCCTGGACTGCAACCCCGACATCGGCCCACTACTGGACTGGACCGTGGACACTTGCTTTACAGGCTCATCCCGCGTCGCTGATGGATGCTACATGGCTCTCGCCACCATATTCAGTGCACGGTAAGTTTAGTTTTTATATATTATTTTTTTTGTGAGCCGGAACTAAATTGAATGTTTGCAGTAAAATGTGTGAGGGGTGCTACACACATGTTCCACTCGGTATCATCCAGTACACCACTTAAGCTCTTGCTGTTACTTAGTCCATCCCTTGCACAGCTGGGAGGCAAAATCTAATTCTTCTTAGTCGTTCACTCTTGACAGAGTGGTCGTGGTCATGAGGGGTCGCCCACAACAGCGGTCGCTGCCTTCGTGATCCTTTTCTACCGGTCTCTGTTGGCCGCATGGCGAGCACATTCTGCCAGAGGGATCTTGGTGACAGATTTTATGGAGTCTGTCCACAAAGTTGGTGATCGACCACGTGGTCTCGTGCCTTCGACTCTACCCTGAATTACCAAACGCTCCATGGAATCATTGTTGCGGGTTACGTGTGCAAAGAATCTGAGGATTCGTAATTGGACAAGCGACGACAGTCTTGTGTTTAATATTGAGTATTGACACGTTAGTCCGATGAGCGGTCCAGGAAATCCTTAGCATGCGCCTCCAACACCACATCTCAAGGGCGTCAATCTTGCGTCGGTCCTGCATACGCAATGTCCATGTCTCTGCTCCATAGATAAAGATCGGGAAAACCAAGGTGTTCATAAGGCGAATTTTGGTACTTATTTTTAATTATTCGGCGGTCTCTCCAGATTTTGTCTAACTTTGTGCAGCCGATCGAGTTATGGCGCAACGTCATCTAATCTCGGTGTCACAGCCCCCACAGATGGTGATAGTGGAGCCCAAATAGATGACGACTGTTGACGACTTCACAGTTGGCAACTGGTGTGATATCTGGGTTGCTCACGTGAGCTCTATCCACTATCATCATCTTGGTTTATTCGCAGTTCGGGGCGAGTCCAAACTTTAGACTATAGTGGTTTCGAGAACACCCAACAAATTACTGATATCCTCCTTAGAAAATCAAATTAGGTATTTAGATATATCCTTTCGGAAAGAGACTTGTATAACAACATACGTATACAATGCAAAGAACGAGTACAATAGTAGAATAATGCTACCTACTAGACGCTAAACAGACTTCGGATTGACAAGAGCCGAATGAAAGTGTATGAGTAGTTATTCCTTTGTTTGTTAAAAAAAAAACAACTAAATACTGCCAAACCGAACGTGTCGAGCCGAACAAGTGTGGAGCAGCCCTGACTATTACCAATTCAATGAACATCGAACGGTATTGAGAATTTCGAAGACATTTTCAAAATTATTATAAATTCGGACTGAAATAGTATCATCTTATCGTACCAGTCAACGAGGTATCCGTTGTGTGTTAATGATAGCACATTATAGATATTTGAAACAATACTTGGCGTCAGTATGCAATGGAATGTTCACTACACTTGACGTAAGAGGGTTCACACTGAATGGTAATGGCATCTGCAGGGAGACGGACCTAATGCCCGCATGAAGTTATCAGTGCAATGCGGTGCTTTTACGTAAACAAACTGGATAGTCGAGTGCAATTAGATAATAAGGTGGAACGAAGTTTATAATGGTTGGATTTTCATGGGACTTTTTTTATTGAGTTCCTAGAAGAGTGGAAAAGAAAGTTTAAAAAAAAATATTCGACGCTCGCGACTCTTTTTTTTTATTGCCATTGAATTATTTATTTTCTTCTATGAATAACTTTAAATTCAATGAATTCATATTGTAGCGTGTTCATACAGGCCGTAGGGCAGCGCTATCAAACTAAATTCTATATTCATTGACCCGCGTGGCCCTCTAGTTACGCCAAACTATAACGGTTTTTGAAAAACGTAAATGACTTAAAAAAAAAACAATATTTACTAAAATTTGAAAGTTTCTTTGGCGCGAAATTGGAAAGGCCTTTGTCTAGCAGTACATTTCTTCGGGCTGATGATGAGGAAAAAATTAAAAAAAGAAAAAAAACTAAACAAAACTCAGGAGGCGCAGGACCCCACATGACACCGTGACCCCCGCGGCCCCCTATAAAGAAGAGCCGCTTTTTCGGCCGTAGGAGCCGCGTCGGTCAGTGCTGCCCGACGTTTAATATCTCCAGAAATAATGACTTAAGTTGACTTTTGTTAGTTAAAACATACATTTGGACATTAGATACAAGTTCCTAATTAAAAAAAACAGTTGGTCTAAATTTGGATAGAACTGTGATTTTTGCTTGGCCTAAAGGAAAAGTTCACTGGTTAAAAAAAAAACGAATACACGGCCAAAACCATTGTTTAATTTTTCATTAAAAAAAACCGGTTCAAGTTTTGGAGAATAATCAGGGGACTACGAACCTTGTTTTTGTATACTTTTAATTGGTATTTTCTGCTGTTGTACAGCAATACATTTTACAAATACCTATTTTTCAATTCTCTCGCTCTCTGTGTCCTCTTAAACCTGTATTAATATATAGCTGGCATCAATATATACAAGTTTATAAGGCGTCAAAGTTACAATCTTCGCCATCAGTACAACATTCGAGTGTATTAATTGATTACTGGCATCAATACAACCATTGAATGGGACTAAATCTTCTAAAGCGGCACGTTCCCGAGATTACATGCCATCAAAGTTACGATCTTCACCTGCTATACAACACTATATCCGATACTTAGATAGATTGTATTAATCTGGTCTGACATTTATCATGCTATCAGATTCTACCTTTGATAGCTTTAAAGCTCAATCGGTTGGGAATAACTGGCTTGTAATTCAGTTGCAAGATTTCATAGCAGGTCAAACTACATAGTAGTGTGTCGATGGCAATCTATACTGTGTCGGTCCAGCATAGCTATTCACAACTTTCGATTAGATTTTCGATTCGGAAAGTCGTAGGTCTATCTCGCTCGATTTCGTAATGTCAAAAAAAGATAGACATGCGACTTTCCGAATCGTCAATCGAATCGAAGCGTTGTGAATAAGGGTCGAACTCGGCTTTAACTTTGGCTCTATCGCGTTTTTCTTAAGGAAGTTTTCTCTGGTATCAGGGAGTACCCGTGCGACCACTACACGGCCATCATCAACGTGACGCTGATGTGCACGGGATGCCCCCGTGCGCCCGTGCACGAGAGTGCTCTGCAACTGCTTCAGCTCCTGGACAAGAGGTTCTTCGGCACCGTCGGGCCGTTGTCTGATGATGATGACGGTAAGTCCATACCACACCTTACAGTACCAAACAATATGCAAGTTAAAAAACTTGCAATAAAATAAAACTGACTTCAAAAAACAAAAAGTTAAGAATAACTATAGCTTCAGAAGTCGGATACATGTTTGTTTGATTCAGTTTTTTTGGCACCGACTTCTGAAGCTAAGGTTATTTTTCACTTTTTGTTTTTTGAAGTCGGTTTTATTTTTTGCATAAAAGTTCTTTATGTTTCCATTTTTAGTTGTATATAATTTTTAGTAATAATAATAGTACCCTATACAAATATTTGCTATGCAAACTTCAATCTTAATTAGGTATTATTTTTGTACGAACTGAACATTTTGGCATATTGAACCGTATGAAGTAGCCCTAAGAAAAGTTTTCTTAGTTGTAAATCGTTGAGGAATTTCATCGACTGTCTATGGTTTCCATCATCAGACATGTAATGGCACTTATAACCCATATGTGTGCAAAGTTCTCATCAATAGAAATGAATTAAGTCCAAACACAAGGGAGCTACTGTAAAGCCGCAGCACCACTGTCTATCAAAGAGTTTCTTGCTCAAGATTGCTCAGATAAAAGATTGTAGGTCCCGTGTCAATGAAAGAGATATAGTTGAAAAAATGCAAATGGTCCCTTCACGAAGCCGTCAACCAAGCATTCAGTTCATCAAATAATAGTACATTATACGTACTGCAACGGCCAGCAACAGAGGCATTGATGGACGAATATACGTAAATCAATCAACTGCACGGCAATTATGTCCATCAACACCACGGGAATTATGTCTATATTTATACAGGAGCTGTGAACGATTGGACTTTATTAGAAGCTTTGATTACGTTTGTGGTTTTGCGTTTGTTTTGAACACTTCACATGTTTCAAAAATGTTTTACGTATAGTGTTTATGGCGGTCGACCAGTGTTGCGACCAGAGGTAAGTGAGGTAAGTTACACGAATACGCTCAAAATGTAAATCGGTGAATGTGCAACAGATATAACCTATGTAAATGTGTAACGTTTGAAGTAGTCTTTGCCCCAGTTCACCTGCTATGACATAAATAGCCTGTATGTCTAAGCGACGAGTGTGTCAATGCCCTACTGGTCGCTGTGCAGACATTTCAATGCCTTGATAACGCGACCATTCATCATTTTGTATTTTAGACTAGACAACTAGGTCTAAGGTCACTTACGGCTTACGTGAGTTTGTGTTAGTATGACCTGCGATAGATATACATATTTAAACTAAGCCACGGTAGTATAAGACCTGCCTTGTCTTTTGAAAACAAAAAGTAATTTTGAATTAACAAAGCATTTCATTTTTGATGTTGTCGAATTTAACCCTTCTTTGGTTCAGTTTGTCGTTTGTTTTGTATTTTTTCATGGTTTTTGACTCATTGTCGTTAAATACCACGCCGTGGTATACCTAGGCACATTCGTAATGTTCTTGTTTTTTCATAATCATCGCGCCAGTCCCTATGTATGATGTAGTACGGTAGCGACCTAAGATTTTATACTCACTCACACTCGATAACTTTGTTTGACGTTCTTGGAAAATCCTATTATTACTTTGAGCGTTCAGCTTTTGGCATCAGTTATGTAATTAATTCCTTGTCCTTCCTTGAATCGATTTCCTCGTTCATTGGCTAAAATATTACTTTTAGAATTTACTTGTAGATCGTTGTATATGTACTTACGAACATACTTACTTCTTATACTTATATACTATATACTTTTAGGAAAATGTTTCCGTGGATGGTAACGTCGCCGCCAGTTGCCGATTTCATTTAGTCGTGTTTCTAAGTACTTGATCCCAGTCGAAATACAAAAAGGAAAAATCAGAACTACCTTATTTGATGCAAGGCGAAATGTACCAATTCCATGGACTATTAGAATAAACTTAGTATACAGTTTCAACTCGTTTTGTTATGTGACGATAATCTATACATATAGTAAAACAGGTAACAAAAGAAAAACTACATTGAGAATTTTCAAGAAAAACAAGTGGCTTTTGTTTGAAAAACGTAACTGATGACAAAAAGTGATTTTTTGTATTTTTTTGTTTGTTTGTCTGTGTGTATGGTACGGCTTCACGCCAAAACTACTGGATAGATTGAATTGAAATTCAGAAAAAATGTTCTTTGTAAACCAAGGAAGGCTTTAGGCTACATATTATCACGCCGTATGTTATGGGAGGTAAGCAATATTGATTACGTGTTTTCAGTTTTATCATAGATACAATGGAAGTGTCTGTCTTACTAACTGAACTAAACTACTTATTTTTGGTTTTTACAAACCTGTTGCTCTGGAACAGCGGCTGAAGAGAAGAAGAGGTACTGCTGAATAGATTGAGCGCTCTAGGAAATTTTACCAATAGTTATTTGTTCATGTCTGTAGGGTATCTCGCAGTCCGCTCCTGGCTGCTACTTTACTTTGGGAATTTTACCCATTCGCCTAAACACGCTTATACAATTACAAATAAAGGGTGCAATAATTCCCATTACCGTAATCCTGCACATCTAACTCAGTAAACTGCTGTTAACTCTACTATATACAATCATGAGCATTAAGATCTTTACACGTAGCAACTTTTAAAAGCGATGTACTCCTACTTATGTTGATATTGTAATTTAATGTTATTACCCGTACTTAAGTATATGAAATAGGTCTTATCTCAAAGTCACAATCGCTATTCCGCGAAAAAAAACATTTTAAATTAAGGTAAGTGTAAACAAATTAGTGCAATCGTAAGCACTGACTTTTACGCGTCTTTCGATAGGATGACGAAAGAATTGTGATCCAACTGAAAGACCCCCACTGCTGGACATAGGCTCCCGCTCCGTTCCCGTCACCACCGGCCGAGTGCTTGTAGGTTCAGTTACCACTCTTGTTCAATGTCCTTCACGACAACAATCAATTAAAAAAAGACGAAGGTTCATAAATGAAAGACTTTTTGTGTTTTTTCTGATTTTATTACAAAAGCTACGAGATTTTTTAAAGATTTTTACAGAATAATATGACTACAGATTACAAGTATGTATATGTTACGCCTAATACCCGAAGTGCGGCTACACCTAGTTTTAGCCGGCTAGAACTAGGTGTAGCCGGCCATATGCAGTTAAACCTAGGTGTATCCTCTTATCTTCGGTTAGAACTAGGTTTAGCCTTCATCATAGCGGCTAGAACTAGGTGCTGCACACCGGTGTTTAACCTTAGGTGTGTCTTATTTATCATCGGCTAGAACTAGGTTTTTAGTTCAGTAACGAGGTGGTTGATGACAAACTAGTTTTGCCTAGGCTGACTTGGGGCACCCCGACACAGATAGATTAGGTTAGAAGGGTATGGCGGGGTCGAATGAGCGAGCGAAGCGAGCGCATAGACCCCGCAATAGTTGTAATTACCTAGTCCTAGAATTACATGATGTTTTTCAAAGGGTCCCAAAAAAACCTAACAACCTGAATAGTTTCTAAGTAAATGTTAGTTATTGTTAAAATAGTTTTGAATGTGACATATAATATTAGAAGATGATGTTAAAAGGTATGAAATTAAAATTTATGAAAATTACAATAAGTGCTTCTTTTTTAACTGGACTCATGTCCAGTTATCGGACTAATCGGACTCGGACTCCTTGTGGGTAATCGGACTCCTTAGAAGAGTCAGGGTAACATTTTTGGGACCCTGGAAGCTCTTCTTAAAGAAAATAATTTTGTAATACAATATTATTTATTCAACTGGAAAACATCATTTTTTTATTTATCCCACTGCTGGGCAAGGCCTCCCCATATCCTGTCAATTTTCTCTTTGATTTGTTTTTTCTGGCCAATTCGGATTGACCATTAAAATTAATTAAATAGTTCATTATTAATTTGATAAGTTACTATGGTTAAATAGAGAATGATATCGTTAGCCATATTTCTTATTTCCATACAGTAATATTGCCAAATTCATTAAAATAGGTAAATATTTGACAGCTTTTTGCGACGTTGCCAACTTTTTGGACACGCTCTCCTTAACATGCGCGCGTGTTAGTGGCATTTCCTTTCTAATACATAAAAACATACAAAGTACCAAGGAAAAAAAAGTAGAATTGAGTATTGCTAAATGTTTTTCTACATTGGGTCTTGCTAGCTAGCGTGAGGAGCGTAGGCCGAAGGCCGGCGGACCGGGACGATATTTGTGACAGAAAGTGGGTGTGTAATGTAAAATGCGAGCGTAGCGAGCGCGCGTCACATCCATTAAATGTCATAGCCAATATCTTAAAAAACCATCAGATTAATCGTTTGTTAGTGCGATTGATTTTAGTTGAATCAAAATTAGTTAGGTAAAACAGTAGTTGACTCGACCAAAATGAGTTATGAACATAAATGTGAATCAACCGTAGTTCGGTTCGTGTTTGATCGAAAATAGTAAGGATAAACTTAGGTATTATGATACGTAACCCGTGGAATACTATATGCACATCTACTCGTTTCCTCTGACCAATGACTACTTAAATTATATTATTACATATAACACTAACTTAAAACCTATTAGATATTGATAATATGTGTCAATTCTTGTAACAAACCGCAATTTGTTTCCGGTAGTGTTTTATAAAATTAATTGATTGATGTCTATCGTCTGTCTCCGCCTGCCACCTGCAATCGGTTTAGAAGATGAAGTTACTACATACAACTAAACTTAACAATAAATAAAACATACCGAAGGGTTAGGCAGAAGAATTAGAACTTGCTTAGGAGTATAACCTAACAATCTAGAATAACTACGTTTGGCAATCGAGTCTCATATGGGTTGGTAGACAGTAGTCCAATAATGACTAAATTTGAAGTGAGCTATCTCTGTGTAAGTCATAAAAAATACTACTGTAGATTAGGACTTGAATGTATGATAGCAGGAGCATTATCATATGAAATGCCATCTTAACTGTTTTAGTGCAGTATACTAAAACTAATTCATATTTCAATAAACGTAAGCTATATATCTGATGTCTGTTGAACTTGAACAATGGGTAGCCAACTGCAGCGGTGAGCCGCGAGCTACTACACGTAATTACTAAATTGTCAACAACACAGTATTTCCCCACTACATCGCCCAGTTCAATGGTGCTAGTTTCAGAAGCTAGCCAAATGTCTTATTGTGGCTTCCGTTCTGCTTATGTGCTTCAGATGCATTACATGGAAGAGAAGTGTAATGTAAAATCAATTAACGCTTATTATAAATAGAAGAAGTCGAGCGTATGAGGGAGCGACACTAAACCCTCGTCCATTGAATTTCATTGGTTTATTTAAAATTTCATTATTCAAATTAAATTATATTGTAGTTTCCGAGCTTGCTAGATTATTTGATTTCATTATGTCTCATTTGGGCGCTGCGCACTGTTGGGCTTTCACAGATCTATCATCGAAAATCACACAAAAGAGAGTCCACTCTACTGCATATTCTGCTTCATTGCCGCGCGTTGTTCATCAATATAAAACGTGAAAAGTATGAGCTTGTTTGATGAATAAAATGGGACGGACAGAAGGAAACCTCGCCACCCACGGTGGAAGGTTGTGGGATGTAGGTGTATGGGAGTGCAGTAGGTCGTCTAACTCGACCTGTGGGAGCCGCCGCCCAGAGTGGACACCCTGCAACGGTGCCCACGGCGCCAGCACTGGGGAGTCCCAGCCTAGCGATCTACACTTGTACTTAAGCGGAGTAAAAACTAAAATCAGTCAGTTCTATTAAAAAAAAACAATCAAAATCGTACGCACAAGTTTCGGAGTCGGACCAGCTGCAGACAACGAACACTGACAGATAAATCGATTAGTTTTTGTTTGGATGGATGAAGCCGCGGCCGCAATTCTTTCGTACCTTTTGGACCGATTCTTAAGAACATGTAGCCAACCATGAAAAGTTTGCCTACATTTCCTTAAGAATCATCATCATATTAAGAAACATCATATTTGATTTAGTTTTACATGGAACTGTTGCGTGACGTTCAAAGGAAGTGTTCTCGAAAAATAAACTCGTTTCCGCGAATAAGGTATAGTCTATGCCGCTCTAGTACAAGTGCACAACAGCTTAGCGCCATGTCGAGGACGTTCATAAGACGTATTACCGTCTGTCCGTCAGTTTTTCAATCATCCATCATCTTCCTACCTTTTTCTCATGTTACTTGGGGTCGGCGCAACACGTTTTTTACACTCTCATAATTAGTTCTCATAATAATCATATTTATTAATTGTTAACATAATAATAAATAACATTAGGTACGGTTTTAATTCGAGCAGATTTGAAGATTAAATCCTTAAAAGCAGTGTATTCAATTTTGTTTGTGGCAATTAAAGTATAATATTACTGCTTGTCCGATTATCTACTTATTATTAATTAACCTATGGTTTTTTTTTATGTTTCGGTATATCCTTTTTTTTGTTGAAATAGCTACATAGATCTATCTATAGAGATGTCATATTATAATTTAACGGCAAATTAAATAAATTGCAATACCTACACCTACCTTTGGCACATAAACTCGTCTAATTGAACAGCTACGAGGAGCTGTTCAATTAGACGGAGTCCCGCTGCTCACGGAGCTAGCTCGCTTGTACCTCGGTACAAGCAACCGTGCGTACGGGAATAACGGAAACGACACGACACGGTCCTTTTCCTGGTCATCTTCCAGCTGTGCATCCGGTACCTGGTATATAGGTTCGACGTCGGGTTCCTGGATCCGCAGAGTCTCTCCCATTTCCACCGCTGGCGCTGCCGGTGCAGGCATGCGGTGGCCGCGCCGGATGTGCGGCTGTGCGGGCGGCAGTGCGGGTGACTTTGCCCGCACCGCGCGGGTGTTTACCACCGTCCAGCGCTCTATTGCCGGCTCAGATTGCAGCGGCCGCTCGCGGCTCGGCGGCTGTGACTCAATTATAAAAGAGGTGCCTGGGGTGTGTGCGCTCTCGTATGACGCTGTCAACAAAAAATAACTTTTAAACACACTTGTCATTCTAGTATGTGTTCCAAAGAGTGTGCTCGAACCTTCATGAAAGCACGCTGTTCGATTGAACTAATATTAAGGCTGCTTTACACCGGGGCAATACTGTGCGGCATTGCTGCATGCTGCATATTGTGGCGTGCGTCATCTTGTGGTATGCTGCAAATAACAAACTTATATGGCAATTGCGGTATGCGGCAGCCTATTTTACACCGAGGCAACTTCGTGCCTACGTATAGATAATATTCAAAGCATCGTGCTGTAAATTTTATAGGAGTTATTTGGTCTACCAACTTGATTGATCGAGGGAACAAGACACCTTAGAATATGACTGATGATGAAGTAACTTTAGCAGCATGACGCAAGATGTTGCCATGCCGCACGATTCTTGCCACGATGTGCAACAATTTAATTAATTGTAGCATGCGTCCTTGTAGCATGCCGCAATGTCGTACAGTGTTGCCCCGTAAAGCAGCCCTTAGACGCCTCACGTTTTGTTATTTTTTGCTTTTCATTTAAAATGATAAATGATGTTTATTTTGCAAGTAGGTTTTTACGAACACTTTTACACGTCATTTTTTAAAACTAGATGGGGCCGGTGTTTCGTACCTGACTACTCTGAGAAGAAACAGCCGAAACAAACTCAGAGGTCCATAGTCTCTTTTGAAGTCCAGACATAATCTTGCTCAATTCACATGAGGACCATGCAGATTAGTGTCTGAGATGGTCTTTTGAAGAAAGAACCATACAGGTTTGAGTGGACCTGTCCAGCCAGTGCAAGCATTTGTCAGTTAACGTGTAGCTCGACTTATAACTCAAGGCTTCTTTCACTCGTAGTAACTCGGAATTAATCAGGGGTGAACAGTGTCTCGAGTGAATCGTTCACTCGAGCGAAGTGACTAACATCGGGTTAGCCATTGTAATTTAAAGTGATTCATGTTATATTCATTAACAACTATTATCAAAACAGTAAAAGAAACTAAAAAGAAATCTATAGCCGGGCCAAGTAGCTCAAAAATTGGGGTAAGAATGATTCAAGTTCGCAAAAATGGGTACTTAGCTGAACTTTGACCTCGTTTTTTTTTTGCAGGTGTTTGGGATCGATGAGGACTTTACACATTTCATTTATAATAGTGTTCGCATTGGTGCCAGTGTTCAGCTCTATGGGATTATTGTAACCTCGAATGTCTATTTTGACCGAACTACTAAATTCTGATAACTGTATTCTATGTTATAAAATTAAATAAATGCGCTAGCTAAATAAATAATTATAACTAAGTATTTAGTAATTATAACAAAATCAATAGTTGAATATGTGTTCTACAAACTTCATGCACTGCTATATTCTATGGTACATTGTGAAACTAGGAGGAAACATATACCAGCTACCCAGTATTCCAAGCATAAAAAATTGATACATCCGAACATTTCCGAACTTATTATAAATCGATAAAAACACGACTCTATAAAGAACAAAAATGGATAAGTATCTAAAACGCACATAATACATACCTACACAAAACGTTGCATATACTCGTAAATAACTTGCGTACGCTTCTCAAGTAACATAATAAGTAATTGAATACATATAGTAGGTCTTTGATTATTTATATAATCAAAGTAAGTAGGTGTCAGACACAAAAAAAAATGTTTATCTTTTCTGATCTACTCGTAATAATACATTACTGCAGCAGCCAGCAACAGGGGCTTTGATGGACGAACGTGTAAATGTGGGCCGAGGCGAAGCCGAGGCTCACGTCGTAAGTCCATCAATGCCAATGCCTAGTTGTGGCAAAGGCTTGTATAGTACTTTTTCAAATAATGCGAGGAAATTAAAAACAATTACTTTTCAAAATCAATGATGCACACAAACAACAACACTTTTTTTTCTCGCGTTTGAAGAGTTCATTTGTTTTTTTTTTTTCAATAAACTACTTTCTATTTGCAAGCCAAATCGAAATTTAAAAAACCTTTGATAAGTTACCTCCTTGGTTGCCAGGTTTCAGAATAACACGACAGATATGAGTTTACTATGTAATTTATTTGGCCGCTAAACACGACAGATATGGATTTTCATATAACTTTTGCCGGCCGCTGGTCGCATGTTGGCCAGTATAGCAATTTCGGTTTATCTCGAAGAAGGCTGTCAAAATAATGCTCAATATCCAAGCATGTTTGAGTAAATAAATATTGCATTATGTGTAAGTGTACGTATATTAGATATTATGAATGTAGACTTGTGTGTCTTGAGTGGCCCGTCTAGTACACAGCTAAGCGACTAACATGCTACTTTACAAGAGCTACTAATACGGCTGATCCACTCACAACGACGAAATCCAACGGAGTCGAAACACATTTTGAACCTGTTATATACTCCACACGAGGTACCGGAAACTCCAACCCGTTTCGAGGTCTCACCAATTGTTGCGCTAGTACTGAAAACAATACTTAAATCAAGCCCTAATCACGATAAAATAAACAAAATAATAAGTCAAAATATAATAAGTCTGTTCAGTCTGAGAATACGAACGATAAATAATTTAGTTACACATGTAACGGAAACCTTTGACATACAATCTTACATTCAAATTACCATATGTGTTGTACTGCTAAACTATGAGGTTAATACGTTCTGCGTGAATCTACGAGTTGTTTGCTATGCACTACCATTCTACAGCGTTTGCTACGCACTAAGGGAGCGGTGCAAACCGAGCGATCCGGCAGCGGCCTGATTGCTAACTTTCGGTACATGATCTGTCTATAATCCGGTACCCGCAGGCCGGTCTGCACTCCAGTCCGCGCAGTTTGACCATACCTTAACAAATCTACAATATTTGGTAACACAACACTATTGCTACGACAACATAGTGTCCGTCGTTCCGACCGCGCGGCCACGGCGTTTTTTTTTTTTTTTAAATCTGCCAAGTTTTTGTAAAAGTTGATTCCCAAAACCATACATTTGTCAAAGTTATGGCTAAAGAGTTATAAGGGTTTGAACGTGGCCGCGCCATCGAAACACGGAGAACCGCGCGGCCACGGAGATCTTTAAAACTAAGCGTTGCAGAGACCTGAAATTTAGGCAAATAACAGATTGAATTTGTTAAAAATAAATAAAAATATACAAAAAAATCCTAGGTTTATATTTTAGGAGCTGTAAGACTTAAAACCCCATGGCCGCGCCATCGAAACGGTGAAAAATACGTTATCGCCGATATTTCGCTGAAAAAGTATCGCAGAGGTCTGAAGTTTTTTGTAAAAACTAGATTTGAATTTGTCAAAACTCGTAAAAATACACAAAAAGATAAATAAATAAATAAATAAATATTGCTGGACATTACACACAGCGCCATCTAGTGCCACACTAAGCAACGAGGCTTGTGTCGTGGACACCAGATAGTTGATATACTACATAGATACTTTTTGTTTGTAAATACATACTTATTATACATATAAACATCCATGACTCGGAAACAAATGTCCATGCTCATCACACAAACATTTGCTACGACCGGGATTCGAACCCGGGACCCTAAGAACGTAAGGCAGCCTCACTACCGCTGCGCCAATCGGGTCGTCAAGATCCTAGGTTTATATTTTAGGAGCTGTAAGACTAAAACCCCATGGCCGCGCCATTGAAACGGTGAAAAACACTTTATCGCCGATATCTCGCTGAAAAAGCATCGCAGAGGTCTGAAGTTTTTTGTAAAACCTAGATTTGAATTTGTCAAAACTTGTAAAAATACACAAAAAAATCCTAGGTTTATATTTCAGGAGCTGTAGTACGGTATTGCTTAGAAATAAGTCGTGATTATTTATCGTAGAAAGTAAGTATTAGCTTGATTTTTTTTGTAAACAAAACCTAATTAAGTAGAACTAACAAAAAAGTATTTTTTTTTATATAATATAAACCCTGTAATAACGTTTCGAATGTTTCGATAAGGTAACTTCAGACCTCTGCGATACTTTTTCAGCGAGATATCGGCGATAACGTGTTTTTCACCGTTTCAATGGCGCGGCCATGGGGTTTTAGTCTTACAGCTCCTAAAATATAAACCTAGGATTTTTTTGTGTCTTTTTACAAATTTTTTACAAATTTAATCTGTTATTTACCTTAATTTCAGGTCTCTGCAACGCTTAGTTTTAAAGATCTCGGTGGCCGCGCGGTTCTCCGCGCTTCGATGGCGCGGCCACGTTCAAACCCTTATAACTTTTTAACCATAACTTTGACAAATTTATGGTTTTGGGAATCAACTTTTACAAACTTTTACAAAATCCGAGCCTTTAAATACACACAAAGCCCTTACACAAACGTTATTCGTCCGAGTATGTTATCACTCGGTCGAGTAGTGGTTGCACTCATTGCGTAATAAACCTTCAATACCTTAAGTTGGACAGGGCACCATAATAAAAAAAGCTCAAAACACGAAGGAATAGAGAAATAAAATAAAACAGCTAAGCTATACTGTCTTTAACGGTAAGGCTACGGCGGAACACTAGCCACAGCCTTTTCATAAAAAGATAATTTCCTGCACGCGGGGATATCAGACATCCAATTCTAAACTGTCATGTTAGCTCCACACAGCAAAGAGAGTAAACTGGCAAGCCCTCTCTGGTTACTCACAATATTGCCAATGTTTCCAATACTTGCTAGACAGCGCATAGGTAGAGCGTTTGAAAATAAAAATTAAACAAGCCGGCTGTAAAGCTGTGTTGTGCCTGTTGCGCAAACATGCAAAAAATATAGCCGAATAGAGAAGTTCTCTTGCAGACTTTACTGAGAGTATGCTGGTAGCACAAAACGATCCAACAATCGACTGACCGTGCAGCCGCTCTAGCCCTTTGGTAAAGCACAGTGCTGCAGTGCTATTGGCATGCTAACGTACCTGACGAACTCGGGAGTCGGCGCGTCGCTGAAGCGTCGAAGCCGTCGAGGGAGTTCGACGCTGCTCAACTCCGAACCTTAGTAAATTTATTCAGATATATCGCAGTGTATGTTTAGACAGGTCAGTGTACTAAGCGAGTGACGTGACAGTAGCTGACCACAGGCACAAAGAAAGCGACCCTTTTTACTAGACTTAAAACCCACTTGCGCTATATTTTTTATATGCTGCAACATTAAAGCCGATTAGGTAAACTAACTTGAGACTTCAAATAAGTGCTCTGTTTTATTTACGATAAAGTGCTAAAAAGTCTAAATCTGTAATCAGGATGGATACGGTAAACGGGGCGGTAAGGGGAACTACTTAACCGTTGCAGTTACACGAAAATGGTCCTAGGAGACTATCAATAACTATCATTAAACAATAAAAAAAATTGGTTAAAATTTTTAAACAAAATGCATAGGAAAAGTTTTTTGCATTTTTTGACTTTTGAGTACTCCAACCTAGGTTGGTCCGATAGAACTGTTTGATCAGTATTAGAAACAGGACCGATTGGCAACAAAAAAAATGTTTTGTGTAAAATGGTAATTCTTGATAACTGTAATTTTTTTTCGAAAATCCGTGAATGAAGATCAAATTTTCACGCAAAATTATAGATAGTCTCCTAGGTAGCTCCCTTTACCGTTTACCGTATCCACCCTGTATATCAGTATGAAAACTCTGGTAAAAAAAGAATTGCACATGACAACCAAATCCGTATGCAAGGCCGATATCGAACGTATGTCATATAATTTGTGTAAAAGCGAGTGTGTATATGCCTGCGACAACAAAAGCGTGAGGGGTGGGAGGCGCGAGTACATCCTCACCAAGGACTACTCTTCATTGTGTGTGGAAAAAGAAATGCATTCTATAAATATTAGAAGGATAGAATAGGGTTTTAAACACTTTTTTTTAACCAAAAATATTTCAGAAGAACTATCAATGCAATTTATATAGGCCCACGCGTTAAAGGGCCGGTCTGCGGTCACACCGAATGCGTAGCGTGGCGTGACGAAAGGCCCGGTCACACCGAATGCGTAGCGTGACGTGACGCATGCACGCATCAGTTGTAATGTATGAAACTGTAAGAAAGATGCCAGACCAAATGCGTGACGTGTGCACGTGCGTCACTCACGCACGCAGAGCCGCATCTACTGACAAACTGAGTCCGCGCGCGTGTGTAGAGGAACGGCAAAGTCGCACACGCGCCTGCAGTGATGACGTTGTATTATATGGCGCTCCCGGGCACGCACGCACACGCATCGGTCATTGCTGGACGTACGCACGCAAGGCAGGTTGTATTAATTCACAAACAGAATACAGTTTACGAGTGTTTTTATCGCAATGGAGACAATTTTAAAGGAAAAACTCAGAAATAGTTCGCAAATATGAGTGTCCCTACAACACCTAACATAAAAGTACAAACATTAAAGTTATATTTAATTATTATAATGAGATAGAATCGGGACCAAAGTCTCTTTGTAGCAGCAGAAGATTCTTGGCATGCGACAATAACGCTTCTTCATCAGAAGAACGTCTGTTGTCAAAATCATTTCGCCAAATGCTCTCAACTCAATATGGCTGCTGACAAGGTGGCTGTGCAACAGTTACCTGCGTGACGTGATGCGTGTGTGCTGCACCGGTCTTGGCCGGTGTGACAGGGCTCGCACGCGCGTCCGCACGTCACGTCGTACGTCACGCTCTCATCCGGTGTGACCAGGCCTTTTGATTTAATTAGCACTTTCTATGGCATTGCAATAACCCCCTGCTGTGCTATGCTTGTTAAATTGCTAGGTAAAACAGGTTTCAACAGAACCGTTGTCTTTTTATGCTATTTCTATTTTCGCATAAGCGTCGTATTCCGTACCCATGTACAATGAAGTTCACAACAATTCCAACGCGCAGTGAAATATCAGGTTCCCTTTTCCTAGAGGGTAACTCACAGAAAGAGTTATGCCCGACTCGTCACTGTTCCTACTCGTCATCAAAAAACAAAAGATTCACAACTGTTTCAATTCGAAACAACTGTTTGTAGAGTTCTGTTGAGATTTTTTCGGTTTTTTAGAATTCTGTAGTCCTGACAAAGAACCCTCATAGTTTCGTCATGTCCGTCTGTATGTCTGTCCGAGGTTTTGCTAAGAGACCATTAGTACTAGAAAGCTGTAATTTTGTAGGGGCGTGTATCTTGAGACGCGGTAGCGTGTCACGTCAAGTTCAAGTAAACAACTGGCGAGTAGCACCGTGTGTACACGAACTTCATAACTCAAAAACTATTTTACATGAACATATATTGAGACTTGCGAGATACATAAATTTGCTCTAAATTTCATAAACACACCTGGAACGGTTATTTAGATATTAACGTCCAAAAATCATAATTTTACGACTGACAGACCTATATATCAAAATTATAACCCAGTTCCAGATGACCTAGACCCTCTTATTATAAAACGTGGTCTTAAAAAAGTACCGGCTTTAGTACTAGGTTTAAACCATGACCTTGAATAAACGTTATAATACAAAACGAAGTTTATCGCTAGTCCTAGAACTATCTATGGTACCAAAGTTAGACCATCGTGACCCCTAGTTTAACTATTGTACTAAATTGTCAACTCGTTTTTTAACATATTTATATTGGTTTTCGTCGACTTATCTTCAAGTATTTTAGCCGACTCGGCAATAAGTTGACGCAGTATAAATCCTAGAATGAAATTTGTATTAATGTAATTAATGTGGCATAGGTACATGGTTTAGCTTATTGCATCAAATACTATGTGTAGTTGTGTCCGTGATCTAACATGTCAGTTATCAGATCACTAACCTTTTCTTCTGAACTCCAATTTTCACCTCTTTTTTTCTTTGGATGATCCATTTTTTTTTAATTGAATGCACACACGATCTCACCACAAAGAATACTGTGCCCAAAGAACTGTGCCTTTACTTGTATTATTACTCTTGAAGTGAAACCGAAAACGGACATTTAATTTATTTTAAGATGTAACAATTAACATAAACATTTCGATAACATTACTCGAATTACGCGCGCCGCCCAGTTCACTCCATTATACGCGCTAGCTCGATAGTTGTTCCAAAACAGAACAATTGGATTGATGCATTAAAAAAAATACAAGTCGGAATATTTAAATACCTTTAAATAACAAAACTTTATATTTTACCACTACAAATAACAATTTATAAAATATTTTTTCTTTAAATTACGTAACAACATTCTGTAAAAAGGAACGGTGCAGAGAACGCTGAACGAATGATTGAACAGTTTTAAATATTTTGTTGCTTATAATCTGTGGATTATGTTTAGACCAGGGACTATCTTTGGTACTATGTAGTCCTTTGTTGGTCTACGATTTGTAATACGAAACGTTAGTACCGTAACAATCCTAGACCTTTTAGTCCTGGTTTAAACCTGGTACTTATTGGAAGTTTTATAATAAGACGGGAAAGTTCAAATTTAGCATCCAGATAGGTAATTGGGCCGACCCCAACAAAGTTGGGAAAAGGCTAGGCAGATGATGATAGGTAATTGGGTGAATACAAAGGAATAAATCAGAAACTAGTAAATTTGTAACATTTTATTGTAATTTTTCATTTTATTGATTCTATTATGAACACTTACTAGTGCCTGTAATGTCAAGTGTACAAAAATAAAAGTATGGAAACGTACGATACCAGATTTTGAAAAGAACTCTTAATAAAAAGTATTTTTATTTTCACTCGAAAAGTCGAATTTACCACTTAACGTTGCCATACAATATTAACAAAGAACAGAACAGGGAAAAATAAATTCATACCGGGCCTAAAACGTAAAATATCTGTAACTTCATACCGGGCCTAAAACGTAAAATATTAATAACTAAAATGGAATAAATAATTATTTATTATTAAATTAAGTTTTGTTTCCAAAGTGCATAATTGAGTATGACTGTCAGTCTAACTTTGTTAGGGGTTTCTGAACAGAATAGTACATTTTGATACAAGTGGATAAAGTTTGTTATTGCAATCGAGGCGGAATTATAATTGAAATAAAATTATAATTTTTGAGCCGAGAATTGCAATAACAAATGTCCACGTGTATCAAACGACGTTTTTCAATACACTTTTGAAGAAATAAAATAAAATAAGGAATAATATTTTTGTCGTTGTAATATGTTTATGTTTTAATGCGGTTAAGATAACTTTAAGTTTAGCAGTAATAGTCGTTGAACTTCGGTGTTGGATAATTATGCACCAAATACAAAATCCTTAGAATAAATCGTTCTATACTGTGATAACAGGCTACTGCGGAACCCTATAGGTACATGCGTGGCCCGACACGCACTTGGTCTTTCTTTTGTCATAGGTCCCGTTTTTATTTCATATTCCGTCGCCAAGCAGGCTAAAAAATATTGTAGCAAGTTACCATAAGCTATTACATCGAATTCGTTATATCATTAACTAGCTGATGCCCGCGGCTTCGACTGCCCGCAAATTTTATACTAAAAACTTCCTCTTGAATCACTCTATCTATTAAAAAAACCCGCATCAAAATCCGATGCGTAGTATTAAAAATCTATGCATACATAGGGGCAGTCAGACGCGCTTGACTTTGTTTTCAACCGAATTCCAAAAAGAAGAGGTTCTCAATTCGACTGTATTTTTTTTTTTGTGTTTGTTACCTCAAAACTTTCGACTGGGTGAACCGATTTTGATGATTCTTTTTTATTTGAAAGCTAGTGCTTCCCGTGTGGTCCCATTTATGAACATTAATTTTGTGAACATCTGATGCTGATCTTCGGAGATATACAATGGAACTCTTCAAAAATAGACGGCAAATGTACCGTAAATGTTGCAATCGCTTGGATGTTTATTGTTTACTAGCTGACCCGCGCAACTTCGTCTGCGTTACATAAGAGAGAGAGAGGGTTAGAGAGAGTTTGAGTCAACCTTAAAAGATGGACATGTGCTATCGTGAACTTTATAAGAGAAACAATCCCGTCATACATGCATGATTGTTGAGTAACTTTTACCGTTTACGCAGTGCACGCAACGGAAGCTCTCAAAAGCAATATTTTTTCCCTGTATTTGCAACATTTTTCATTGATGCTCCGCTCCTATTGATTATAGCGTGATCTTATATAACGTATATCCTTCCTCGATAAATGGGATATCCAACGCTAAAAGACGTTTTAACTCGAACCAGTGGTTCCTAAAATTAGCGCGTTGAACCAACCAAACAAAAAAACTAAAAGGAGAACCTTTATAATAAGTATAGATTCAAGTGGGTAACAATTAAATTTCTCAGAAATATTGTTTTTTCCAATTAGAGGCTTCCCTCGACAGCCTTACGTTTTCACCCTTAGACACTCGATGATAGTTTTACCCTAGCAAGGTCGAAAGTTCTCATCAAGATACATGAAATGAGCCCAAACGCGATATAGCTGCTGTATACTTTCGGGGACCTCTGGCTACTGTCTTCAGTCTCCATCGTCAGACCTTCGATGAAAGTCATGCTCTTGTTAGGTCTAAAGTTCTCATCAAGCTGCATAAATAAGCCCAAACACCACATATAGCTGCTGCAAACTCTTGCGGAGCTTTTGCAATTGCCTTCCGTCTCCATCGTCAGACCTTTGATGACTTTCATACTCCAGCTAGGTCTAAAGTTCTCATTAAGGTGCATGAAATGAGCCCAAGCACGATTTTTCAATTTTAAATAGGACCAACTTTGAGATAATTATACGCTTTTCACAAAAAAAAAAATATCATGCAATATCGGAATTACCTGTAAAAAGTTATGCATGGTCCTATATAAAAAAATATACGCATTGAAT
Organism: Xestia xanthographa; assembly: GCA_905147715.2. Classification (NCBI taxonomy): domain Eukaryota; kingdom Metazoa; phylum Arthropoda; class Insecta; order Lepidoptera; family Noctuidae; genus Xestia; species Xestia xanthographa. The sequence continues at coordinate 40,645,756 of LR990641.1, read as the reverse complement.
TGAGAACCTCCTGAATTTGTTTCGTGGGCATAACACCAAATCTGAGGCAACTGACTCGGGCGAGAGTCATTCTATCACGAAAAATCTTAACAACGCGATTCAGAAAATGGAGTGAAATGAACAACGCCATCTATAGACATGGAAAGCGGTCTAACACACACTATATTGGCTATGTAGATTTTTAAAGCAGCGTCATATAGACTAATTTAGAGTACCTCTTGCTATCTTAACTTTTTTTAAAGACGGGCACTCGATTTAAAAGTTAACTTGTGAGCACATGTTTAGTTATTAGTACCATTTTGATTGAATAGATGTCGCTGCGAGTATCTTACATTTTGATGATAAGTTCTTCTTGAACACGTTAAGTTCATTTATATCATTTGATAGAAAGCACCGATTACATTAAAACAAAAACTAAAACCTTCTCTAAGTTATGCCCAATATTTGTGCATTAAATCTAACCACATTGGATTTATAATTTACACGTGATGCTGTAACAAAAAACCCCGCACAGACACACAGACAAAAATTTAAAAATGGTAGTAATGGGTTCTGTTAGTGATCTTTTAACACCCTACTATTTTTTTCTAAATATTTTTATTGTACAGAAATGCCACGGCATGAAATAGTTTGAACCAAAACAAAAAAAAAAGACAAACCAAACAACAATGATGACAAATATTTCAAAGCAAATTAGTAGTAAGAGCAAAATATCGCAGAACAGAAATGAGCTTGAACGTGAATCGCCTAAGTCATTGTATCCTAACCTCAGGTTTTACACTATTCTGTAATCTGTGATTGATTCCTTTCAGCAAACGAAAAATACTGGCCACCTAGAAATTGCCATTAAAACTGTAGAACGTTATAGAACCTCATTTCATTACCTTTCAGCAGACGCCTGCATATTACTGAAACATACTGGCCACCTACAAATTCGCATTTAAAAAACTTAAGATAAACCTCAAGGAACTTCCAAATTCTTATTTCAATGTAAAATATGCATTAACTCGCTGTCGTAAAATTCAATATGGATCTTTTTCGGCTTCTGAATTCTAATTTCAATGTAAAGTATGCAATAACGCGTTGCTGTAAGATTCAATTTGGATTTTTCCACTTTTTTCACCCTTAAGGGCCGAATTTCATAAAACCTTAAACCTTAGTGAGCACCAAGAAGCTGAAAGGAACATTCAGGCCCACATTCACGACTCTAACTTTAAAAACATAGGACTTTCATACAAACTTTGAGACCCCTTTTCAACCCCTTGGGGTGCGAATTTTGAAAAATCCTTTCTTAGTGCGCGCCTGCACCCCATAGAGAGTGCTTGTGCTAAATTCTAGACCTCACGGCCCAGTAGTTTCCGAGATTTCGTGATGAGTGGTCAGTCAGTGAGTGGACTTCTCTTTTATATATATAGATACAACATCATGACGTAACATCACGCCTGTATGCTCTGAGGGGGTATGCAGATGTGCACAATACACCCAGATTTCGACAGTTAGGTACGTTAAGTTGGCGCGATCGTGTTCCGCGTGCGCCGCAAATGACGTAACATCACGCCTGTATGTTCTGAGGGGGTACGCAGGTGTGTACAATACACCCAGATTTCGACCGTTCGTGTTCCGCGCACGTCTCAAAGAGATGTCAGCAAAAGGGACTGTTCTAAAGAGATACTGCGGCTCTGGAACACAAAGGGCGATGAAGGAACATGGATGGGTTTTAGTCAGTAAAACTCTGACACTCCCCCCTGCTCCGCCCAGAGCGGGTGTAATTACCCCTGTAATTTGATGATAACCCATCCTAAAAAAAAAGGTATGTTTTAGTTCCATATATTGGGGATACGCCATTTCATTCATCATCCGCCTATTAATGTTCCCACTGCTGGGACACAGGCCTCCTCTCTATGAGAGGCAATGGGCTATAATCCACCACGCGGGCCCAGTGCGGATTGGTAGATGTCACATGTCTTCGAATGTTTTGGTTGTAGGACATGCCGGTTTCCTCACGATGTTTTCCTTCACCATTTTGAAAGCAGTGGTGATGAAATAAATTACACAAAGTAATACGCCTGCCAGGGTTCGAACCCACGACTTATTGTTCGTAAGTCGGGGCCGCCACCACTGCGCCACCGCTACTCACGCCTATTACCATGACATCTATTGGTAACAATGTCAAATAAATTCATGGCAAATATTTATTTGAGAACAACTAAAAATGAATAAATAAAAAACTTTTTTGCAAAAAATAAAACCGACTTCTAAAAACACAAAAAAGTGAAAAATAACTTCAGCTTCAGAAGTCGGTGACAAAAAAAAATCAATCAAACAAAAGTCACCGACCTCTGAAGCTAAAGTTATTTTTCACTTTTTCGTGTTTTTTGAAGTCGGTTTTATTTTTTATAATATGTAGTGATAGTGACTAGCTGACCCGCGTAACTTCGTCTGCGTCACAAGAGAGAGAGGATCAAAACGCCTTGAAACCATAGTCTAATAAGTAGATTATCTAACATTTGGACGCAGGTTTACAACATCATAATACGATTTTTTTTTTACAATTCTTAAATAAAGTTAATCGGCCATGCTGGTCCATCTACTTTGGTGCAATGACGTGCGGTGCTGCGAAGCGACGCGTTTCAATTTCATTCTTGCGGCCGTATTTTTTTGCGATTACTCCTAAGATATTCGTTTAAATTCATTAAAACCTCTTACTTATTTAAAATGATAAGGATTAATAATACCGTATTTGTGTAAATACAGTGTCCGTTTCGACCGCGCGGCCACGGCGTTTTTGTTTAAAAAAAAAAACTATGCCAAGTTTTTGTAAAAGTTTGTAAAAGTTGATTCCCAAAACCATAAATTTGTCAAAGTTATGGTTAAAAAGTTATAAGGTTTTGAACGTGGCCGCGCCATCGAAACGCGGAGAACCGCGCGGCCACGGAGATCTTTAAAACTAAGCGTTGTAGAGACCTGAAATTTAAGTAAATAACAGATTGAATTTGTAAAAAATTTGTAAAAATATACAAAAAAATCCTCTGGTTATATTTTAGGAGCTGTAAAACTACAAACCCATGGCCGCGCCATTGAAACGGTGAAAAATACGTTATCGCCAATATCTCGCTGAAGAAGCATCGCAGGGGTCTGAAGTTTTTTGTAAAACCTAGATTTGAATTTGTCAAAACTCATAAAAATACACAAAAAAATCCTAGGTTTATATTTCAGGAGCTGTAGTACGGTATCGCTTAGAAATAAGTCGTGATTATTTATCGAAGAAAGTAAGTATTAGCTTGATTTTTTTTTGTAAACAAAACCTAATTAAGTAGAACTGACGATAGTAGGCAAAAAAAGTATTTTTTTTATAATATAAACCCTGTAATAACGTTTTGAATGTTTCGATAGGGTGACCATGACTTATTGTTTACAGAAAACTTTCCGCCTATTGTATTAGAAATTATTTCTCAAGGATCCTAAATTAAATAAAAATGAAGAGTCGTATGTTCATTCCTATAAACATAATTATGTTTTTGTAACATATTGGTTGACATCGAGTAACATCCACCAATCCGCACTGGGCCAGCGTGGTGGATTATATCCCATTCCCTCTCAGAGGAGGCTTGTGTCCCAGCAGTGGGAACATTAATAGGCTGATGATTATGATCTTATCGTTTCATTTTAGTTTTTTTTTATTATAAAAAAAAAACACTTAAATCACAGATTATTCAGTTAGGTGCTTTTTCAGCTATCAAGCAATGAAAGGATCCATTGCGTAATACCTGAAAAAGCATCTAAATTAAAAAACCGGCCAAGTGCGAGTCGGACTCGCGCACGAAGGGTTCCGTACCAATTATAATAAAAAAATCACGTTTGTTGTATGGGAGCCCCCTTAAATATTAATTTTATTCTGTTTTTAGCATTTGTTGTTATAGCGGCAACAGAAATACATCATCTGTGAAAATTTTAAATGTCTAGCTGTCACGGTTCATGAGATACAGCCTGGTGACAGACAGACGGACAGACAGCGAAGTCTTAGTAATAGGGTTCCGTTTTTACCCTTTGGGTACGGAACCCTAAAAAGCAATTGTTTTGAATTTGTCTAAATGATTTGAAATGTATGTATTATTACAGAAATAAGTGTCTTTGCTTAGTATTTCCAGAATGATTTGTTATGACGATGGTAAAACCGAAATGCACGCAAGTTCCGAACAACCTATGACAATACATAAGAAGACGATTAAGATAATTTAAAAAAAAAAGCAGTAATTTTAAACACACCATACTTTCACAGTCGTATTAAAAAAATATAATATAAAAAAATTCTTAGTGTAAGTAAATAATCTGTGATTTGTGGTTTTGTCAGAAATATGTAAGTTAGCAATCTGTGATTTTTTTTAAGAAATAAACATGTTTTTGTATCTTATAATTTTAATTTAATTTATAATCCTTGAAAAATATTTTTTAATGTAATATGTGGAAGTTTTTTGTAAGCAATAAGTCATGGTCACCCGAACCAAACATTCAGAACGTTTTGAAGGTTATAAGCGATACCGTACTACAGCTCCTGAAATATAAACCTAGGATTTTTTTTTTTGTATTTTTACGAGTTTTGACAAATTCAAATTAGGTTTTACAAAAAACTTCAGACCTCTGCGATGCTTCTTCAGCGAGATATTGGCGATAATGTATTTTTCACCGTTTCAATGGCGCGGCCATGGGTTTTAGTGTTACAGCTCCTAAAATATAAACTTAGGATCTTTTTGTATATTAAAAAAAAAAAATACAAATTCATTCTGGTATTTACCTAAATTTCAGGTCTCTACAACGCTTGGTTTTAAAGATCTCCGTGGCCGCGCGGTTCTCCGCGTTTCGATGGCGCGGCCACGTTTAAACCCTTATAACTTTTTAACCATAACTTTGACAAATTTATGGTTTTGGGAATCAACTTTTACAAACTTTTACAAAAACTTGGCATAGTTTTTTTTTTTAAAAAAAAACGCCGTGGCCGCGTGGTCGAAACGGACACTAAATACAACGGGACGAACGGTCCAGTTAGGTAGGTCTAACTTCGAGAAAGAGGTCAATCGTCGAATCCGATTCGGCTGGGCAGCGTTTGGGAAGCTGCGCGGTGTCTTCTCGTCCAACTTACCGCAGTGTCTCAAGACGAAAGTCTATGACCAGTGTGTGTTGCCAGTGATTACTTACATACGGGACCGAAAGGTGGCCGCTCACAACGGGCCTTATCAAAAGGCTTTAAGTCACCCAAAGGGCAATGGAGAGTGCTATGCTCGGAGTTTCCTTGCGTGGTCGAATGAGAAATGAAGACATCCGCAAGAGAACCAAGGTCACCGATGTAGCCCGAATAATTGCCAAACTTAAGTGTCAGTGGGCAGGGCACATTGCTCGCAGAACGGATGGCCGATGGGGCCGAGAAGCTCTGGAGTGGCGACCGCGAACCGAATTACGGCTTTATAATTGCCCATTTTTTATAGTATTAAAATGGTTATTGTATAAGAGACCCCTGTGTCCTTAAGAGATAGACATATGCCAACGCGGACTTTTATGTAGACCTATATTATTATAAGAAACACAATTACACCATAAATCATTTTCTTATATCTCAAAAGGTTTAGGCAGCGTTTTCGTTGAAAGCTCCCAGACGGCTTATTTTTTCCGACACCTCCAACAAATATCATTATATTCTAACCAATGTGTACAAAACTTGACAAATCATACACTAAAACCTTCATCGAGAGCCACTCTATCCAATGGTGAAAACAGCATGAAAATTGGTAAAGTAGTTTTTGACTTTATCACGAACAGACAGGCAGACGCGGCGGAGGACTTTGTTTTATAATATGTAGTGACTAGGTTTAAAAGTATTTTTGTGTATTTATGTGTAAGAAAGAAATTTAACAAAATAAATCAAACAAAACGAACGCCAAAAGGGCCTCAGCTCAGCGTAATGCTAGATTAGGGTTGCAGACATGTCACCGGTTTGGAACTTCTGTCCCGGCCGTCCCGGTAGATCTACAAAATGTCCCGGTATTTCAATTGCAATAAAGAACGTAATCACCTTCACGTAGACACGGTTGAAAGCATAATTCAATGCAAGTTAAATTACAAAATGGTATGTTCAGAATTTATAATTTTACGTAATGGGCAAACCTAGTCCGGTTTACCCATTACGTATAATTATCAATTTGTTTATTATTTTATTATTACTATTTTAGTAAAAAAAAAAAAAAAAAAAGGTGAACAAATCTGAAAAATATCATAGCGATTATTGTTTCATGTGTAGAATCTACATTGTATATAATCTAATTTATTTTTTAATTGTTTTAATCTGATTAATAAAGTTAAAACGGTAACAAGTGTTTTTTTTTTACTTTTACATTATGTATACGTACATGGATATTTTCAGTCATCACTGAAAATATATAATATCATGCTAATGTCCCGGTCAGTACTTAGGCTGCTATGGCAATCCTATGCTAGATGGCAACACAAGGTGTACCACCTGACGCTGATTTTCAGCTGCAGCCCACGAGTGCCATACGCTCGACAAGTGTATTTTAAATAATTTACGTTGACTGGATTTGTTACGGTTTCACACTTAAAAATAGCCGTTAATTTTTCGAATCAATAACTTAATACTCGATCCCTGGTAATTATAATCAGCCCTGCATTAGAGTTGCATTTCCAATATTAGGGTCAATTATTCTCGGTGAAACAAACAAACAACCGATTAAGCTTAGTTGATAGATATTTTTCATCAAAAATTCATTGATTATTTGAAGAGGATTTCATTGCGATGGATACGACGAAGCTAGCTAGCCAGCTAAGATATGGAAAACTAAAGATAACGTGCGGGTTGGCTGCGAGTGAATGTTCAATAACAAGGTATTTGTGTACCTATGTGATGAAGATTTCTGTGGATTTAACATCCTTTATAGCCTACCAAATTATACCTACATGAACTGAGTTTCTAGGAGGCCTAAGAATATGCGTTGATTGTGTTATGCTTATAACAGACGGGTCAATCTGGTGTTAATCCCGAAAGTAAAAAAGCATGTTTTAGAGCGCAGGCTACTTTGAAGTTTCGCTCAAGATGGTACGGACACTTTGTGGACGCGGATGTCAGGACTCTGACAGATAATGTACTGAAGTATCCGCAGCCAGTCTGCGTTTCGTCCATTCCCGTTTTACTGAACCTGGAGTCAGTAAGCCTGTTCGTAGTTAGGTACACTCTGTGTAGTGTACTACACAGATATAATGTGACACTTACTAGTAACACTGCCAGCTCTTCCACCACTGCGAGAGTTTAGATGCAACTCGTCAACGCGTCGGCGCCAGAAGATGCGCAGGCAGGGCACGGACACACACAGCTCTCGTCTGAAGTTCTGTCCCGAGAGGCAGTACAAGATGAAGTTGATTCCAAAGTTAGTGTTGAAGAACGTGAGCGCCAGCTGCTGGAGCGCTGCCCATCGACCGCTGTACTCGCCGGTGTTCTGTGACAAAACAATCAAAACATTTATTAAAAACCGACCAGAGAAATTGAAAAGTTAAAACAAGCACATTTTAAATTAAATAAATGTTGGAAGCAGGAGAGGGACTATTCCATTTTTATAATTTTATATTGAATTTGGTCTCGCCTGCTTCCAACTTGTATTTGGTTTATTATTGTGAAAGATTTCACTAGCGGTTTAACTTTCTTATTATACGAGATTTTCCCTTGTTATACGATTTGTCGTTTTGAATAACTTTTAACCACATAAGTAATTTATTTTCCCGACCTGACTGACCCAGAAGGAAGGCAATTTTTTCGTAACCACCTTTTAAAACCCTTAATTATTATAAAATATTATCGATGGGTTTGTAAGAAAAAAAAAATGGTTGTCTGTAAAGTCGGTTTACGGACGATAATTTTATTATTGATTTTAACTAGATATTAGTGATTTTAACTTAAAAAACAAAGTTTCTTGCCCCTTTTCACCCCCTTAAGGATTAAAATTCTAAAAACACCGTTGCGTTAGCTTCCAATCATACGCCTAGATATTAAATTTTGTGATTTTTACTTCGAAAATTAAGGACTTTCCATACACAACTTCATCCCCTTTTTTAACCCTTTGGGGTAGGAATTATCGAAAACGCTGAGACACATAAATTAATTTTCAATCAACAGCCTAAACACAAAATGTTAAAATCCTAACTTTAAAACTGACGGACTTTCATACTATTTTTCATCCCCTATTTAACTCCCTTAGGGGTTAAATTTCGAAAAATCCTTCCTTAATCCTTGTCTACATTATAAAGGGAACTACTGTGCAAATTTTCAGTTTTCTAGGTCCAAGGGTTTGGGCTGGGCGTTGATCGCAGGATTCGTGACACTTTTTTATGCGTGCAGCTGGTGTTCATCGATTTACAAGACGTTATCACGTCAAAAAATCCCTTCGGCAAGCCGCAGGAGGAGGAAGATTTCAAAGAAGGGGCCACCCATATTTTTTACAACCCCTTAGATCAAAAAGCTTTTCTTTTTGTTCATGTTTAAAATCTTTAATTAACGGGCAGATGATTATTTTAGCTGAAAATTGGTTTTCATAAATTTGACCTCCCATAAGAGTTTAGTATGGAAACGCCCTCAATTTTTCAGTTATCATTTTTTATTTCGAATACTACTAGGTACAAATTTTATCACTAAACCTAAAAAATGTAGAGTAAACAAACCACTTTCAAAAAAAAACCGGCCAAGAGCGTGTCGGGCCACGCTCAGTGTAGGGTTCCGTAGTTTCCCGTCCGTAACAATAATCCCACTTATGAGTTTAAAGGTGGGTATCCATTATGAAAAAATGCTTGCATATACGAATATACTACAAACTTAGTCCAGAAATTATTTTGTACAACTTTTTGTCTTTTTTGTACAAAAACTGTTGTTTCCATCAAGTTCAAAATGATTTTCCTAGAAAGTCCTTATAAAGTTCTATTTTTCAGATTTTTTTCATATTTTCTAAACTTATGGTTCAAAAGTTAGAGGGGGGGGGGGACACATTGTTTTTTACTTTTGGAGCGATTATTTCCGAAATTATTGACAATATCAGAAAATGATTTTAGGAAACCCCTATTCATTTTTAAATACCTTTCCAACAATATAACACACGTTAGGGTTGAAATTTAAAAAAAAACACTTCCCACTTTACATATAGGGGGGCTACCCTAATAAAACATTTTTTTCCAATTTTTATTTTACCACTTTGTTGGCGTGATTAATATACATATTAGTACCAAATTTCAGCTTTCTAGTGCTAACGGTCACAGAGATTAAGCGAGGACGGACAGACGGACGGACGGACAGACATGGCGAAACTATAAGGGTTCCTAGTTGACTACGGAAACCTAAAAATATTTGCCACGTAAAAATGTTTACCGTTTCGGAGACATAAGGCTTTTTTCCAAATATTTAAGAAATTTCAAACCCCTCCCCAAGTTAGGGGTTGCCTCAAAAAAGTTGAAATTTAAGTTGTCCGTATTCTTACTCGGAATGATAAAAATGTTAAACGGTTTAAAAAACGTCCATAAAAAAAAAGTTATGGCCAAAAAAAACCGCCCCCCTGCCGCCCCCCATGGACGAATTGTCCCATTCACGAACTTAACCTAAGTTTTGACCCTTTCGATTTTTTTGGCAAGTTTGAAAGCAATCGGTGCATAATTGCGACCTGTAGAGTGTGGCTAAATTTTGCTTTGCGCCCCACATACATACCAACATACGTATACATACAGGGTGTAAAAGACCTCATCACGATGCCGTCAACCAAGCAAGTACATCAAACTAAGTAACTTAGTTTGATGTACAAAAACGCAAAA